>MTQE01001134.1:8686839-8698571 GCA_014337955.1 Aspidoscelis marmoratus | reverse complement strand
GCTGCTTTGAATCCCCTTAAATGAGTGAGAAAAGTGGGCTAGAAAAGCCAACTTCTCCTCCTCCTCCTCCTCCTTCTTCTTCATGTATTGTAGGTAACCCCACAAAAGCTCTGCTTTTTTGCACCTAAAAAGTGCTTTTAACTATTGCTAGATAACCCAGAACTGGTTGTGGGGTTTCTAACTGTAGTGCTTTCTAGGGACTTACCTTACCTGACAGAGCAGCAACCATAGCTTCATCTGGCGCATGTACTTAGGGGCTGAAACAGGCCCCCACACATGCATGGTGGTAGTCACATACACATCTGGGAATTCAGTGTGCCGTATAGGGACAAAGCAGCAATAGTGAGGATGCTATACCCTGTAGTATTGTGTTCTTTCACTATATCTAGTTGCTGTTTGGAGGCAGCCACAATCTCTGTCCCTGGTGCTGTTTTTCCTAGTTTTGCTGGCTAAGCGACCCTTTTAGGGATGTGAACAAATGTTCATGGGCATTTGAAACCCAATCGAATGTGCTGAATTTCAGCATTCAAACTCAAATAGAATGTCCCAAAATTTGAATATAAACATTTGAATCAAATTTCAAACTTGGAATTATTCGTTTGAATTATCCAGACATTCATATGTGTACGGGTTCATATACGATGCATACTTGAAGATCCACATCTTTCCCACATCTGTCACAGCCCCACCTACCTCACAGGGTATTCTCTTGTGGGGAGAGGAACAGAAGGTCTTTCAGCCACTTTGAGTCCCCTTAAATGAGTGAGAAAAGTGGGGTAGAAAAGGCAACTCTTCTCCTCCTCCTCCTTCTCCTTCTGCTCCTTCTTCTTCTGCCCCTGGGCACCCAGGAAGCTGGTTGTTCATAAATTTCCATGCGCCAGGGCCTGGGTAGCCAGACGCTATTGACCCATAGCATCTTCCAACCAGAAGCAACTGGTGGACCACTGTGTGATACAGGACTAGATGAGACATGGCCTGATCCGCAGGGCTGCTCTTATGATCTTAGGTTCAGCGCTGTCTCTAACTGAAGCAACTTACCAGTGGTATGCATTGGAGTGCTCTAGGCCACTTTGGTTGGAAGAAGTCACACCCTTCCACCAGGTGGATGCATGTGTCACTCAAGAGCCAAAGATCCTGCCCAAACTCGCTTCTGCAGACCGAAAATAGCTGCCTGCCATTGCTGTCACAGTGAGTTCAGGCAGGATCTTCCCTTGAAACAGCATTCTGAAAGCTAGAGAGAGACACATGGGATTCGCATGCTGTTTTGGTTGCTTCTGCATTGGCTTTGAGCATCTCACCATGGATACTGACCCTTTTAGGAATCGTGTGAATCTAACTTCAATGTTAAGCAAGAAGTACTGATGAGACCTTTGAAGCTTACTGTGCCTTTAAGTACAGGTTTCCCCCACAAGTGATTGCTTCCTTTTTACAATAACTAGTCTTACTAGAGAATAGCTCTGATAAGTGACAAAGAGGTCAGTTGTTCCTGCTTTCTCTTATATGGGGGCGGCAATTTAAATTCTGGCTTCCTTTTACAGTTTTGTTTATTCATTTATAGCAAAATACAGGAGCACTTTCAAGCAAAGAAAAAAGGAAGCTATTGAAATCACAGCACAGCAAGAATAAGAGTTAGGCTGCATCCCCAAAAGACTTATTTGCCTCTCTACTGTCACTCTATTCAAACGGACTTTAAAAGTACCATGCAAATCAGGAATAAGCGTCCGCATGAGGCTCAGCAAAATGCGCGTTTTTAACATACCTTCCATCCCCATGGGAGCTGTGTTTTCTTTGCGATCATCTTTTTCTCCCCACCCCTGCTCTTGTTAATAGGGTGCCAGCGGAAATGGGGAGGGACTGCGCTCGGTGCGGCCACAACCAGGAAGACAACCCCTGACAAGTCCAAAGGAAAAATAGCCATCGGTTCTCTGTTCTTCTCCCAGATCTTCCGCCCCCCGAAATGGCTTCTTGTGCCGGCAAAGGCAGTGGCTGAAGCTAGTGGCCGTGCAATCACTCATTCACTCTCACCACTTTCCCTGTTATCGCTGTCAGAATCCACCCCGTACAGTAGCAATAATCCACCCACTTCACACCTGATAGCAATTGCAATAATGTTGCAATTCTGCACGATTCTGGCTCTTTAGTTCTGAGCTTCAGAAAGGGAAGCTGCTTGTGTTATTGCTATGTGTGTAGGTGGCAATCCCCGCCCCTTTTGCCACGGAGCGTCCCCAAGGTAAATGTTACGAGGAAAACCCACAACTTCCAAAAAGAGTGCTGAAAGTCTTATTTAAAGGGCACTTTTTTGTTGCGGGTTTTCCTCGTTTTGTAGCGCTGGAAGCGTGCTGAAAAGCCTGGCATGGGGACGGTCAGAGGTAAAAGAACATTTTTAACACACTTTAAATTGCTTGGGGACAGGGCCTTAGAAGGATAATTTGTTAATTTATTTAGATGTCCATCTTTCCTGAATAATATCTTCCCAAAATGGCATTATCACTATCCACTGTTAAAGCCAGCTGTACCGAACTGGGGATGGGATATGTCTTTATTCCTATTTATTTCTCATACTATTCTAGATTGTCTATGGTTGGGTTATACAAATAAAATTATATACCAAAATATAGTTACAAAAATTATGTTTAAAAATCGAGCAGTAACGAGATAGGAAGCTGAAAATCAGAGTTGCAGAGAACCTTTATGGAAGAAAGCTTATTGGCTGCCTAGACATAGGTACATTCGGTTTGTTACAAATCAAATGCTGAAAATCTCATTCATGCACATCCCTTGTCTGCACTAGTACAGTTCTGGAAAACTTTACTATTCTAGCTTTTCCTGAAGAGTCATCAGTAAATATTTGTTCCAGCATCATAAGATTATGTGGTATATCTAAGGAAAGTAAGAGGCAGATAAGCATAGCAGTATTCCACATATTCCTGACAGGGTGATTTTTTTTTATTTTTGGCTCTGTTTCATTATCTACCCCCCTACTTTCTACTGCTTTCCAAGCTGGTATCGCATCAGGTTTGTCACAAATGATTAAGAAAGATAATGTTAAAAACCTGTGCCAGCTCTATTTCTTTTTGCCAACCTGAATGAAGGAGCTCCCAGATGGACTTTTTCACTCTTTCATGCCAAAGAGAAGGTTGGGAGTAGCAGGAGAGTTACTGTGTTTAAGGAAATGGGGGAGTAGATATTTGCCATAGACTGTATTCTGAATTTCACACCCAAAGATAACTTAACAAAGTATTATAAAGTACTGTCTATTTGCCGCTAGAAACATAGTGGCCAGTTGAAGATATTTTGATACTCCAGATGGAAAAGGGCAAGGTGAACTTTCCCTTCCACAAATATATCCTGTGATGGATAAATGGAAAAATGTGCTTGGAAGGATGAAGGAAAGAAAAGGGGCACGTGATCTAGTAGGACATTGTAAATATGTTCTCCAGGCTAGTTCTAAAGGTTACTTAAGATGAAGGCCAACCCAACACTGGGGTGATTGGGAAAGGGTGAGGCGAAGGCGACAAAAAAGCAAGATGCGATGATGTTGATTGATGTAAGTATAAATTGGTTGTAATGTAAGTTGTTAAATCAATACAATATTTAATGAATGGAGAAACTACAGAAAATGTTGCTATTCAAAATGGGACCAGACAGGGATGTCCTCTTTATTGTTTATATTGACATTGGAGGTTTTAAATAGAGCTATAGAACATAACTCGGACAGTAAAGGAGAGAAAAGAGAAGAATACAAGATAAGAGCCTGCGCAGATGAGTTAGCTAGTATTCTAAGAGGCTGAACAACTCAATAGAACCACTCAAGATTTGATATCGAGAAGAAAGTTAAATACTTGGGAGTGATATTAACCAAACAAAATATAGCCTTATACCAGAATAATTATTTGAAAATGTGGTCAGAAATCAAAGATTTACAAAGATGGACAAAACTGAACCTATCAACTGAACCAGGACCAAATTTGGTCCTGGTCTGGCACGGTTTGGGGTATTTGGTCCATGGAAACCAGACCAAATCCAAAACACATGGGGATGCCGCTTGCCGAGCCCGTGTTCAGTACCAGACCAAATGTGCATGGGAATGCACCCTGAGGCTGTGTTCACACCTTAAGTTTTAATCCAGTCTCAGTCCACTTTCAGAGTGAAAGGACACATCAGCAAAGTAACTCATCATTTTCTTTGTCAATACCTAACCCTAAAATCAAAAGCAAACAGCTTATCTCTTTTCCACAATGTTCTCTCACTCTGGAAGTGGACTGAAGCTGGATTAAAATCCAGGTGTGAACACAACCCTAGTAAAATCAGCCCTGATGTAAAAGGGATAAAGCATCTGAAATGCCATTTTGTTATCTACCTCAGATTGTCCATAATCTCAGAAGACGATGTAAGGAGGTGCAGAACATTTTTTAAATAGAAGTTCCTCAACTTAACTTGCAGTGTTAAATTTACAATAATACCATTATGTTTTGGTACAGGCCTCCCTGTCTATAGAGATTTAGGAATAGGGGTGTGCAAGAATATTCAAAATATTTGTTATTCGATCGAATTCGGCCAAATACGGACATTCAAATTCGAACTGAATGTCTAGACATTTGTTTTTTAATATTTGAACAAATACGAATATTTTGAATCATTCCTTCAAATCATTCAGACATTTGTATATGAACAGATACGTACGTATTACACTCATATCTGTATGCATCTTATTCATATCTGTACACATATATACGGGATGAAAACAGGATGCATACGGGATAAAAACAGGATATGTACAAATGTGTACAGATGCATACAGATAGATACGAATGTTGACAATATTCATATGTATCTGTATGCATCTGTACAGACTTGTATATTTGAATGCATTTGTAGACATTTGTATGCATGTAAATGTGTATGCATTTGTATACATTTGAATATTCGCATTGAATATTCGTATGGATAGATACAAATGTATTTGAATTGGTTTGAATTTTAATACATTTGTTTTTTCATGATTTGTACAAATTTGAACATTCAAATATTCAATTTGAATCAACTGAATGTTGAAAATTGCATTCATGCACACCAATATTTAGAAACATTATCGGAACAATTTTTGTACATTTCACACTTTTATCATAAATTGGAAGGACTGTAGAGACTTTATCAGAATTATAGATGACATTAATCTGTTTGGGGAAATAAACACTTTATTTGAATGAAATAGGTTTAAAGATGATTGTGACAAGATTGGAGCTGGCAAAATATACTTCAATGGAGGCAGGTATAAAGTTATACATTCATGGAGGATTAATTGAGTGGATAGATATGGGATGGGGGACACAAGGGGAAGTAGATGAAGGAAGAATCTATGGCTGCTTCCTCACTTGGCCTTATTCTGGGATATATCTCAGGATAGGGGTCTCTTGTCCACATACTAATACAGGCTATGGCAAGTCTCACTAGGACCTGCTGTAGTCTGCAATAACATGCAGATAAGAGACCCTGATCCTGAGATATATTCCAGAATAAGGCCAAGTGCGGAAAGGACCTATGAGCTTTAGCAGATCGCAAGCTAAAACAAGTCAGCAGTGCAGTGTCTTGGCTAAAAGGCTAATTTAATTCTGTGTTACTTCAGCCACAGAATAATGTTTATTTCATGAGAAGTAATGGCTTCACTCTATACTGCCTGGTAGCACTCTGTCCCTTTCTGGGCAATGCACTTTAAAAAGAATATAGATAAACGAAAACATATCCAGTGGTAAGAGGCTTAGCAACCAAGCCTGATGAAAACTGGAAGGAGCTAAGTGTATTTAGCCCAGAGAAGAGTTGATTTAGAGGCAATATGACAGCCGTCGTTATATATGTGCAGGGCTGTCAGATAGATGATAAAATTAATTTGTTTTCTGATACATAGAAGGCAGAGCCTTCTATTACAACTAGGGATGTACACAATTTTTTTGTGTATTCAATTTGCATTGAATCGAATGGAAGAAAATTAGAATTCATTCGGACAGATCCCCTTTGAATGTAGTGGGATTCAAAGGCTAAATGAATATTCTATCCCATACGATTCCCATACAAATGGTATGGAAAAGGTGGATAGAGAAAATTTCTTCTCTCTGTCGCACAACACTAGAACCAGGCGGCATCTATGAAGCTGATGGGTAGGAGAGTCGGATCCGACAAGGGGAAGTATTTCTTCACCCAGAGGGTCATCGGTTTATGGAATTTGCTGCCGCAAGAGGTGGTGACAGCTACCAGTCTAGATGGCTTTAAGGTAGGGTTAGACAAATTTAAGGATGACAGATGTATCAATGGCTACTAGAATGGATGCCTAAGTACATCTTTCAGGCTGTGTGGGGGGAAGCGGGGCGCTTCTAAGGCCATTTGCTGGGATTCAAGAGCAGGCAAAGGTTCGTCCTTGTCTCTGCTTGAGATGCCCATGAGCATTTGGTGGGCCACTGTGTGCGATGGAACGCTGGACTAGATGGGCTGTGGCCTGATCCAGCAGGACCTCTTTTATGTTCTTCTGCATATGAATCCCATACATATCCCATACAAAGCTTCATACTAATGTATTGAAACATTTGATTCAAATTCGAATGTCAATCTTCAAATGTGCCAGCATTCCATTCGAATAGGAATGTCCATATTTAGCCAAATCCGTATGCATTTTGAATTTTATGAATATTCATGCACCTTCCCAATTACAACAAAAGGGATTTAGACTAAATATTGGGAATAAGCTTCTAGAGCCATGGCCACACCACAAATATTTAGTCTGTTTCAGAGGAAAATGGAGAATGAGAGTGTTTATGGTCAGTTCAAACATTTGTGATCATGTATTTCCACGAATATCCGTAACATTCTTTATTCGTACCAATTCATCTGAATTCAGACATTCGTTCACATATCAAATGATGCGACATCTGTACATTAACTTACTGTCCCACCCCATGTGTTCTTTCTCCGGTCCACATGCGGATGCATCCTCCGTTAATGCGGATTTAGAGCAAAACACCCATTAAGACTACCTTCAATGTGGTGTCCCGTTAAACCCCATTAAGCACACATTAGAGACGGATATGTGTGGACATGCCTTGCCGGAAGTGCGCCAAATAGACCCACCTGTGCAGACGCGGGTTTCCCAATGTGTGCTTAATGGGTGTTAAGAGCCCTGTGCAGAAGCAGCTGTATTCTCCAGGTTGAGTTCTGCACTGCACAAAGCCAGCCAGGTGACTTTGGGTTAGTCATAGAAGAAGAAGAGCTGGCTTTTCTATCCCGGGACTCGAAATGGCTGACAACCCTTTTCTATTCTTCTCCCCACAACAGAACACCCTTTGAGGTGGGTGGGGGCTGTGAGAGCTCAGAGGAGAGCTGTGACTAGCCCAAGATCACCCAGCTGGCTTCATGGGGGAGGGCGGAATTGAACCCAATATTCCCAGATAAGAGTCCAGCTCCCTAACCACTAGACCAAACTGTCTTTCTTCTGAGCTCTCACAGCCCCACCTACCTCACAGGGTATCTACTGTGAGGAGAACAGGGAGCTTTGTCAGACACTTTGAATCCCCTTAAAACGGTGAGAAAAGTGGGACATAAATGCCAATTCTCCTCCTCCTCCTCCTCCTTCTCTATTATTCCAGGCCAGGATCCTAGCATGCTAGTATACCTCAGTGTTGAGATCTGCTAATAAACCAGCTAGGATTCCATTTTGGGCATCCTATCTTGTGTGGACAGAGCATGCTAGCAGGGAACAACTCCTGGGGTGTTTCCACACTGGCCACGGAAACCCCATTAAACACACATTAGACACACATACAAGACACTTACAAACTTACCTTCTGCACTGGAGGACAGATGAGGGACCCTTCCAGGCAGCCGCTGCCACACAGCAGTGCTCAAGATCCATCCTTAATGGAGTCTTGCTGCTGAAAAATCCGTCCTCCAGGAAGACCTGAAAAATCAGGTCTTCAATCCATCCCCTCACCTCGATCCGTGTGGAAGAAGGATGCTTCTGCACATGGAGAGGCAAGGGGACAGATGTGCTGGTGGCCGCCATCTTGGGAGGGGCAGAAGCAGGCCAGTCTGCCTCCGGAGCCCCTCCCCTGCATGCCGGATGCCGGCTGAAACATGCGGTGACTGGCAGCTGAATGCCCCACTCCTGCGGCTCTGGGGGCAGCGTTGGCAGTGCGGGAGGCCGGCTGCCTTTGGGAATGGGTGCTGTAGCCTCCGCACAGCACCCAGAAAATCCATCCTGCAGGATCCGTCCTCCACGCACGTGTGCGGATGTGCAAGGCCTCTTCTGATCCATCCTTATGCTGGACAGATCCTCCGGAGGATGGATCCCCAGGAAACAGATTTTCTTTCACCCATTTTTTGGCGGCCAATGTGGAACCACCCCTGGTATCCCATACTAGAGATGTGCATGAATATTTGTAGGCATTCAAAATCCGATAGAATGTGCCAAATTTCAACATTCGAATTCAAATCGAATGTCTCAAAATTAAAATGTAAACATTCAAATCGAATTCTGAATTTTGGATCTATTCGTTCGAATTATCCGGACATTTGTATGAGTACCAGTTTGTACATGACATGTACCTGAAGAACCGCATCTTTCCCGCATCTGTACACATTTGTACAGATTCGTACGGGACAAAATCAGGTTGCATACGGGATAACTACAGGATGCATATGGACATGTGCTGAAGTGTACGGATGTGTATGGATGTGGGGAAGGTGCATATTTGAATAAACAATTTAAACGAATAGGTTCGAATTGGGCAAATTTGAATCGAATCTTGTTAAATTCAAATTTAAAAGATTCGCATCGAATCGGACTTTTGGGTATTTGGTCCAATTCAAATAGAATGTCAAAAACAATGTGTGCAGATTTCTTTCCCATACTAATGAGTGGAAGATAAACCTGTGAATTCTTTCCAAGCCCAAAGCAAAGCCATGTGCAGAAGTTGCCATGAACTAAGCATTACTAAATGCATATGGCAGCCTTTGAATACCATAGTACTAGATTGCTTCCTCCTTACCACATCATGCTCTGCTGTTTGGTATTACAAAATACATATGTGACGAGCTTTCAATATACACATGCAAGTACGAAGAACAGAACAAAGTGTGTTGCGTCGTCCCTGTTGAAGTTGATATTATTAGCAAATGAGGAAGGAGCAGCAGGGTAGATTCAGCCCAACATGTAACTATGAATTGCTCTGTAAAGTATGATTTATATTTCAGGATCCAATTTCCCAGTTGCCACCAGACAGCAAATAACATGCCTGCTTGGGACAGCTGGTCCCTAAATCAAAGTAGGTCCGGCGAGGAAACTGTCCTGCTTAATCTCTGGCCAAGAAAGTGTCGTCCAGATCACCAGCTCGATTAGTATGCATGTCAGGGTGGTGTGCTGGTAGAGTTCTAGGAACTATGGGTCAAAGCAGTTGAAGGTGGAAGAACGGCACGAGGTCTTGTGAAGGCTGAAGCCGCGTTAGGCAGTCATTTAACTGGAAAGCGTGCTCTGCAGTTGTTATGAGCCACTGCACTCCTGGTGAATGGATTGGCAAGTGCTTGGCATATTCATCTATTTTTAGTAAAAAAAAAAACAGTTTGAAGGGAGCCTATTCTAGGATGCAGCAAGAAGCAAAATTCTTACCTCTTTGTCATTCTGCAGAAACAGGGGGATATTGCTTCTTACAGCACTGAAAACACAGGTTTGTAGTAACTGCTGTGACAGCCTCCCTCTTGCATAAGGGGTATCCTCAGCACACTTCCTACCAGATTTGTGGTGCGTTTGTGGGCCACAGATGTTGTTAATCATCTGAACTAAAATCAATACACATTAAAATACATTTAATCTCTTTCCCTCCTTGTGGACCCAAGGTGTAATTTCTTCTGTGGCTCCAAGATGACCCTGTCTAAGCTTTCTCTCTCTCTCTCTCTCTCTCTCTTTCCCAGCACATTTCTTATACTCCCCCAGCACTGTAGAATTATTTTTGGGTCCTTTTTGGTTGCATTGAATGTTAGCTCAGAAGTAGAAAAAAAAAACAGCTGGCTTTTCTTCTCATCCATTTTAAGGGGATTCAAAGTGGCTGAGAAAGATTTCTATTCTCTCCACAACAGACACCCTGTGAGGTGGGTGGGGCTCTGAGGGCTCAGAAGAGAGCTGTGACTAGCCCATGGCCACCCAGCTGGCTTCATGGAGGAAGAAGAAGTGTTGGCTTTTCTACCTTGCTTTTCTCACCCATTTAAAGGGGCTCAGAGCAGCTGACAAAGCTTTCTATTCTTCTCCCCACAACAGACACCCTGTGAAGTAGTGGGGCTGTGAGAGCTCAGAAGAGAGCTGTGACCAGCCCAAAGTCAGCCAGCTGGCTTCATGGAGGAGTGTGGAATCAAATCCGGTCTTCCCCGATACATTCGAATTTGGTAAATTTGATTAGAATCTTGTTAAATTCAAATTTAAAAGAATTTCAATTCTTTTTTTTATTTAAATTCCCTAACCACAAAACCAAACTGGTAACTCTGTTATAAAGAAAATAGAATGGAAACAGTGAGTAAAATGAAGGGGGAAGGGATCTGCTAAGAAAATACAGATAGTAAAGCGTATTGGGTACAATCCAGAAAACCATGGAAATCAATGCATCGGATAAGAACATTTTCTTTTGGAATCAGTGGATTCTAAATGTGACAAACTGTAAGCTGGATTTCAGCCATTGTATTAATGATTGCTATATGCCTCCTTGAGCTTCTCAAGCTCTCCTAAAGCCAACAAGACCATCTGTGGGAACGTAAAGACTGATTCTTGGCTTGGCTTGGCAAGGATATTCATCTGTGCCTGTTATCAGTTCCACCTTTCCTTCCTTGTTTCTCAACCATGTCTTCCCACTCCCTTCTTCCTTCCTTTTGCTTGGTTCAGTGCAATAGCAGAGGGAGGAAACTTAAGAATTCTCAGGCCCGGTTCCCATTACAAGCTTAAAATGGTTTTCCTAAACCGAAATAATAGAACCGGACACTAACACGAATTTGCCTGATCCCATTACTTTCAAGTTAATCATGTTCGATCCGGATTCTGAGGATTGTACGTGGTGTACATGACTCAAGGGGGGACTCAAGTGGCTACTTTCCAAAAGCCATTTTTTGAGGCTGCCCTGCCCTCTTCCTCCTGGGGAGGGTGTCAGCAGGTAGGGGAGAATGGCAACTTGTGTGTGGGGAAGGACAACAGAGCCATCTTGCTAGCAGATATGAGTGTTGTCTAGATTGGGTTGGTAGTTGGTTTGATGGCAGGAAAGCACCAATTCCAAATTCCAACTTGTCCCTCTGAGCTGAAGCATCACCAATGTCCATCTTCCATGTCCTGAATGGACAAGTGTGTTAAAGCAACCATAATGACTTGCCCAGTTGGATTTCAGGGGTATGGGAAACTCCTCTATTTTGGTGAGAAAGTGATCCTGATCACCATGGTGAGGCCACATTTGGAATATTGAGAACAATTCTGGTCACCACACCTCAAAAAGGATATTGTGGAACTGGAAAAGGTGCAGAAAAGGGCCACCAGAATAATTATGGGTCTGGAACACCTCCCTTACGAAACCAGGCTGCAGTGTCTAGGCCTCTTCAGTCTGGAGAGATGGTGTTTAAGAGGCGACCTGATTGAAGTATATAAAATCATGCATGGTATACAAAAGCTGGATAGAGAAAATTTCTTTCCTCTATCACACAACACTAGAACCAGGGGG
>MTQE01001134.1:8665304-8682137 GCA_014337955.1 Aspidoscelis marmoratus | reverse complement strand
ATCTAGATCTTCTTAGATCCAGATTAAAGGAGCGTGGTGGAAAAACACCCAATCATATCTGTATGCATTTTGTATGCATCCTGTTCTATCCCGTATGCATCCCATTTTCGTCCCGCATTATAAACACAAATGCATACAGATGTATCTGTACTTTCGAATGCTTTGAATGATTGAATGTTCTGAATCATTCAAACGAATGTTTCCAAACATTCAAAATTTGTTCGAATGTTTAAATTTGAATGTGTAGACATTTTATTCAAAATTGAATGCTCAATTTCAATCGAATTTTGAATGTTTAGATTGTGCATATGTCTAAGGCAGAGTATATCCTGGCTTAGTGGAATCTTGGTGTGTGTGTTTTTATACTGTGAATTGCTTTCCTCTCCTCTCAGTATCATCTTGACACAAATTGTTTTTCGGTCTCTCTCCAGCTGGAAATCTAGGTTGCCATGCAGCTTTTAGGATGGAAAGTTACTGTCCAAGAAAAAGAACTGTATATTCATGAAACTAAATTAATGTCTCCTTGGTTGTGACTACATTTTTATACCTTGGAATGATAACAACCACCCTCATTGTTAACATTAGTGAACCAGAGCTCTGCATGCTAGGTGTGTGGACGAATGCAATTTTTGGGATCTGATTCAAACCAAATACCCCAAAATTTGATCTGAATATTTAAAATTTGAATTAAACCAAGTTTGATTCAAATTAAGCAAATTCAAATCTGAATTTGCACTTACAAATGTCGACAACATTCGTAGATGCCCATATGCATCTTTCCCGCATCTGTAATCATCCGTACACATCTGAATACATCTGTATGCATCCCGTAGCTATCCCATATGGAACCCGTTTTCATCCCGTACGGATCCGTACAAATGCATTTGGACTTTCCTGAATGGAAAGTCCACAAATAAAATGGATAGAAATGAAAAGGTGTGAGCAGTCAGACCTGAAGATGGACTGAGGAAGGTTTAAAGGGAAGGTGTTACCATGGCCTTAGAGTTTATGGAAGTATCAGCTGACCTGGAATAAAGGCCATGGGCCTTTTCACACTTCCCTGATTAGGCTGCTGTGAACTAGGGCTGGTAAACCTCTGGTTAAGGTGGACTATTCACACTTGCCTTGAGGGAAGCATCCCCAAAGCGTCCATTACTGGGCAGAAGTGTGAATGGTCCTCCTGTTTACCAGCCCGCACTGCTGGATCCGAAGCCAGAAGTTCCACCTCCTCACTGCTGTGAATGGCTGTTCCATGACATGCTTGGATGCCATTGCAGAGGGGTGTATTCGAGCACAGGGATGTATTGCAGCTAATCAGGTCAGCACCCATGAACAAATCCCCCTCATGGGACTCTGTGACCAGACACCACTCCTGGAGATCGGAGGTCTGGTCACATCAGATGTCAGCGATCGATCATGGCCACCACCGCCTCCGTGCCTGTGTGGGCAATGCTTTCCTGCCCACCGACCACAGGGAACTGTACATACAGCGAATGGTCACACCACTGGATGCTTCAGGTAAGCTTTTGGTCAACATTGGTAAAGGTCTAGAGCATGATTTAGTGCTCCACACCTAATCATCAATTAGTGAACTTCTACGAAGGCAGGGCAAGCTTGGAGGCTGTAACGGCCGACTTCACGTGTGGATGCTCTGCATCAGAAGTTCACTAACTGTTGACTACTGGGCAAAGTGTGAATAGGCCACATGTCTGCACAGGCCACTCAAACTTTGTTGGAGTCTGCCTGTCTATACACCATCTCCCCACCGAAGGGGCCTAAATGCCTTTCCAAAGCGCAAGACATTTAGTGCATGAGAAGCGACTCTGAGGTTATTCCTCTGCATTAAGCTGGGTCCTTGCTCTGGCAAAACACACCCTGTTCCTGTGCGAGCCTGTAGCACCTGAGCCCAGAAGCTGAAGATGCCCTCCAAGCATAGATATGGAGATTTGAGAACAATGGGCTCAGGGTTGATAATAGAGCCATCAAACTCCTCTTGGAGTCTGCCTGAGACCTCAAGGGCAGAAGGCTGATCCGGTACAAGGCGATCGCAGTGGAGATACACCTGGAGCTGAACTTTGAAACACAATTAGCACTGGTTCTATAACCCCAGAAAAGGTTGTGGTGGGGGGGAATCCCTCCCCCAGGTCTCCTTATTTGTTTCCCCCTTTTTTATTTTAGCACAATTAAACAGCTGGATTGGTACTTGAACGCTTCCAGCAGGAAACATTTTCCGTCCAATTATCATTCAGGGAGCCATATTCTGTTTCTTAGATGCAAAAAGCATTGCTCCAAATGTCCCCCCCCCCCCGGAGCAAAACAGAAATTAACACTGAGAGGGAACACTTAGGTCTTTCTGTGCATTTATGCCATGGCAGAGTAAGAGCAGTCAGGCATTTTCGGAGGCTATGTAAATAGCTTCTGCAATTGTGGGTTTTACCTGCCGCTGGCTGGTAAGATGCTCGGATGCTGTGCCAAGCATTTTCCAGGGAAATGACTTTAATTGCAATGTTGCCCTGGCCGTTCCCTTTGCAATAGATTCTGTCTCAAAATATGGTGTATAAGCATGACACTCTCATCTCTACAGCTAGGGCAGTTGCACTTATGGGCTGAAAGCCGGAAGTGCTCCATCCTATTCAAACCAGAGAGGGCAAAGGGCAATTAGTTTCCTTAACTAATCTTCAGAAACTGTACAGTAGGGCAGAAAGAAGAAAGCCTGACAAGTGGGATAATTTAGATGTGTTCTTGCACTTCCCTTCCCGTGCACTGGACAGGAAAGGAGTGCAATTAGCCAATTGTCATGCCCCCTGTCATCAGTGCTCCTTCCTCTGAGGATGAAGGGGTACTCACAATGCCCAGCCAAACTCAGGCAGACTACCCAGCCAGGCAAGATGAAGAATGCTTGCCACAAGCAGCTAGTGAGGACGCTGAGCCTATACTTCCAAGGGACAGCAGTTCAGGCTTGGAGTATGCTGGGTGATGCCCTTCACTGACCGGTCTGAGACCTGAGCGTGAACAGCTGCATAAATCAACTAGAATCCGCACTGGTCACCTGCGGCGAAGGAAGCATGATTCTGACCCACCTATTTAAGGCAGAATATTCTGATAAGCTTTGTTGCAGACAAACACTTGTAAAGCTGCAACTCCAGCATTCTGTGACCTTGCTTCTTGATTTACTACTAAACACTCTGATCTTTGACCCTGGAACTCTCTGGATGACGCGTTTAACTCTAAAGCACCCAAGGTACTTTGATTTGGACTTTTGCTGTTGTGGACTATGGCTGCTGCTACTCTTCTGTGTGAGCTCGTGTGTTTGTTCTTCTATCATTGCTGCTTGCATAGACTAACCTTCATGGGCAGTCTTCATTGTGGATCCATGAACCATGTTTTTCTGAACAAGAAATCTGGGGACATTTCCTATGCTCAGAGAAACGATCCTGAGTACAAACTTTGCTGTGATGTTTGTACACCTAGGAGCAACAGTCATGCTAACATACCTTCTTCTCCCTGTGTGTCTCCCATTTGGTGTGTCTTGCTTTAGTCTATAGTAGAAATGTGCACAAATATTTGTAACATTCAAAATTCATACGAATTTGGTCAAATTCGGACATTCGTGCTTGAATCGAATGTCGGCACATTCAAAGATTGACATTCAAATTAATCAAATTTAAATGTTTAAATTCAAAATAAAATGTTTTAATTGCTTTCTTGTCCACATGGACCTGTCACTAGCACTAAGAGATGTGCACAATTTTTTTGACATTCTATTCGAATCAAATCAAATACCCAAAAATCCAATTCAATTTGAATCTTTTAAATTTAACAAGAATTTTTTATTCGAATCTGCACAAACAAATGTTGACATTTGTATGCGCACGTACGCATCATCCCCACATCCGTACACATCTGTTTGCATCTGTACACATCCGTATGCATCCCGTAGTTATCCCATATGCAACCCGTTTTCATCCTGTACAGGTCTGAACAATTGTGTACAGATGCGAAAAAGATGAGATCTTCAAGTATGCATCATGTACAAACCCGTACACATACGAATGTCCGGATACAGTGGTACCTCGACATACGAGTGCCCCAACTTACGTTTTTTTTGAGATACGAGGCGCCGAGTGAGAGATATTTTGCTTTGACATGAGAGCAAAATTTGAGATACAAGGAATCACACGACCGGCGCTCCCGCTGTGGGCTGAGGCTAAGGCGACACGCTGAAGGGCGGGGGCCGTGTGAGCGGAGGAAAAGCCAAGGCAGAGGGGCGGGGGCTGTGACGCGCGGAGGAAAAGAGGAGGCAGAAGGCCGAGGGCTGTGACGCGCGGAGGAAAAGCCAAGGCAGAGGGGCGGGGCTGTGACGCGCCGAGAGAAAAAGAAGGCGGCGGTGCGAGGCGAGGGAAGTGAGCGCCGAGGGCAGGCTGAATTTTGGCAGCCTCTGAGGCCTGGCAGCTGCTCCTGTAATCCAAACATAGCAGCTCCAGAAAGACGTAGGGCAAAAAATGGAGCTGTTATAGCTGCTGGCCGCTTTCAGGGACTGAAATTTGGGTGTGGAGCTGGAAGGTGAGGTGGTTTTTTGGGACCCGGAACGGATTAATGGAATTCCATTAATTAATTGCTTTGAGATATGAATGATTTGACATACAAGCAAGGTTACAGAACGAATTAAACTTGTATCTCAAGGTACCACTGTAATTTGAATGAATAGATCCGAAATTTGAAATTCGATTTGAATATTTACATTCAAATTTTGGGACATTCTATTTAAGTTTGAATGCCAAAATTCAGCACATTCAATTGGATTTCGAATGCCTATGAATATTCGTGCACATCCCTACTAGCACCTCTTCTCTGGATGGGTGCCATAGTTTTGCCTTCAAGCATTTCCAGCAATAGCTCTGCACATTTTGTTGCCATTAAGTCTCAAAAGGGAGGACATCTGCCATTCATCCTGAGCCACTCATAAGCAATTTGTCTGGCAAGTGGACAGATGTTCTCTTGGTGAAGGAGGTGTTTCCATGCTGTCTTCCCATTGTACCCGACTGAATTATAGAACATGGGATGGAAAAGGTTGAGTAAATTAGCCTGATTTGATTTATTCTGCTTGGTTTAGGATTATGTATACTGTATTTTTATTATATAATCTTGATACTGCTAATTGGCATGGTCATGAACTGACTACTCAGTCAATAAAATCAGTTCAACTAACTAAATAAAAATTGCACAGATATGTAGCCGGAAGTAATATACTTCTTTCTTACATGGTTAGTTTAAATCAAAAGATTAATCAAATAAAATTGCAATTGTTTGTACTTCTTCTGTGATGTACCCTCCTAGTCTAAAGCTGTGGCCACACCTAATGTCTAGTCCAGCTTCAGTCCACCTTCAGAGTGAGAGAACACATCAGCAAAGTGACCAGTAATTTTATTTCCACATTGGCTGCATCCAGACTAGAGATTTGCATTTGAATTCAAATAGAATATCCAAACGTTCAATTCAATTCGAATGTTTAGAATCTGAATGCAACAAAATCGGATTCAAATCGAATACATTTGAATCTACTCATTCGAGTGTTAGATTTGTATCTGAAGATACGAATGTTGACAACGTTCACACGTGTTATACCTATCTGAACGCATTTCGTACACATCCCATTTTATCCTCTATGCATCCCGTTTTCGTCCCGTACTATCAGCGCAAATGTGTACAGATACGTATGAGACTCGTACAGATACGTATGTAATACATATGTATCTGTACTTTTGAATGTTTCAAATCATTTGAATTAACGTTTCGGAACATTTGAAATTCATTTGAATGTTTAAATTCAAATGTGTAGACATTCAAATTCAGATGTCCACATTCAATCAAATTTGATCAATTTTTGAATGTTTAGAACATTTCTGCACATCCCTAATCCAGATATACTAATACTGCGCATTGGAATGCACTGTCCTAATCAAAGGGTCACAGATGATGATCAATCGATCATCATGGCATCACATTTTATAATTGGGACTGCACACTTATGTTAATGCTGGTTCAGCGACACTCACTGCACAGTATAAAGAAAATCTGGAGTTTCCAGCCAATTCGCACATTCCACTAGTCTGGAAGCAGCCTTTATTTATCTCCAAGGTGATTTTTTTTGAATTATTTAACACTGAAAACAAAAAACAAAAACCATCTTGTCACATTGCTGGTGTGTTCTCTCACTCTGGAAGTGGACCGAAGCTGGATTAAACCTTAAGTGTGACCACAGCTCATGTGGGTTGCAGCTTAGAACTAAGACAATCCATATAACTGATTAAAACGCATGTAGCTGACTTATAGGTAAATTTTAAAGGCAGCTTTCTTTGGTGTTGAATTTTATCTGAGCATTGACCTGTCAGGTAGGGAGAGAGATATTTTAAAAACCTCTTACAGTTTTATGGATTCTGTCTTTTGATTGTTGTAACCTAAGTTTGGACCTCCAGATGAAGGATGGGATGTAAATACTTGAATGAAATAAGTAAAAATTCTGCAGAGAAAGAAACAGTGTGCCAATTCAGAAAGGTGCTGGCCACCACAACTTTCTTATCTACATCCACAAGCAACGCCATTACTTAAGTGGAAAACTAGTTTGTTCCAAATAGACTGTACAAAAGAAAAAATAAAGCAAAGGCTTGGTGTTACTATGAATGGTGCTGCTATTAATGCACAGGTATGAAGCTTAGCAGCAAAGGCAATTTCACCATGGAGACTGGGAAGAAACTACTCTGTGATTAAAGCTAATTTGTCACTCACCACTTTTGCTTTCACTGAACCTATTGCTGTTTGAGCTGGGTTTTCAGAGCAGTATCGTAGGTAAGCCAACAAGTAGCTGCATTAATTGTACAAATCAAATTTTATTCATTCGTTCGTTCGTTCGTTCGTTCGTTGGTTTCTCTCTCATCCCATTATTTCCATTTTTTCATTTCCATTTTTATTTGTATACCGCCTTTCCAAAAGAAAATTTTGTCCAAGGCGGTTTACAACGAATAGGAAACGTAAAATGCAAAGTAATAATCAAAACAGAATAAAAATATGTAATAAAAATTGCACATCATACAACGCATTGCAAAATAAGCCAAATCATTTCCATGTCTTTTTTTATACTGCCTTTCAAAAAAGAAAGAAAGAAAAAATGCTCAAGGCAGTTACAAGAAAAAATGCAATGCAAAATGATTCATTATAAAATTACTTATAAAAATACATAATAACATTCCATACATTATAAAATAGAAGCTTCAGGGCCGCTTACCATAAAATCCATAGAAGTAAACCAATACAAAGAACACAAATATAATAAACATCCATTCAAGGTCATATATAAAATGGCATAGCTGGAACCCTGCTTAATTGTGTGTAGTAAAATCATACGCTGAGGCTGCATGCAGACCTCAGTTATTCATTCTGCTGTATTTGGTTATTTTTGGAATAAAGCAGGGATATTCTGGAATTTCCATGCTTTAGGCCAGAATATTCAAATACAGTTCCGGCTCCAACTATGGTTACCTGAAACCATGGATAATCGCTAACAGGCCTTCTGGTTCTAGGGTTGTGCAAACCCAGAACCAGAAGTGCTTTTCTGGGCTCCGGAAGGCCTATTTCAGCCTCTGGAGAGCAGGCCTGCGACACCACTGGATGCCTCCTGCCCACCTCCCACATGCTCCCTTACATTTTGGGATGAAATAGGTCTTCTGGAGGCCGAAATAGGCCTTCTGGTTCTGGGTGCTTTTCCTTTATGGTGCTCACCGGGGTGGTGGTGGTGGTGATCCAATCACTGTGGTTACTGAATCAGTGGTTACCGGGATCCGACTGTATAGTGTATAGTGGATACAGGGAGCCGTCTGAGGTCTGGATGCAGTCAGAGTACACTATCTCAAGAATTCAGCACATAGGGGGATTATTTCAAATCAAGTCAAGTCAAGTTTGTTTGTTTGTTTGTTTGTTTTTATTTACCCTGTACCTGAAGGTTCTCAGGGTGGGTTACAACATTAAAAGCCAAATATAAAATAAACTAGAACAGAGATTCACAAACTTTTTTTTTCTTGTAGACCACTTTCAAAATTTTACTGATTTTGGTGGACCCCCTGCTGCTACATTTCTACCATATTCCCAAAACTCGTCAAAAAATGTGAAGATTAGATCTAACGATGGAAATTGGTCTCACGGCTGAGCTCCAACCCTAAATTTGGAGTGGTAAAAAGAAAAAGAAAAATAGTATATTTTCTTGTGTTCTATTTATTAAAATATGATTACAGACTTAATAGAATTAAAATTAAACATTAATAACAATGTAACTTCAACAATGCAAATCAACAAAAAAATTTTAATAGTCATAATTTTAATGGGAGGGATGTACTTGATGTACTGACAGCAAATTATCAATATCTGGCTTCAGTTTTGTAAGGAATAACTGCAAATCTCCCCGCTCTGTGATATTCAATCTGTCTGATCCTTTTTTTGTTAATAGGTTTTGTTCTTTACTATCGAAACCAGATAAATTTTCATGGACCCCCACTTACAACTTGTGAACCCCCTTTATTTCACGCTAACGTAGACCCCTGTCGAGTCTCCTGTGGACCCCTGGGGGCCCACCTGGACCACTTTGGGAATCACTGGTATAGTGGAATAAGTAACTGACGTCTGGATACAGTCACAGTACACTATCTCAAGAATTCAGCACATAGGAGGATTATTTCAAGTCAAGTTTGTTTGTTTGCTTGCTTGTTTTCATTTACCCTGTACCTGAAGGTTCTCAGGGTGGGTTACAACATTAAAAGCCAAATATAAAATAAACAAACTAGAACCATAACAGTGTCTGAAAGTGTGTGCATGGGGGGGGGCTGTTTCCTTATTTAGCCAAAGGCCAGGGCAAAGAGGTACAAAGATATCTGTCTCCAGATGCAGCAAACAATCAGAACTGCAACCCCAAGGACAGCAAATGAACCCAGAATTCAGGGATCATAAAAAGAGGCAGGAAAACAAAGCAAAGAGACAAGGGGTGTTTTCCCACTGTCACTAAAAGTACCCATTAAGTACCCATTAATGGGTACGTAGCAGCATTAATGGGTACTTCTAGTGACAGTGGAAAAACACCCAAGGAATAGGGATGTTCACAGATATTTGAAATATTCATTACTCAGATGAATTCTGATGAATTTGGACATTCATTTTTCAGTATTTGTGCGAATATGAGTATTTCTAGTTATTCATACAAACAATTCAGACATTCATAAGAGTACAGATACAGATGCGTACGGATATGCACAAGATGCGTATGGATACATAAAGGATGAAAATGGGATGCGTCCAGATGTGTCCAGATGCATACAAGATTCGTATCATTGGATACTTATCGAATATTTGAACGAAAGATAGGAAAGTATTTGTATCGGTTCGAATGTCCAGACTTTCGTTTTCCTTTATTTGTACAACTGCATATATTCAAAAATTCGATTTAAATTAAATCGAAGGCTGAAAATTGCATTCGTGTGCACCCCTAACGAGGAATGTAGGGGACAAAATGTTCAAAAGGATCTTTCTAGGCATACACTAATTATGTCTGTCAGTAACTGATGTCACTCAGCATAGCCTCCTGGCTAAATCAGGTCAGGGCCTTTCTCTGATTTCTAAACAAAAGATTGATTTGAGCCGCAATGTTAGCAGGTGCGTAATTCTTTCCCTACAACATGTTTGCCAGCTAAGTATCACCTTCCAAGCTGCTCTCCTCCTTTTAAGGGAAGAGCGGGATAAATATGTGGACATAGTGTGCTTTCAGCTAGAAACAGCTGCAGGATGAGTGTGCATTTTTTACTGGGGAAAGAGGCTGTGGGGACAGAGCTCAGCATCTGCTTCTTGTTGCTATGATCAAATTTATAATTCCCCCAACTCCACTAAAGTGAAGTTTCACTTCTGTATCTTGTGTAATTTCTCCCTCAGGATGTTTCCTCGGTTGTTAGTAGTAAAAGATGTTTTATTTACACTGATTAATAGCTGGTGACCTCCTACTGAAAGCAGCCGTGGAGAGCGTGAAACCTCTTTCTGTTCAAACATGATGATGAAGAGAAATGGTTCAGAATTTGGGTAGCGCTGGGAGAGAATTGGAAATGTGGACGTTGCTGCTGGCTTAGAACGCCACAATTTGATTTGAGTACGTGTAAATGATTTTCGCTGGTTTTATTCCTATTTATTAAAAAAAAAATACACCAAATACTACTACTGTTGATGATGACAGTCATGCCATGAGCCTCCAATGTATCCCATCAGTGAAGGAATCTTGTGAGTAAGTAGGTGCATGAATAGGGGTTTTGGGCATTCGATTCGTAATGAACTGAATGTTAGAAAATTCATATTCATTTGAATAGATCCCCTTTGAATGTGGTAGGATTCTATTTGATACAAATGTATTCGTACGAACTCGTATGAACATCCGATACATATCCGATACAAATGGATGTCTATGGGATACATATCCGACATGAACGCATACGTATCGGATACGCATTGGATACGTATCCCGTAACATATCCACTCTGAAAACATCAAATCCATCCTGAATCCATTTTTAATCCAATCTCGATCCATGTCGAATTCACTCTGGATCCATTGCAGATGTGACTGGCGCAGCCTCTTTCCCACCTCTCCAGTTTAACAAATGTCCAAACTACTCGTGCGAATGTCGGAAACATTGGTGTTCATACAAATGTTAATGTGCAGATGTCATAACATTCTGTCTGGGGTGGTTTAGGCAATCTTACATTGAGCAGGGGGTTGGACTTGATGACCCTGGAGGTCCCTTCCAACTCTAGGATTCTATGACTTGTGTTCAGACAAAGCTAAAAAAAATAGCACCTCTGATGTGGCTTAGAGAAGGCTTCAGGTTTGGAGATTTCACACTCCAGTCTCCCTCTCCTCCCTCCTCTGAACATTCTGTGCTAGAAAATGTGGATTGGAGAAGGCTTGGGGACACGAGGCCTCCACACTCGCTCTCTTGGGCACCTCCGAATCACCCCGTAAGCCACTAATCCAAAATAGTGAGGCAGTTCTGTGGGTGTCCAAATCCTTCTTTTCTACAGGTTTACAATTTCAGGTATAAAAATAAAATGTTCTTCTAATTTTGCTTCTTTTTAAAGTGAGTGAATGCTGTTTGTCCACCAAAATCTCAGAAACCTGGGGTCTTTCTGCACTTCCCTTATTCTGGAATATATCACAGAATAGGGACCTGCTATCTGCAAGCTAGTGCAGACTATGGAGGGCTCCCAGGTGATCCCTGCCATACTCTGCATTAGTTTGTGGCTAGCACACTGCTATCCCGAGATATATTCCAGAATAAGGCCAAGTGCAGAAAGGGTCATTAAGACTAGCTCTGCAGCTTTGGCAGATCTATGTTTTAAATATATCACGTTTTACATCTTTCATTTTTTAGGAGCCCAAGGGTAATATAACTTTATCAAATCTGGTGAAGTATGGGAGATACCACTAGGTACCTTATGAAGAAAGTCTGTGTTTGTGGTGCAGCAATGGTTGAAGATCTTTTTCATAACTTTTTACCTGTCCCTTGTATTCCTCAGTAAGAAATACACCTTTTACAAAATGTGTCCCACTAGAATGCAGGACGTAAGGTGACTGACCTTCTGCAGGGAGAAAATGTCCAGGTGACATATAGGGTAGCTTCATTTTTTGTTAGGGCTGCCCAACTTAGGAAATCATTCACCGAGTTGAATGGGGTGTCTGGGCAAAGGGATGGGGACAAATAATAATGTTATTTTTATTTTGTTTCTTAACTTTATCCTTGTATGTTTCATATGATTTTATCTTTGCGAACTTGATATGGTCAAATGACTGGTGGATAAAGTTCATTTCATTTCATTACTTTCATTACTTTATCAAATCCATCAGGTGGTTTTCAGTGCAAGCAAAGTCAGGTGCAAGTCTACAGAAAATGTTTGGAGCCTTCCGTACGCCAATATCTGTATGAGTGTAACTACTCTGAAGGCAATGCTGGTCATAAGCCTGAGGCACAAAAACTTGAGCATGACTTTAAAGAAAATTGCAGACCTGTTTGGCAGCAGCTGGGCAGGAATAATTTGTTTCTTCCAAACACTTGGCTAAGTGATCTCTTCCTATAAATATTGATGTCTATTTCAGGCTTCTATGATTATTCATCACTCACATGCAGACAGGGTGATACAGACAGAAGTAAACTGGAATTTCCAATACTGAGTCAAGTTTGTTCCTCATCGTAATGAGAAATGGAAAAAGAGCACTGTTCCATTCCACACTCCCCTGACCTCAGCCTAGGAGACTGAAAAATATCTCCAAGCTCCACTGTTTTAGACAGTAAGCAGGGGGACTTTACAACGTGGAATGTTCCCCATATTTATTACTACTACAGCAGCAACAACAAACATCTGCACATAGAGAGAATGTTTCTGCATAAAACTGTTTTATTTAGGAGGTCAATCAATTCATGGCTGCCCCATTCTAGGGCCTCAATTCTGTACGGTCTAATTTGGATATACGGTAAATAGCTAATTACAAGGATCAGCTTCTATTTTTGGAAATGTACTTGCCAAAGTTTGAGAAACAGAAATATGGACATTCGCACAAACAGTTCATGCATTTGTTAAACTGTGACAGATTTAGAGTGCATTCAACACAGATAGTGTATTGAAAGTGAATTCAGGTCAGATTTGACACTTTCAGAGGGGATTTATTATGGGATATGTATTGAATACGTATCTCAGATACATATCAGATATGTATTCATTCGTATCCGATATGTATTCGTTCATATCAATATGTATTCGTTCGTATCCAATATGTATTTGTTTATATTGGATATTCGTATGACATTTGTATCGAACAGAATTTTACTACATTCGAAACCATCTATACCAGTGGTTCACAAAGTTGTCTGGGCTACGACCCATCTAATATAAGTTTACCAACTCAGGACCCACCTCTAGGAAATTTAACCGTTACCAATATGAATAAAGGACTTTTCAAATAACAAAGTTTTAATACAATTTTTTAAATACTTAAATAATTACATCAAAAAAGTTATTTCAAATACGGTTAAATTTCCTAGAGGTGGGTCCCGACCCACAGTTTGGGAAACCCTGATCTATACAAATATCTATACGAATATTCAATTCGTTATGAACTGAATGTCAAAAAAAAAAAAACATTCGCCCACCTCCCTGGTGGAAACTCAACATTTTCAACTAGAAATTGATGTGGATAATATTCTGGCAGACTGAAATCCAGAAAAAATGAGAAGTCCCAGATGTGTTGTGAGACACCATGATCCGCACAAGTACATGCCTGCTTCGTGGCAGCTGCTGATAACATAGCTGATGTGTCGTGAAAGCTGGAAAAATCAGCTGAGCATAAGCACTGTGACTTCCAGCTAGGCTGGAAGGGTTGTGTGACACTGCTGTGAGTGCTGAAGTCTGTTGGCACACTTGCTACTTGTAGAAGCAGCCAGTGTCTTGGGAAAAAGAGATTGTCTTATAGGCTCCCTGGGTTGAAGATGAGGTCTGAGGCTGTGGTCAGGTACAAGCCTACACAGAAGGCTTGGAGCCTTCTGTGTATCAATTACCTGTATGAGAGAGAGAATACATCAGCAGAGTGACAAGCTGCTTTCTTTCAGTGTTAAATAATTCAGAAAATCCACCTTTGGGATAGATAATGTGGGAAGAAAATTACTGGTCATTTTGCACTAAAAATATGCCTTTTGAGGGGAGCATGTCCAAAAAGTACAGCTGTATCCCAAAATAGTCCACTTTCTTGTTCTCACTTTAATAAAACAGGCTAATGTTCTTCTGAACCAGAACTCAGTCTAAATACACTCTAGTCCAGGGCCCATTCTGCACTTGGGGCCTTTTCCCACTAGGGCTTAGAACCCTTCTAAGGTCCCATTGGGAACCCAATTACTACCTGATCAGTATCAGTTGGGAAGGCCTTGTCCCCACCTGGACCCCATTGAAGGTCTCATCTGCAAGGCCCTGTCCCTACGAGGGCAGGGGAAATCTGGATTTAATGGGTCCTTCAGGCCCTTAAATCTGGATTTCATGTGGACCTGATTAAAGGTGTCCACAATGAATAGATCCCTTTAAAATAGGGATATGCACAAATCTTCTAAACATTTGAAATTTGATTGAATTCAATTGATTGTGGACATTTGAATTCAAATAGAACGTTTACAGATTTGAATATAAACATTCGAACGAATTTCAAATGTTTGGAAACATTCGTTTGAATGACTCGAAACAGTTGAATGTAGAGATACGTATGAACAGATACAAATCTATACATACATATCTGTATGCATCTCATATGCATCTGTATGCATTTGTGTACGAAATGCATACAGATACGTATAACCCATACGAATGTTGTCAACATCTGTATCTTCAAATGCAAATGTTGTCGACATTTGTATCTTCAGATTCGATCTAACATTCAAACGAATAGATTTGAATGTATTCAATTTGAATTGGATTTTGTTACATTCGGATTCTAAACATTCGAATTGAATTGAACGTTTTGACATGCGATTCAAATTGAATTTGAATGCAAAATAAATAAATAAATAATGCATGCACATCCCTACTTTAGAATGTGGTAGGATGCTATTTGATACAAATTTGTACGAATTTGTACATATATTTAATATGAATGCACCCATATCCTGTATAAGTATTCTGCATATGGATCCTGCATACGATTCCTATATCAATGCATACGTATCAAATACATACCTTATATGAATGCATACATATTAATACCTATCCCCAGTTTAACAAATGTACAAACTATTAGTACAAATGTTCCAAAACATTTGTATTCATACAAATGTTAATGTACAAATGTACATTCAATTCGCGTATGTATGTCCAAATTTGCCTCAATTCGTATGAAGAATGAATGTCACAAATATTCATGCATATCCCTAGAGAGGACCATTGATAGTCCAGTCCTCTGTGATTTTGTCCAATTGTCTTTTCTAAAGAAGAAGAAGAGGAGGAGGAAGAAGCAGTGCAGTATGGAAGAGTATTTTTCCTTTAGAAGAAGAAGAAGAGTTGGCTTTTCTACCCCGCTCAAAGCAGCTGACAAACCTTCTGCTCTTCTCCCCACACCAGACACCCTGTGAGATAGGTGGGGCTGTGACAGCTCACAAGAGAGCTGTGACTAGCCCAAGGTCACCCTCATGGCTTCATGGGGGAGGGTGGAATCAAACTTGGTATTCCCAGATAAGAGTCTGGCTCCCTAACCACTAGACCAAACTGTGTTAAGTTGGTAACCTGTTTCTGTTAAAAGTCTCCAAATGATGTTGATGCTGCAAATTTCAGCAAAGACAAACACATTCCAAACACAAAAGGCATGCCAGTTTGTCATTCAATGCCATTTTTAAAGTCTTAACAGAAAAAATACAATGATATACCTTCCCTTCAAGGGCCTCTGTTTACAGTGAAAGCAAAGGAAATATATGCTTACATTCCTGCAGGTTTACTTCATGCAGGAGAGTTATAATCAGTCTTTGGGTGTGCCCAGGAGTCCCTTTTTCCTTCTGGGGCAGCAGAACCTGGAAATCTAAAGGGACTTTCCTTACAGGCTGAATTTCTCCCTATTTTTACATCTTTAAAGTTGAAAGAGAAGTGTGACTGGCGTCAAAGAATCTTCAAATACGGATGTTGTCTACGTTGGCATCATCAGATTCGAATCTAACATTCGAACGAAGAAATTCTAATGGATTCGATTCAAATAGGATTTTGTTGCATTCGGATTCTAAACATTCAAATCAAATTGAATGTTTTGACATTTGATTCAAATCGAATTCAAATGCAAAAAAAAAATTGTGCACATCCCTAGATCATACATTTTTTACATAAAATTCTAGTTACAGAATGAATTTGGTTTAGGTTGTTTTAGGCTCTGATCAGATGCAGCAAAAGAAAGCATCTTGGAGGTGCTTCTGAGATGTCTTAGAGAAGGCCTTAAGGTGGAATCATCCACACAGCAGTCTGCCTTTCTTCTGAATATTCTGTGCTAGAAAAGCTTGATTAGATGAGTGTTGGAAAAACAAGGGCCATACACTGTCTCTCTGAGGTGCCCCTTTGTTATGCCTGAATAAGGTCTTAGTGATGTCATGTATCTGCATTCATGATGCCTGTTGATGATGCTGTCCCCATTTTGCTTGAACTCAGTGCTGTGAGACATGTCAATTTTTACAGTTGAAGGCTATTTGCATGGACTAAACTGTAAATTATAAGGAAGCCGTGTGATTATTTTTAAGAACACAGGTATGAAAAGTTTCACGTATCTCATCCTTGTCTCACAATGGAGCCCATGGAAAAAGAAGGAGAAGGAATAAGATGGAGGAGGAGGAGGAGGATTAGCTTTTCTACCCTACTTTTCTCACCCATTTAAGGGGATTCAAAGCAGCTGATGAAGCTTTCTAATCTTCTCCCCACAACAGAACACCCTATGAGGTAGGTGGGGCTGTGAGAACTCAGCAGAGAGCTGTGACTAGCCCAAGGTCACCCAGTTGGCTTCATGGGGGAGGGTTGAATCAAACCCAGTATTCCCAGATAAAGAGTCCTGCTCCTTAACCACTAGACCAAACAGTGGAAAGGAGAGCTTGAGATACATGGGATACAGGTTTCCCTAGAGTAACACCTTGGGTCTATTCACATTTAGGCCTCTAGTATGCAATTAGGACAGCACTAGTAGAGATACTCTGTCCTAGAGCTATCTTGGGGTGTTTTTCCACTGTCACTAGAAGTACCCATTAAGTACCCA
>MTQE01001134.1:8648246-8664968 GCA_014337955.1 Aspidoscelis marmoratus | reverse complement strand
TGGAAAAACACCCCTAATTGCATACCAGAGGCCTAAGTGCAAATAGGCCCCATGTTTGGGATAAAACCTTCTACTACAGGTGTGTCAGACACCATCAGCATCACAGTCATTGGGTCACCTAGTAAATGTAAATATATCCTTCAGCTGAGCAGAATTCATGATGGTTTTATAGTCACATCCATGGAATTTTCCTGGCAACAATATAAGTGTTCTTTTGTGTAAACATAAGGGGGCTGGTCCTAAAATCTTTGCACCCAAAGAAGATGGTCTGTTATTGAGCTATGGTTTGAGACTGTGTTATATGTTGGAATGCTTCCCCCTCACAACCCAGCCAGAGCTCTATGATTGGGTTCTGGACACATTCTTTGTTCTCCTCACAGACAGACATAATCAGGAAACAACAAGCGGTAGGTTCTTTTCAGTGGTGGCTCCTCCTCGGTTGTGAAATTTGTTCCCTATGGAGGCTTATCTGGTTCCTTATTTCCTTTAGACACCAGCCGGGCTAGTCACAGCTCTCTGTTTGTGTACACACTTGATGTTTGTTTTTAATTCAATGTGAAGTTTTAAAAAGGTTTTGTTTATATTTGTCTGTTCTGTTTTTGTGGTATTATTATACTTCTCTTTGTTGTTTCTAAATACTCTAAATAGTTCAGGCATTCGTTAAACTGGGGATACGTATCCTATAGGAACTGATATGTATCCACTATGTATGCGTTCATATCGGATGGGTATCCACTACATATGTGTTCATATCGGATACATATCAGTTCCTATAGGATACATATCCATTTGTATAGGATACATATCCACTCGTCTCGGATACATATCTGATAAATCTCTGTTTGCCTCAGAATGTATTGGATACATATCTGTTCGTATTGGATATTTGTATAAATTTGTATGAATTCATCCGTATCAAATAGAATCCTACCATATTCGAAGGGGATCTATTCAAAAGAACACAAATTTTCTAACATTTGATTCGTTATGAATGAGTGCCAAAAATCCTTCCTACTCTGGATTATTGCTCGCTAGTGGGATATCTGGTGGCCATCTTGACACAGCCTAAGTATAGACATATCTGTTTCCTCTGGCATTTTACTGCTTTGAAATGAGCAAATTTTTATTCTTTTGTGCTATGTACATTGAGCTATCGTTTCTTTTCTTTTTTTAAATGATTCTGTAAGCTATAGTTGATTTGGTTGCTAATAATTTATGTTGGGCCCACACTTAGATCAGTGTGAAAGAAAGGATATAAATCTCTTAAACTGATATATTTTTCTAATGAAGCCTTGGCACTGAACTAAATCCAAATATTATAAAAACATTCTAAGATCCTGCCCTTCTTTATTCCTGAAAAATATTAGTAAAGGAATAAGGTTGCCAGCCTGAAGTCTGGCAACTTTACTATTTTGTTTTGGTTTCCTGCAATTTGGAGATGTGTGTGGCAATCGCTTGCTGGACTTGGGCCCAGAACCACAACTAAAGCTGTGTTCAGACATAACAAAAGGGAACTGGGAGGTACCTCAGGAAGATAGTGTGTGGTCCTTGTGTTCTCAAGCCTTCTCTAACCCACCTTTTCTAGCACAGAATGTTTATGAGAGGCTTCTTCTTCTTCTTCTTCTTCTTCTTCTTCTTCTTCTTCTTCTTCTTCTTCTTCATGTATCGTAGGTAACCTTACCAAAACTCTACCTTTTTGCACCTAAAAAGTGCTTTCATCCGTTGCTGGAAAACCCAGAAGAATCATGGCTTCATCTGGAGCATATGCGTGGGGGCTGAAACAAGTCTCCACACATTCATGGTGGTAGTCACATGCACATCTGGGAATTCAATGTGCCGTAGGACGAAGCAACGATAGTGAGGATGCAATACCCTGTATTATTGTGTTCCTTCACTGTATCTGGTTGCTGTTTGGAGGCAGCCACAATCTCTGTCCCTGGTGCTGTTTTTCCTGCTTTTGTTGGCTAAGTGTTCCTTTGCCCTTGGCCATTCCGATGTTATTTGGAGTTTATGATGGACTCTGTTTTCTTTGGAAAAACAATCCAAAAAGAAAACCATTGATCATAAACTAAGACCATTGCTTGGAGTCTTCATTTCTTCTTTTAAGGAACAAGAAAACTTCCAGGAAATCATGTATTTCCTCAACTGTATTCCATTTAGTTCTAAAAAAAACCTGTAAACCACTTGAAAAATAGCACGTCAGAGGTTCAGCTCTTTGCATCTTCCTAGATTAAGGCAATCAACCAATCACTTCTGTATTATGGCCAAGAAAATAAATGGAGGTTTGCATGGATAAAATCGAGCTGGACCCAAGGCATCGCCTTACCTTCTCCTTTATTGTGTACAAAGAAAATAGTTTTTAAAGCCACCAGATGAAAGCTTTGTCTGCCCTCATGTGGTGATCTGTAGCAAATGCTCAGCAGACAAAAGATGGGAGCACTGACATGTTGAAGAGCTCTGCATCTGATTTTGGGAAGCCAAAAGATTAAGAACGCCACTGAGAACCATCGCAAAGAGTGGCGCATCTTCATCTGCGTATCTGAGCGCTTTTTAAATGCTTTGGAGGTGCCGGTGCCCTGTTTCTTATTTTTCTCCTTTTCTCTGTTGACTGCCATGGTGTTGGGAAGACAGGATGAAAGGAACCGTAGAAACAGTTGAGGCGGAGACAGCTCTTACACTGTGTGCGCACACGCATTCTTACATATGCTCAGTGCACATGAGTGCTAAGTCTAGCTGTGAAAGTAGGCACTGCATACCTTCAGATACCTCCATATTTTCCTTCTCCCTCTTGAATCTCACGATTTGCAAGCCTTCATGTTTTTCCTTCCCCCCATAGGCCTCACAGTTTGAAAATCTGTTTGCTCCACCTTTGTAGCCCACAAGCCTCCATTCCCCCCTTTCTAATCCTGCTGCAAGCTTCAAAGCTACATTTTTCTACCTGCATGCTATCACTTCGTTTTTCACTAGCAAAGAAAAACTCCACTTTTCAGCCTGCAAAACCCCTCTGTGTGTGTGTTTGTGTGTGTAAGTGTAAAGAAGACAGCCTCAAGCCAAGCTTGACCTTTGGTCATTAGCTACAAGAATACATCCTTTATTTGCACTATGAATTAGTTATATTTATATACATATAAATATTTCAGTGTTTTAAATAAAATATGTTTTCAGCTACTACTGCAAGAAATAGTTTGCTGTTTTCTGCTGGACATATTCAGTGAATTGCCCCTGCATCCCTTTGTCAGCAAAGGAGGTGGTCAGTATATTTATTTACATATTCTATTTAATTGCATTTTTATTCCACCTTGTACCCAAAGATCGCAGGGCAGGTTATAGTGATAAAAACAAGATTTAAAATGAACACACTAAAAACAGCAGGGGTGCCTGAAAAGGGGAATGGAAGCTGTTTCAGCAGCTAAAGCCCAGGGGAAATAGGTATTCTTTTCCCCACAACAGAACACCCTGTGAGGTAGGTGGGGCTGGGAGAGCTCAGAAGAGAGCTGTGACTAGCCTAAGGTCACCCAGCTGACTTCATGGGGGAGGGCAGAATCAAACCCAGTATTCCCAGATAAGAGTACGACTCCCTAACCCAGTGATGGCTAACCTTTTGAGCTTGGTGTGTCACAATTCGCAAGAGAACCTAGCTTAACTCGGGTGCTATGTCACTTCTAGAAATATCCATAATTTTGTGATATTTGTAGATCTAGTAAAAAAGTTATATTTTTGATATATGTATTTTATTAAATGCAAAAACAAATAATTATTTACATTAGTTACTTTTGTTGCTGAATTTTGTTTGCTAAATCTTCAGTTGAAAGTTGATATTTCACACACTTCAAGAACAAGCAAGCACTACACGCCCAGGTGCCAGGGTGACTAGGTGTGTCACCCAAAAAGGCTTGGCGTGTCACCTGTGACACGTGTGTCATAGGTTGGCCATCACTGCCTTAACCACTAGACCAAACTGGTCTAGAAGGACCTAATCCTGAGTTTCTACCCATTTACTTTCTAGGACGTGATCACACCTGTAGTTCAGGATGGCTTCTGGCCATCTTCTTGTCATGTTGCCCAGATTGTTTTTTGCTGGGATTGTCTTGGGGGTGGGCTGTCCTTCCTCAAGCCGGCTTCTCCAGAGTCCACTTTTACAGAGGACTCAAGCTATATTAGGGAGCCAGTCTGCTTTCACTTCCCCTGTGTGAGCATAGAACCGGGCTAGAGGAGGCTGAATCGCCCTGGGAGGGGTGGATCCAGCCTTCCCTCCTGCCCAAAGCCTGGCTGCGGGTGGCACACCTGCAGTCCCCCTTCCTTCCATCTCTTTCTACTTCTGTCACCATTCCAAGGATGCCCCCCTCCCATTTTGCCCCACTTCCCTGTGATGGCACGCCCGAGTCTATGAAGAAAGCTATGGTGTCTGGTACTTTACTCGGGGGCTATCTGTATACCTTCTATTAAGATTAAGATCCTTAACACACAGAAACACTTTAAGCCGGATAAAGGATAACCAAAACAAGTTTACTGAAAACAAATGAAGGGTTAACTCCACCCGGGACTAACGTGAAAGAACTTAAAACAATACATTACAAAGGGTACTTAGGTTGGTTGCAGTCATCTTTCTGGGATTTGGAAATTGCTTTTGGTTCTGGTGCAAGGCGATGGTACCACAAGCTGGTGCCTGTAGACTTTCTTAATCTTCTTTCTGGTGAAGCTTAAGCTGGTCAAAAGCTTCGTTTGTCACTAGGACTGGTGGTATAAATAAACATACACGTGCTAAGGATGCCTGTTTGGATTGTTTGGGCCTAGTTTACCAGACAAACTGAAGGCCTCCGGTCTCTGTAGCTCTGATGCAGAAAGAGAAAGAAACCTTCCTGCTTGCCTCTATTTATACAGGCAAACGGAAGAGACCAACTGGGGCTGGGCTCTAGGGGGTTTCTATAATCCACCCAGAAACTAATACAGAAAAGGCATCTACACTAATGGAAGAACCCATACACAAAGGAAACTAAAGGAGAGGAGAGGAAATGGCAGAGCCAAGACTTCACACTTCCCCTTGTTCTGATTGCAAGCTTGCAGACCCTGTCCATCATTTCAAAAAAATAGAAATCTGTTTTGTGCTAGACTGATGAGGCTCTTTTGCGAAGAACACGGACAGATTTAAAAATTACATGGCCAGATGAGCACTCTTGGGAGGGGGAGAGGGAAAGTGGGAAGCAAGAGTAGAAATGATACAATTCTAAGGACAACGTAGCTTCCGTTTTCCTTCAGCAATCTCCAAGGGAAACCAGGTTTTGCTGCTTTGAAAAGGACTGAGAATTGAAAGTTCTTCAGCAGCTTGAGGGAAAATGGCAGCTTACACCCTCTTCTTTTTCTACCGGAATGGCTGCGAAGGTGGAGGTGTGTGCTGGCCAGCATATGCCTCAAGTGTATCTATTTGGGGGCACAGTCCCCTCACCCCAACGGTGCCCTGAGTTTGCCATCCGCACTACCCAACTTCAAACACACCCAATTGCCACGATTGATTGACAGAACTTTATCCTATCAGAATGCAGGCAGTGTTGATGTGGGTGGAGAAAGTGTAAAGGAGACTTGGGGCAATAATGTGAAAGGTGTGAGTATAGCAGCCTGAATTGAGGGTGATCTGAGCACTGATTATCGGGGATAGGGTGTGAACAGGATCAGGACAGCTTAGGGCTGTGCATGGATGAGGTTTTTTTCATTCGAATTTGAGTCAAATCGAATGTCAAAACATTCAATTCAATTCAATTCGAATGTTTAAAATCCAAACGTCAAAAATCCTATTTGAATCCGAATCATTCGAATCTATTCATTTGAATGTTAGATTTGTGTTTAAAGATATGAATGTCGACAACATTCATATGTTATATGTATCTGTGCGCATTCCGTATGCATCCCATTTTCATCCCATATTATAAGTGCAAATATTTATAATATTTGTACAGATACGTACGAATGTTTTGGAACATCCGAAATCCATTCAAATGTCTAAATTTGAATGTTATTAAATCCAATTTGAATTTGAATGTCAACATTTGTCGGGTACAAATCAGATTTTTGAATTTATGAATATTCGTGCTCATCCCTAGGATGGCTTCAGTTCAGTTTCTTAACAGGCCGACGTAGATCAGCCAGGTGTGATCACAGCCGTAAAGGTGGTGGTACAACCAAGGTGGCCTCCCTTGCAGATCTTCAAGCATGATATGTGTGTGTGCAAGTACAGAAAAGCAAGTATCCAATACTTTTATACCTTCCACTTTCCAATATGATTGTGTCCAGAAAGACAGGAACTGTTGCAAATGCTGACTTCAGACAGGATATTCAGGTCCAATTCTATCTGAATGATACTCTAGACCCTCACTCCCAACTGGAGGTTTTGTTTCCAAATACAAGATATTGGGCCTTTCCGCACTGGTTCTAAAAACAGATTTAGAGCCAGATGTGGAATGGATTTAGACGTGGCTTCCGCATAGGGGCTGGAATTAGACCCCTTTGAGCAAGCCCCGTCCGCATATCGGCAGGCAGAAATGGTTGTTTAAACCGTTTCTGCCACCAAAATCCTACCCAGATGTAAGACCTGAAAAAATCAGGTCTTACATCTGGCTTTCCCCCTGAAAATGGTTTGGAAACAAACGTTTCCGCACCGGAGGGGGAAAAGCCGGATTGCCGGCGTATGCCCAGCTTTCAGAGAGGCAGAGCGCATGCTCTGCCACTCTGACAGGTGGGCGGGTCCGACAGCCAGCTTCCCTGCCTTCCCCCTGGCCAGAGAACGGAGGATCCTCCGTTCTCTGGTGAGAGCAAGGCACCCCCACTCCTTCTGTCACCCCAACCCCACGAACAGCCCCCTTCTACGTACCTGATCGCCTCCATTTCGCCTTCATTTTGATCGTGAGTCTCGGAGGGACGGCGGCAATCGCGCATGCGCGCGCCATTGCTCTGATGGCCCAGCAGCCCAGGGATGGTGGGAAATGTAGTCCTGGGCTTCTGGGAGGGCCGGCGGCAATTGTGCATGTGCGTGCCATTGCTCTGACGGCTCCAGCAGCCCGCAGCCCTGAAATGTCTGAAATATTCAGACATTTCTATGGTTCATATATGCATACTTGAAGATCCGCATCTTTCCCACATCCATACGCATTTGCACAGATCAGTATGGGATGAAAACGGGTTGCATACAGGATAACTATGGGATGCATATGAATGTGTATGGATGCATACAGATGTGTATGGACCTGGGGAAGATGCATATGGGCATCTATAAATGTTGACGTTTGTAAGTGCAAATTCGAATAAAAAATCCGAATGAATAGATTTGAATTTGGTTAAATTTGAATTTTTAACATTCAACACAAATTGAATTTTCAGATATTCGATTCGACCCGAATCCCAAAAATTGCATTTGTGCACACCCCTACTCTATAAATGGTCCATCCATATTTATTATTTTTATTATCGCGTCGGAATTCATGAAGAAAAAAGGATGAACTGAAGGCATCAGTCAATCAGATCTTTACTGCTCTCAAAGACCAAAATAAGAAACAATGATAGATATGAGACTATTCCTGGACCTCGGCCTCTATACTATTAGGAAAGGACAACCTTGTTTAGCTGTTTTGTTTTGAGCAAATAGAGCTCACTCTGTTGCATTTTTCACCATTGATACTTCATGTTATAATTCCTAGATTTTTGAGTTCTCTGGGTCGGATGGTACCAGTGGGTTTCATGGGGCTTAGCTCCATTTCTATCCTTATTTTGCATGAAGCAATCTAATGCAGTTACTGAGTCAAACTGAAATTGTGTTCCCAGTTGGGTTCACGCCAGAAAACATGCATTGGCTTGCTCTCCTGGAGATGTGTAGTGAGACATGTGCAAATGTGTTTGTTGCCGTATGGCGTGTAGTTTCAAGGACACAAGCATAACTTGATTGTAGTTTCTTGCAAGAAAAACCACTGAAAACTAGCTGTATTGTGCGATTACTGGGGCTGTGAAGTTAGGGCAGTATGAATGAAAAGGCTGCTTCTGCCTACAGTGGATTGGGCCCCACCCCAACAAGTATTTATGGATTTATTTTAAAAGTTTATATCCTGCCCCATATCCAAAGATCTCTGGATGGCTTACAATACATATACAAACAAGACATTAAATACTAGGGGTGTGCACAAATGCAATTTTTGGGATTCAATTTGATTCAAATTGAATATCCAAAAATTTTATTCAATTCAAATATTTAAAATTCGAATTTAATCAAATTCAATTCAAATTAAGCAAATTCGAATGTATTTGTTCAATTTTTTTATTCGAATTTGCACTTATGAATGTCAACAACATTTGTATGTGCCCATGCACATTGTTAGGCGTCTCGTGCACATCTGTATGTGTCTGTATACATCCCATAGTTATCCCGTATTCAACCTGTTTTCATCCCATACAGATCTGTACAAATGTGTATGGATGTGTATGTGCAAGTACGCATTGTGGATGAAACCACACAAATGTGAATGTCCGGATAATGAGAACAAATGGATCCTAAATTTAAATTCATTCATATGTTTAAATTTGAATTTATGGACATCCGATGTTGAAATTCGGATGAATTTGACTGAATTTTGAATACCTTCTACAATGGGGTCTTCAGGCAGAAAATCCGGATTAAAGGGAGCCTGTTTCCACACTTGTGTGGCAATAGGGTCGAGAGGAGGCTAGGGGGAGGGGATGCACCGATGGGGGGGAGCCCCGAAATCCCAGCTTTGAAGTGACTTCAGAGTCATTTCTAAATCATTCCAAAATGACTCTCAAGTCCCTTTGAAGAGATCGTCAGAGGCATCGGAGCCGCTCCAAAGCTGCGCTGCGCTGTCGTTCACTATTAGCGAAGGCAGCGCAAACTTCCCTCCGAAGTCCCTCCAGTGCGATCGACAGAAACTTTGGAGTGTCTCCACCGGTCTCTTTGAAGAGATCAGCGCTAACCGGAGACGTTCCGAAGGGCTCCAGAGCGGCTCCAAAGTCTGCGCTGATCTCTTTGAAGGACTTCGGACAGTGCACCCCCCTGTCCCCCGAGACACCTGGGATGACGGACAGACCCATTGGGGGGTCGATCCGCATTCCCCAGATGGGTGCAAAGCTGTTTCCATGGGAGGGAGGTTAGCACCCATTCCTAATGGGTGCTGCACCTCCCGTGGAAACACATTGGGTGCTTCCCTTAATCCGGATCTACTAGATCTGGATTAAGGAATGTACCCATTCCTTAGATCCGGATCTTCTTAGATAAAGGACATTCCTGCTACAAAAGAGAATATGCCAGCTAAATTTGTTCACTTCCCCCCCATACCTTCCTTGCCTATTCACAAAGATACTTCCAAAATGCAAACCTCCAAGAAACCTGGGGTCGTCACCCTCCTCCCGTTTTCAAGCACACTATAGAATTGCTGCCCAGTCAGGTGAGTTGTTGCATCCAAAGTTAGCCACACAAGGAGACCAGACCTTGGCATTCCAGAGCAGGGAGAAATGGGAAGAAAGAGATCTGGACCATTTTTATCCATTCAGCTGCCGGCTAGAAAGGTGGCATTCTTCCAAGTCTTACTGCACAAAACAAACCTTTGCATGAGAAATAGGTTAATCCGCCAGACGGCAGGGCAGCAGAATGTAAAGTTGCACTCCGAGGAAGGGCTGAGATTCCTCTTGTACATGAAAAGATGTTGGGAAATGTGCCTTTGTGCACAGTTAGTCCTGCTGAGAGACACGTTGATAATCCCCTAAATGCAATCTCCGTTAATCCTGTTATAAATGAAAACACCTTTTTGTCCTTCCAAATGCCTTTGGAGCAATAGATTTCCACCCTGCCCTCTTGTGACTGGGAAAAAAAATGAAATCAGGTGCATATTTACTAGCCGGTGAAGTTACAACAACAGAAAGCCCATATCATTTCCTTGCTAGTTATTTCCTTTGTTAATGTTCCTTTTTATTAAATAGTAGCCTTCTATCTAAGGAATGCCTTGGGCTAGTCACAGCTCTCTTCTGAGGTCTCACAGCCCCACCTACCTCACAGGGTGTTTTGTTGTGGAGAGAAGAACAGAAGCTTTGTCACCCTCTTTGAGTCCCCTTAAATGGGTAAGAGAAGTGGGGTAGAAAAGCCAACTCTTCTTCTTCCTCCACAAAGCCAGCTGGGTGACCTTGGGCTAATCATAGCCCTCCTCTGAGCTGCCACAGCCCTCCCCCCTCAGAGGGGGCTCTGTTGTGGGGAGAAGAACAGAAAGCTTTGTCAGCTCCTTTGAGTCCCCTTAAATGAATGAGAAAAGTGGGATAGAAAAGCCAACTCTTCTTCTCCTTCTCCTTCTCCTTCTCCTTCTCCTCCTTCTCCTTCTTCTCCTGTCCTCATTCCCCCACAGTATGGATTTTAAGACCACGTCCCTAGTTTGTTTTCAAAGCCTGCTAATGATTTGCATACTTTCCTTGAGAGCCAAAATCACCTGCCTAAAGCAACTTTCCTACTCTGGTTTCTTTCACTGCAGGACTAGCTCTGCTGACAGGTTTGTTCCTCTCTTCTCATGGGAGTTCCAGCTGGGAACTGATACTGCCTGCTTCCATGGGCTCCTGATTTCAGTCTCATGGGACCTGAGGTTTGCACTTGCTAAATAGGTAAGGTAGGCGCTCTTGCAAAGAATTACACATAGTTCATATAAAGATCAGCAGTGAAGCTTTTCAGTCATTCTGAACTCATAACCCACTCTAAAGAAACATTCTGGTCTGTAGCTGGTCGAAGGGCAAAGCTGAATTGTTCTACCACAATGATTCCTGATCGTTCATGCTGATAGAAGAGACATTACACATGCGTTTCATTTCTGATTATTGCTTGTGCCGTTACGTGGCTTTGAGTTTAATGCTTCATCAAATGCTTGAAATGTGCATTATATTTCTACTTCAGCAATCAAGCTGCATTTGTCTTGTTATCTTTAGATTTTTGTTACTTTGATTTATTCTGCTGTGTTACCTAGCGTTCTCAGACCCCTGCTGCCTGGGAAATTTCATATTCCTCTGTAAATGTATGCTACATATCAGTCAACCAGTGACCCAGTTTGGTAATGAGCTAGTTTGGTCTATTGGTTAAGGAGAGGGGCTCTTATCTGGGAATACCTGTTTTGGTTCCACCCTTCTGGTTAGCCTTTAGTAAACTCTTGTGGGTGGAGACAAGCAACACTATATTAACTCGGGTAATCTCTAAAAGAGGAAGTAGGTCCTTTCTGTCTTTCCCTTGCGTGCATTGTAAGCTAAGTGTGATCCAGAATTTATTTGACAGGGCGTGTTAATGAAGAGGGGATGTATTGCCCTCAAAGGCAACATGGTGTGTGTCCACTTCTACTTCTGCCCTAGTGACCCAACGTGACCATGGGGTCTGCAATCATTTGAGGTGAATGAGGGGACCCAAATCATCATTCAGCCAGTGTATGCAGCGGAGAATGACTCCTTGCCTTCAGCTACTTGATGCCCTCATGCACCATTAAGGTGGAGTTCTCTTCATATAGGATAAGCAGGGAAGAAGGAGGAGGAGGAGGAGGAGGAGAGGCAACCATGTCATGTGCTCTACTATTTTTATTACCTGTTTGGGGTGGGGACTGCCCAGGAGTTGGCCTGCATATGGGGGCAAGGTTTTCCTATGGAGAAGGGGATCACACAGAGATAAAACTGTTTGTGCTCCTTGCTCTGCTGGGATTACTCAATTTGTTTACCAGCAGAGTTGCCCTCCTGGGGCTTTGCAGATGTGGTTTGATGGCTGGGTAGTGATAAGACAATGGGGCAGCTCACACAAGACAATAAAGCCAATCAGTACCTTCCTGCAGCATTGCTCAAATTTATGTGGGAAGCATTCCAGAAATTTACATTTTACCAGCTTGCACAATAAAGTTGGCCCCAGTGGCAAAAGAGATCTCAATTACATTTATGGATATTTTTGGCTGCTATCAGGACTTATCAAGACGTTCGCCTCCAATTCAAGCCATTACTTGAAAGGCTTACCTTTCTTCGCTGCTTAGCAGGCATAAAGGGAGGGCAGAGGAAAAGGAGCAGGAGAACAAACCACGTCCAGGCTTGTCTTTTTGAACGGAATGGTGTCTGCTTGACCAAAGTCCCAGGTTCCTATGGTCCTCTTTGACCTTGCAATATTAAAGCCAATCTTTGCCACTTCGTTGGAGCAGTTAAGCCCCATTGCCCTGACAAAGCAGCACCTGTGGGGGGATTCTTCTTCTTCTTCTTGACATAACACAACAGTAACACACAGCAAGCAAGATATTTATGCTGGTTTTGGTCATTGTTATCACATTTTAGTCAGGCCCTTCCGAAGCGCCTAGGACTGAGTGATGCATCGGCGAATGATACAAGCAGATCCCAGCAAAGTGATGTATTTTCGACTTATGCGAGCAGACCCCAGTAAAGTGGCTTTTTGCAGTTGGCAGATGGATATTTTGTCAATGCCAATGATTTTTAGGTGCCCGCTGAGATCTTTTGGCACTGCGCCCAGTGTGCCAAGGATGACTGGGACCACTTTCACTGGTTTTCGCCAGAGTCGCTGAAGTTCAATTCTCAGGTCTTCGTATCTGGTGAGCTTCTCCAACTGTTTCTCCTCAATTCTGCTGTCACCTGGAATAGCAACATCGATGATCCACACCTTCTCTTTCTCAACAATTGTAATGTCAGGGGTGTTATGCTCCAATTTTCTGTCAGTCTGAAGCCTGAAGTCCCAAAGTAGTTTTGCCTGTTCATTCTCAACAACTTTTTCTGGCTTGTGATCCCACCAGTTCTTTGCCACTGGCAGATGATACTTTTGGCACAAGTTCAAGTGGATCTTATGATGATGATGATGTAGAAACAGTTACACATAGCAAACGAGATCACTATGCTGGATTTCATATTATATCACTAGTCAGGCACTTCCCGAGCACCTAGGACAGTGATGGCTAACCTTTTGAGCTTGGTGTGTCAAAATTCGCAAGAAAACCTAGCTTAACTCAGGTGCTGTGTCACATCTAGAAATATCCATAATTTTGTGATATTTGTAGCTCTAGTAAAAAAGTTATATTTTTGATATATGTATTTTATTAAAAGCAAAAACAAATAATTCTTTAGATTTGCTAAATCTTCAATTGAAAGTTCGTATTTCGTACACTTCAAGGACAAGCAAGCACTACACATCCAGGTGCCAGGGTGACCATGTGTGTCACCCAAAAGGGCTTGGCGTGTCACCTGTGACACGCATGTCATAGGTTGGCCATCACTGACCTAGGACTACATTATTATTATTACTCAAGGCAGTTTACAACAATTATGAATTTATTATTACTGCTGGGTTGTTATTGTTTTAACAGAATTGCAACCTAAGTGTTTATCTACGACCCTAGTTGTTAACCTTCATAAGATTTGCAATGGTCTCTTTGTATATATGTTTGATGTTAATAGAAATATTGTTTATCTGGTTATGATTAACAATTTTCACTGTTGAAAAATGTGCTAAAGAAACAATAAAGTTTATTAAAAAAAAAAAAGCTGCAAGCCAAGCCCCTCTATGCAGATCCTGTGCAATATTCTGTTGGACCGGGCGATGCAACTGAGACTTCCAACCCAGGCGCGGCTGAGGCTCCAGTCCCCTTCTGATGGGTGGGAACCTTCTTTTCAAGCTTCCAAGTTTCCAGCCGACCCCCTGATCTCGTTCATTGAGAGGCATCTCGTTGCTCAAGCATCTCTCTATGCAGTTGCAGCTTCCCTCAGAGAACCATGGCTGATGCGGCTCTTTTACACTTTTCTATCTCTATGGGTTCCTGCGGCAGCGTCCTTCTGACCGGCCTGGGAAGAGGCGGGGCCCAATGTGAGCGGGTGAGAATGGGGTAACCGGCCAGTGAGTCAACAAGAGACCTCTTTTATACTTTTCTTATCTCTATGGGTTACTCGCAGGGCGCGCGACTCTCGTCAGTCATTGGGCGCGCGCGAGCGGCTGCGTCCTTCTGACTGGCTCGGCTCGGGAAGGGGCGGGGCGGGGCCTAATGTGAGTGGATGAGGAGGGATAATCAAGCCCGCCAGTCAGCCAACAGGAGTCTGTTTATTATTTCCTATCTCTATGGGCACTTCGTAGGTCGCCTCTCGTCAGTCATTGGGCGCGCGCGAGCGGCTGCGTCCTTCTGACTGGCTCGGGGCGGGGCGGGGCGGGGCCCAATGTGAGTGGATGAGGAGGGGCAATCGAGCCCGCCAGTCAGCCAACAACAGTGTCTTTTATACTTTTCTATCTCTATGGGCTCCTCGCAGGGCTTTTCTCGTCAGTCATTGGGCGCGCTCGGCAGGCTGCGTCCTTGTGATTGGCTCGATCCGGGGGGCTCGCGGGGGAAGGGGCGGGGCCCAGCGTGAGCGGGTGAGGAGGGGGCGTCGCTCCCTCAGTCAGTCAGCCAGTCAGTCAGCCGACAAGCGAGGCGGCGGCGGGGCGATGGCAGCGTCTCTGTTCCCGGCGAAAGGTGCGGGCGAGGAGCGGGAGGAGGACGGCGGCGGCGGCGGCGGCGAGCCCAGCTCGGGGCCCGAGGAGAAGGAGGAAGAGCACCAGGCGGGCGCCGTCGCCATGAGGCTGGCCGAGTCCCCCGAGCCCGGCTCCGACTCCGAGAACCGCTCGCCGCCGCCTCCGAGCCTCCCCGAGCAGTTCGAGAGCGCGGCGCGGCGCGTCCCGGCACTGGCGGCGTCCTCGGCCGGCAGAGAGCAGCTGCTCTACCTGTACGCGCGCTTCAAGCAGGTGAGCGGAGCCTTCGCCACGGCGGCCCCTGCCCGCCCACCCGCTCGACCCCGGCTCCGGCTCCGGCTCGCAGCCAGGCGAGTCCCGGGGGATCCCCAGGAGCGACGTGGGGGAACCTGCGCTTGGGTGTGGGGTCCCTCGATGGCGCCCCGCAGCCTCTCCAGACCGAGGCTGTGGCTCCGGCCACACTTAAGCTTTAATCCGGCTTCGGTCCACTTTCAGAGCGAGAGGAAACTTCACCAACGTGACACAAGCTGCCTTTTTGCAGGGTTAAATCAATTAGAAAAATCCACCTTTGGGATAGATGGAGTGGAAAGAAAATGACCGGTGGATTCACTGGTGTGTTCTCTCGCTCTGAAAGCAGACCGAAGCTGGATTAAACCTTAGGTGTGACTTCAGCCAGTGAAAGAATACATCAGCAAAGTGGCAAGCTGTTTTGTTTCAGTGATTAATGCTGTAACTCAGAAAATTCACCTTTGGGATAGATGAAGTGGAAAGAAAATGACTCGTCACATTGCTGTTGTGTTCTCCCGCTCTGAAGGTGGACTGAAGCCGGATTAAGCCTTAGGTGTGACCTCAGCCAGTGAAAAAATACATCAGCAAAGTGGCAAGCTGCTTTCTTTCAGGATTAAATAGCTCAGAAGGTTCACCTTTGGGAAAGAGAAGGGGGAAAGAAATTTACTGGTCACTTCGCTGATGCATTCTCTCGCTCTGGAAGTGGATTGAAGCTGGATTAAACCTTAGAAGTGACTACAGTCAAGGTTTAATCCAGCTTCGGTCCACTTTCAGAGCAAGAGAATACATCAGCAAAGTGGTAAGCTGTTTTCTTTCAGGGTTAAATAACTCAGAACATCCACCTCTGGGATAGATAATGTGGAAAGAAATTTACTGGTCCCTTTGCTGCTGTGTTCTCTGGCTCTGAAGGTAAACTGAAGCTGATTAAACCTTTGGTGGCACCATAGCCAAAGTTTAATCCAGCCTCAGTCCACTTCAGAGAGATACATTGGCAAAGGGACAAGCTGTTTTCTTTCAGTGTCAGATAACTCAGAAAACAGCTTGTCCCTTTGCTGTGTTCTCTCACTCTGAAAGTGGACTGAAGCTGGATTAAACTTTAACTGTGACCACAGCCTTAGTCACCAAGAGCTGGCTACCAATAGGTAGCACCAATGAAGCAGTTCAAAATTAAAAGGAGTCACTTAACAAAGGTGATCAAACAGTAGGGTTATCCTTCTGAAGAAATTGTTCTTCCTCCTCACATCACCAGATGGCAGGAGAAAATAAAGAACGCGGGAAGAAATTCACTAGCCAACTTGCTGGTGTTTTCCTCTCACTCTGAAAGCGGAATGAGGCTGGGTTAAACCTCAAGTGTGGCCATAGCATGACTTTCAGCGCAGTTACAATGGAAGGAAACCCTTTGCATGCTTTGTTACTGTGAGCCAGTTTGGCCTAGTAGTAGTTAGGAGCCGGACTCTTATCTGGGAATACCAGGTTTGATTCTGCCCTCCTCCACGAAGCCAGCTGGGTGACCTTGGGCTAGTCACAGCTCTCTTCTGAGCTCTCACAGACCCACCTACCTCACAGGGTGTTTGTTGGGGGAAAATAATAGAAACGCTTTGTCAGCCGCTTTGAGTCTCCTTAAATGGGTGAGAAAAGCGGGGTAGAAAAGCCAGCTCTTCTTCTTCTTCTCATAATTTTATAGGACCTGCATAGCTCAGTAGGGAGCAGAATCTACCTCCTGGGCAGGATTCAGGCCATTCTGTTCTCCCCAGCGATCTGGTCTTATTGTTTTTTTCTCCTGCCATCTGGTGATGTGAGGAGGAAGAACAATTTCTTCAGAAGGATAACCCTGCTGTTTGATCACCTTTGTTAAGTGACTCCTTTTAATTTGAACTGCTTCATTGGTGCTACCTATTTGTAGCCAGCTCTTGGTGACTAAGGCTGTGGTCACAGTTAAAGTTTAATCC
>MTQE01001134.1:8582929-8612508 GCA_014337955.1 Aspidoscelis marmoratus | reverse complement strand
GGTCTAGTGGTTAGGGAACTGGACTCTTATCTGGGAATACTGGGTTTGATGCTGCACTCTTCCACAAAGCCAGCTGGGTGACCTTGGGCTAGTCACAGCTGTTTTCTGAGCTCTCACAGCCCCACCTACCTCACAGAGTGTCTGTCATTGAAGGTTTGTCAGCCGCTTTGAGTCCCCTTAAATGGCTGAGAAAAGTGGGATAGAAAAGCCAACTACTACTACTACTACTACTACTACTACTACTACTACTACTACTACTACTACTACTACTAGTAGTAGTAGTAGTAGTAGTAGTAGTAGTAGTAGTAGTAGTTTTTGTTATGTACAAAGCCTCCAGGATTTTCCTTCTCATTGTCTTCAGTTTTCTTTCTAATATGCTGAACTTAATATTTATCAGTTCATCCTTATGTTTGTCTTGAGGTACACATGCTTCTGAAGGGATCAGATCTGGATAACCTGCCCTGTTTTAATTGGAGCTTTGTATTCTAGTGTCTTGTGCTTAGCCAATTTTAGCAAAGTGCTAATGATAATGTATAGTAAATGAAAGACTTTCATTTATATTTTGATGATATCTGTGGAATGTGCATCTCTCCATTTGATTCAAATAACTGTTCAGGATTTTTTTTTTAAGGATGGTGTCTATAGTATATTTTTCACTAAGAGCATTTACTTTAACACAGCTACAAAAACTTAACAGATAAAACAAGTAGTTTGGCAAGAGGTAGAGTTCAGTAGTTCACAGTCTGACCACATTTGTTAAAATGGACATAGCTCTTTGTAAAACTAAGTTTGGAGTAGCCAATCTAATATTATAGCTTTATTTCAGTCCTTGAGCTTCCAGAAGATTAGTGAGTGTGAGCCTGGCACTGCTCCATGTTTCAGGAGAGGCTCAACTTTGTAGGAGACGGCTTGAGTTTGCATAAAAGTGTTCCAAAGGAGGTAAGCCTTGCCTTTAGTTTAGCTGAAATGAAATACGTTCCATAGGTGCAAGGTCTCACAGGTATTCAGAGCAAATGCTGAAGCATTAGCAAGTTTGGATTAGCTGAACCACTAACATAAACTTAATCGAGGTTTTAGCTTTAATTGGCTGACTTTCACCTCAGTGTTTTACCTCAGTGTTGAAGGTAATCTTTTCTGTCACATCGAGGTTTATCACCTATGTTATTTCATCTCATAAGGATCTGATTATATGACAAGCCTGCCACAAACAAAATATTTCCTCTTTATTTACTTCAGTGGTCAGTAGGGATGTGCACGAATGTATTTTTTACGTTCAAATCCAATTCGATTTGAATTGAATTTCACAGATCCACAGATTCAAAAATCCAATTCAGATCTGGATATACGAATGTCGATCAGATTCATATCCAAAATACGAATTGTGACGCGTATTTTCCCCGTATACGTTCCGTTTTCATCCTGTGTTATTTGCACAAATACGTTATTTTTTCACATCTCTCACATACGAATCTACTCATTCCAATTATTCAAAAATCCGTACTGGATCTTCAAAAATCCGATTCAAGTTCAAGAGTTTAAAGCCTGACTTTTGAAAATCCAATTCGAATCGTATTTTCAAAAATTTGAATATTCGTGCACATCCCTCATGTACTGTGGAAATAACAATAGTAATGCAAATGTTGGATTAGTAGTAATAAAAGTAGAGCTAAAATAGCAGTAGTAATACAAACTGGAAATAATTTTGGAAAGAAATGTTACTTCCATTATCAGCCCAGATACTGTCCATTCGATATGCTTAGTGAGGAATGACCATATTTTCCCTAATTCCTTAACCATACAATCAGTAGGCGTTTTCTTAAGCTGGTAGATTTCAAATGCAGACTAGGGATGTACATGAATTTTTTTTGCATTTGAATTTGAGTCGACTTGAATTTCTAAAGATTCAATTTGATTCAGATGTTTGGAATCCGAATGCAACAAAAACTGATTCGAATCCAATACATCCAAATCTATTCGTTCAAATGTTAGATTCAGATTTGAAGATACAAATGTCAACAGCGTTCGTATTTAAAGATATGGATGTCGACAACATTCATATGTGTTATACGTATCTGTACGCATTACATACGTACAGATACGTATGTAATACATGCATATCTGTACATTCGAATGATTTGAATCATTTGCACGAATGTTTTGGAACATTTGAAATGTGTTCAAATGTTTAAATTTGAATGTGAAGACATTCTATTCGAATTCGAATGTCCACATTCGATTTAATTTCAAATGTTTAGATCATTCGTGCACATCCCTAATGCAGACGGTAATAGGAATGATCATCCACAGTGAAAAACCTGGTTTATATGAGGCAACTGCTTCCTTAAGTGGATTCTTTATCAATCTTTCTGTAATAGAGATATTAATAACTTTCCTCTAGAACCTGTCATCATAGTCTGGTGTATTTGCTGGACCACAGAAGGTGTAATCTAAACTGGAGGTAGTTGCATCAATTTCATGACACCTGACAGCGCAAAAGGTTTGAATTGCTGTGCTGAGATTAGACCAGAGAGGAATACTTAGGAAAGTTTCTATCTTAACAGGCTGTGAATCTAGTTACATGATCTGGTGTTCACTTTTACCACTAAGAAAGAAGAATTCTTGATTACTTCTAAGCATCCAGGGTTCTGGGTTTACCTTATCCATCTATCTTACTGCAAAGTGAGAAAAATGCTTCTGTATTCTATAGATATATATTTAGCTAAGTCAACAATGATATTCCTTGATGTTGTCCTATTAAGAGTAGAAAATGGAAAGGCTGGCAAAGATGTGGGGTCATCTGACTGGCTGGCCTTCTGTGAACATCTTAACATCCTCTTGAATAAGAAATATTTCCCTGGCAAAAAAAGAAAGGAAAAAAGATAGCAAACGAGCTTTTATGGATTAGGACCTATTTCTTTGATTTATGTTGTTCTCAGTTGCCTAACAAAAAACCTGTAAAGAAAGAAGCCAGGTGGTATGTGATTTCGGGTTTTTGGCTGTTTTTATGATGAACCAGACAATCAAGAAAATTTACTAAACACTATACATGTAAGGTAAGAGAAATCTATGGTCTTCAGCACGGCTGTTTAACTAAGACTGGTATTACAAGTAAATTATACCAGTGCTTTAACGGTTGCAGCAGTTACCAATTTTCTTCCAAACCTTCGGGTATGGGGCGGGATATAAATGTAAATAATAAATAAATAATAACTAATTCTTCAAGCTATAACCCTTGAACTTATAACCAATGTTTTGTGTAATTATATACTGTATTATTTTGTTTATATATAATTTTATAATGTATTATTTATTTATTTACATTTCCAGCCCGCCCCATACCCAAAGGTCTCCGATGTATTACTTTGTATCGTATTTTCATGGTTGTTGTAAACCACTTGGAGTAATTTATTAGAAAAGCGGTATACAAATAAACTGAATGAATGAACTCTGAACTGTTAGGGGGCAGTTCACTGAAAGACTGCCTCTTCCTGTGTCTAGTACTTATCTTCTTGAGATATAGGTTCTTTAGGCTGAAATTGTGGAGGTTAGAGTCAAATTGCAAGATGTGATTGAAGACCAGCTCCCTGGTCTAAGAGTGCCCTGGATTGCTTCTTCAGATGCAATATGAACAAGTTCTAGAGCTGTGTTAAAGAACAGGGTCAAACATATAACCAATCCATTATGCAGTCATACCTTGGTTTACTTAGGGTCTCCCTTCCCAAAAATGAGTAAACTAAGTAATCGACTTTAGTGTAAAGATGGGGGTTAGGGAAACTGGAGCTGAGAACTCTGTTGACTCAGATTGTCTGCTGAGTAATATTAGGACTGGGCTGACATTGGTAATTGGCCCCTCAGTATAAGTCAGTGGGGAAAGGAACTTGCATATAAAGGGTTCCAGTACAGTTGCCCCAGAGAGAGCCATGGGAGCCATGCTTAAACACAAAAGTTATTGTGTCTGAAACTTGAACCACATAAATTCCAGGCAAGATGCTGGCAATAATGCTTATCCACACCCTGGACTATAATGTTCCACAGACTGCAGTGCTGAAAGGAATTTGCCATTAATTTTCCATTTTTTAGAATGCGTTTTATTTCATTTCCGAAGTTTAGTGCAAGTGTGTAATACACAGATTTGATAATAAAAAGAGCTTGATTTTCACAGACGGCCTGGTCTGTTGTAGCCCACTATACCATATTCTGTCCCAGAGGGCCTCGTGGCACTTAGGAACAGCTTTTCACTCCAAAAAGAAGAAGAAGAGTTGGCTTTTCTATCCCTCTTTTCTCACCCATTTAAGGAGACGCAAAGCAGCTGACAAAGCTTTATATTCTTCTCCCCACAACAGAATACCCTGTGAGGTAGGTGGGGCTGTGAGACCTCAGAGGCGAGCTGTGACTGGCTCAAGGTCACCCAGCTGGCTTCATGGAGGGGTGTGGAATCAAACCTGGTATTCCTGGAAAGAGTCCAGCTCCCTAGCCACTAGACACAGCAGATTGGAAAAAAGTGTTACCTGCAGTATGTAAGAAGTTACTAGTAGCACAAAAGGCATAGTCAGATGCTGCCCATGGATTTTTACTATAAGGTATCAGAAAATGTTTGTGTAAATCTACCCATCCCTCAGATCTTGCCCTCTGAATCATAGAATTCTGATCTTTAGCTCAATAGTTCATGTATTGTGGCATGTTGTTATTCTTTAGCCACCTTACCTTACTAAATATTAATCTTTGAGTAGTTTTAATTCAATCACGCAGTAATGGAATTACTTGCTGGATTTGGCTTAATTCTTCTTCCTTTCATAAAGTTTTTGAGAACTAAGCATATGCAATATCTAAAATGTATCATTTAGAACAGCTTTATTGAACTTCATATGCTTGTGATATTGTTGGACGGATGCCTGGATACAACGATGGTTAGATGAGGACCAATAAACTGAGGTGGAATCCTGACAAGATGGAGGCTTTGTGGGCAGGAAATTAATAGGTTCTGGAATTAAACACCCCCTGATTTGATTGGATCCAAACCTGGTCAAATTATTCAGTTCAGTTCAAACCAGATTTCTAGTACAAATCCATGTGCTAGATTCTTTTGAGCAATATTTAGAGTTAGATTGCAGTCGTTTTGAATAATCCCGTTTCATTTTTAAATGATATTTTACAGTATTTTATATTGGATTGTGTGAATTTGGGGGAAGCTTGATGTTGCAAAGTGGAGTAAGTGAGAATAATTCAGCCTTAATTTTTTAAAGCAGATAAGGTATACTTCTAGAAGACCAGAAAAGAATGATTTCCTACCCAGCTGGATAGAAAAGGGATTCAGATGTCAAGAAATGATGGGATATTGTCTTTTTCTACCCCTCCCAGTCTTGTCTAGTATGTTTGATAGTCCCTATCATATTTTGTAGTCTGATGCCATGTAATCTATCAGAATTTTATTAATCCCATTAATAGAGGCAGCCATCTGGCTAACCCTCTGAGCTAAACCAGACTAGGACTGAGCTGGAATGATTGATGGCTATGGAATTGATTAGTTGATCTGAGAGACAAATGAACTGTTTTGGCAGAAAATACTGGAGGTCACTGTGTGTGGTCAGGCACAAAAGGCTTGCAGAATTTTAAAGAGCAGCTTTCCCCATACAATTTTAAACTTCCTCTACAGATAAAACTGCATTTGAAAGTATCTAATGACTAAAAATACTATGCCAAATCTCTAAGAATTAAATGTCTAAAACTAAATATATTGAAACACTTGTGAGTTTAATCTGTAGTGTCTCTGCATAGTCGCTGAAGTGGGAAGCGTGATCACGTTTGTGCCTAACATGTTTCTGTTTCATTTAGATTACTGAACTGTTCTTTTCTAAGTGGTATGGATGTGCACAAATGTTTTTTTGCATTCAAATGCAAGTCAAATCGAATGTCCAAACACTTGATTAAATTTGAATGCTTAGAATCCAAAAGCAACGAAATCCGATTTGAATCAAATACATTCGAAACTATTCATTTGAATGTTAGATTTGAATCTGAAGATATGAATGTTGACAACATTTGTATGTTTTATACGTATCTATATGCATTTCATACGCATCCCATTTTATCCCATATGCATCCCGTTTTCGTCTCATACTGGAAGCACAAATGTATACAGATACGTATCTGTATTTTCGGATAATTCAAATCATTCAAACAAATATTTTGGAACGTTTGAAATTTGTTCAAATGTTTAAATTCAAATGTGAATGTCCACATTCGATCAAATTCAATCGAATTTTGAATGTTTAGAACATTCATGCACATCTCTGCTATATGGGGTTGCTTTTCCAAAAGTGTTTGGAAAATAAAGTTTGCTCAGAGAGTGCTGCAGGCTGTTGATGAGTGCTTGTTCATAAGATCAGACATCTTTGTTGGAATAGTTTTATGGGTTCTGATCACATTAAAGAGTATTTACTTTCACGTTTAAAATCTTGAATTGGAACATGATTATCCAAAGGATGACCATTCTCCATTGTGAACTATATTTTCCAGGGTTTGTGCATGATTCTGGATGTAATTTTGATTATCTTTATACTTACACAAATTATTTTATTCTTAGGAAACTCAGTTGTTCATGATATGTTATTTTTCTATTAAAGAGTTTATTTGTAAATTGAAACTATCGTAAAAATCATTTTTTTAAGAAGTTGAATATTTGGTCGCAAAGGGACTTTTCAGTGATTATGTCCAGGGCCTAGTGTATCCTTCCCTTGAATCTTAGATTAGATTTAATATTTGTAGCCTGTCTTAAATGTGTAGATCTCAGGATGAGTTAAAGTGTATAACAAAAATATGGAATTTCAAAATAACAATATAACAATTCTGGTTCAAAATTACTGTCTAAAATTCAAGCAATATTTGGTGGAAATATAACTAGACCAACAAAATGGTGCAAAGTGACTCCCCAGGTATGTTTTGAGTGCTTAACAAATTTGGCTTCTTTACTTCCACCTCCTGAGGCAGGAACTTCTCAGGTTGCCTTTCTTCTCCAATAAAGTTCTAAAGCAGTCAAGTGACTAATGGGAGGAGACAGGCACTTGCAGCAGGGTAGTGGAAAAACTAGGTTCTCCCTCATCCCTGTTTCTCACTTCCTTGTTTGGATACATCATAGGGTGCTGCTGAGAGAGAAAGTGAACAAATAATACAGGATAGGTCGATTCTAGATGTTCATCAGAAGAGCAGTAGAACGTAAGAGGAGCCCTGCTGAACCAGGCCACCGCCCATCTAGTCCAGTATCCTGTCTCCCACAGTGGCCCACCAATTGCTTCTGGGTATTCTCAAGCAGAAGACGAAGGCAGAACCTTTGACCGCTCTCAACTCCCAGCAAATGCTCTTTGGAGGAATCCTGCTTCTTTCTCCAACCTGGAGTTGGTCCCTGGGCATCCATTCTAGCATCCATTCTCCTCACACAGAAAAGAGTGGGAACTTTTGTTTCCCTGGAATTAGCCTGGAATTGCAGCTAATTTTCAACTTGGACCATTTCAAAGATTATTCTCAGTTCTGGACATAGGCAACAAGGAAAGCAACGTCATCTTAGCTTCTGCTTCTTGCTGTGTTGAAAGCAGGGAGTCTGGCAAAAAGTTTGAGTCCTATGTCCAACTGCAGCAAGTATGTGACCCAGTACCACGTTTTTAAAGTTGCCAGTATTCATTCAGTGAAAAAGAAGCAGAATTTTTATGCAGTACTGGGATAAAATCTATTAACCTGTTATCAAGTTTTAGAATGGCAAGCTTTTAACTCTTCTGTTATGGAAGTGAAGATACATCAGTGTATCAATGGCTACTAGAATGGATGCCTAAGTACATCTTTCAGGCTGAGTGGACAAGCAGGATGCTTCTAAGGCCATTTGCTGGGATTTGATAGCAGGAGAAGGTTTGCCCATGTCTCTGCTTGAGATGCCCATTGACAATTGGTGGGCCACTGTGTGCGACAGGATGCTGGACTAGGTGGGCTGTGGCCTTATCCAGCGGGGCTCCTCTTATGTTCTTATATTCTTATACAGCTTTGTCAGTATTTGTGAACTTGATACATTTATTTAATCAATAGGCAAAAAAGAAGCACAATTTTTGTCTAGTGGTTAGGGAGCCGGACTCTTATATGGGAACGCCAAGTTTGATTCCACACTCCCCCAGAAAGCCAGCTGGGTGACCTTAAGCTAGTCACAGCCCCATCTATCTCATAGGGTGTCTCTTGTGGAGAGAAGAATAGAAAGCTTTGTCAGCCGCTTTGAGTCCCCTTAAATAGGCGAGAGAAGTTGTCTAGAAAAGCCAACTCCTGCTCTTCTTCTTCGCTTTGTGCATGTGAGTGTTTCAGTGGAAAAGGAGTGCATAGACACTGGCGCAAGTGACATTTTGTACATTTGTCCAAGAACAGGTAGAAAGCTATTTGCTTCATCATACTATGTCTACTGAGATCTGTAGGGTTTATAGTATTGGCTGGAAAACAATTCCTTTTCTGCCTCCCAATATTGTTTTGTGGATGAAGTACTAGCACAATCATTTCTGTATCAACAGAGGCACAACCTGAAAAGAAAGACATCTATATATGGTGTAGTCAGCAGGTTCAGTGAGGTGAAGGTGGAAAAGTTATATATTATGAACTTCAGTATTTGTACAGAACTTCTGGGGGTTTAAAAAATATAATCTAAGTAAACTAGATTATAGGAATATAATCAAATATAGGAATATAATCAAAAGTAAACAAGGCGACATTCCCTTGCATTAAAGGCAATGACTGGGTGGGGAAACATGTTTCATTGAGGAGGATGGGTGGGCTATGATTTTACGTCTGCCCCTGCCTTGTTAATCCTAAATTTTGTGCGTCCTTCTTTCATGCATGCGCAATTGGACAGCACATGTCTTTTTACATCCTGGTTATTCTCTGAGGACAGCGTAGAAGCGTGCAGGCAAGTGGGCAACCCTCCCCCCCCCCCCGTTGAGGACACGAGGCTCTTCAGAATAAACTTGAGTTATAGATTTATTCAGCCTGTAAAACCTCAGCTGGCATAAATAATTGAGAAAGCGAAGGTTTGTCTGCAGTGCATACCTCAGGGACAAGAGGCTGCTTCTCTCCCTCACACCGCCCTTTCTTATGAAAATGATCCCAGTAGCACTGATAGATAATAACAACACCAAGCAATTAAAAGCTATGGGTGGCTGGAGAGAGGAGAAAAGGTTCAGTTAATGAGCTTTTCCTCTTCCTGTGCCCAGGAGAGCCTCAGAAGTGACGGGGCGATTAAACGGAGAGATAATTATAGATTATTTGAAGATGGGTCCCTTGGGGGCGAGAAGGCCTTGACATAAACAGTAACTGTTGCAACTGGGTTGGCTCCTATCTCTCTCTCTCCCTGCTTCATTGAACTTCAGTATGCTTAGCAGCGCAGTGCCAGCATACAGGCAGGCCACCTGTTTCTGGTGTTGGTCCTCTTGGGCAAGGTGGAATCCTTCACCCAAGCATCCAGCTGTAGCAGCTAAATAGGTCCAGAAAACACACACCACAGTATGGAGTATAGCCCTTTAGTCATCTGGCTGTTTATTTTCAGAGATAAGGAAGGAGACAATTGTGAAACATTTCTCTTTACGCTGAATAACACCTCAGCCTTTGAACAATTCCATTTTAATATAAAGAAATAGCATTCTGTATTTCATGAAAGACTCTGAAAGTCTGAACTTCAGAGTGTCTGAGAAGATAGGAAAGAAGACACTTTTGATTTTCATCCAGGAAGAAACATCTACTTTTTTAACAGTCCTTGGGTAAGTAAAATAAAACAGAGATAGATAGATAGATAGATAGATAGATAGATAGATAGATAGATAGATAGATAGATAGATAGATAGATAGATAGATAGATAGATAGATAGATCAAAATCCATAAAACTACTAGTTTTTTAAAAAATATACTGTTGTTCAGTGATTAAGTCTTCAGCAAATGATAAAATAGGAAAGCTGCCTGTTAATTTTTCATTAACAGTGTTGATTATGCAGGACCAGTGGCCAGTTCCCCTTAACTTACAGGTTTATAGATATTTTTCAATAAAGGCTTTCTTCCTCTGAAGCCTAGGTAGCAGATCTGCAGAAGCAGAGAGGGAGAGAGAGCGCCAGGCATGAGGATAAGACCTCCAGCATGCAGTATCCCACTCCATAGTGTGCAGCCCTCCTGTTGCCTTGGAGAATGGAGCATTAGGCTGAGGAAGAGGGACAGACTTGCTCTTAGTTATTTTTGTTACAATTTAAATTATTTTAATTTTTTAAAAATAATTAAATTATTGTTTTAGTTTTTATTACTGAATTATTTTTGCTTTTTTGTTACAATTAAATGTATCCCAATTTATTAATTTAGGAAGATACCTCCCTCCTAGGATGCCTCTGAAGGCCATTTGCTGGGATTTGAGAGCAAATGAAGTTTTTGCACTTGTCTTCTGCTTGAGATGCCCATAAGTGATTGGTGGGCCACTGTGTGAAACAGGATGCTGGACTAGATGGGCTGTGGCCTGATCCAGTAGGGCTCCCCATATGTTTTTATATTCTTCATTGCAAAAACTGTTGGCAACGTTGGTCCTCTGGATGGAGGAGAATATCTTTGGGTACTTAATCTTTATATACATGGGGTGTTTTTCCACGGTCACTTAGTACCCATTTTAGCGCCCATTAAGGACCCATTTACGTGAGAGCCGGATGACCCCATTTCCACCACGGCACCCATTAGGGACACATTTGTTTCCACCGCACCTTGGAAAATCCAGATCATATGGGTACTTTTTGGCCTTTAATTCGGATTTTCTGTAGACCCCATTAATGGAGTCTACAATGGAGTCTTCAGTCAGAAAATCTGGATTAAAGGGAGCCTGTTTACATGTTAGTTTGGCAGTGGGGTCTAGAGGAGGCTAGGGGGAGGGGGCACCCTTGGGGGGGGGAGCCCAAAACCTACGCTTCAAAGTCATTTCGAAGTCTGTGCAAAATAGCTCCGGATCGTCTTTGAAGTCTGCGCTGATCTTCGGAGTGAACTCCGAAGTGACTCCGAAATGACTCCAAAGTCACTTCAAAGGTTACTCCGAAGATCAGCACAGACTTCAGACACGCTGTGGAGCTATTTTGCACAGACTTCGAAGTGATTTCAAAATGACTTCAAAGTGACTTCAGAGCCGCTTCGGAGATTGCACCCCTTGTCCCCCCAAACACCTGGGGTGACTGGCAGACCCCTCGTGGGTAGATCCGGATTTCCAAATGGGTGCTCCAGTGTTTCCATGGCAGGGAGGCTAGCACCCATTGCTATTGGGTGCTAGACCACCCATTGGGTACTTCCCTTAATCTGGATCTACTAGATCCGGATCTTCTTAGATTCTGATTAAAGGAGCGCGGTGGAAAAACACCCCTGATCTCACTTTCCTTTGATGCTCTTCATGTGCCTTTGAGTCAGTAGTTTAGTGACCACAACTATAAACTTTCTAATGCTTCAGGAGTTTTAGTGCTACAGGAATTTTACCTTCAAGGTAAATCTGATTTAACCCATTCCTCTCTGTCTGGATGCAAGGATCTCTATACCCAAGAGGATAGCTTAGATTTTCCTTAAAAGTAGAGAAAAGCTGACGTTGCATTCCTCCTCCAGTTAGATACGAAGATTTCCCTACCAAAAAGAAAGGGGGAAAGAGTAAAGCCGCCTTTAAGCTGTAGAGGCAGTAGTCTTTCACCATCTCTAAACCAAAGAAAGGCCTTGCCCTCCCTGCATTTATCTCCACAAAGATTATGGAAAGTTTTCGGTCTCTTTCCCCTCTTCCTTTTTGTTTGAGGTAGTGGATCAGGATCCCTGCCAAAGGAGGAAATAAACCTGTTAGCTGCTTGTCAGGTTAAGGCGAGTGATCTGCAGAAAGTCTCTTTTCTGCAGAGCTGCTGCTGTGTTCTCTGCTTCTGTTTCCTCTTTGAGCAGGGGTCCTGTTCAATCTTTTGTGGCAGGATCAGAATCCCTGTCCAAAAAGGGGAAGAAAAAATATTCATTTCTCCGCATATGGGAAATGATCAGAAGGATGGCCATGCAGATGGAAAAATGACTGACATTCTTTTGTTTGCCAAGGACAGGAAGAACAGCAAGTACTTATAAAAAGTAAATTTATTTCCTCCTTTTTGGAAACACTGGTCCTTTCCTTTCCTTTCCTTTCCTTTCCTTTCCTTTCCTTTCCTTTCCTTTCCTTTCCTTTCCTTTCCTTTCCTTTCCTTTCCTTTCCTTTCCTTCTGACTGGTGAAAGAGGCTAAATGAAAAGCCTCCAAAGAGTGGCTCAGCCCATTTCGTTGGAATTTGGAACGTTCTAAGGAAATGGAATATAGCTTTATTCTGAACTTGAAGCAGTCTCGGAGTTCAAAACACCAGGAGCATCCAAAAAAACACTTTGAGTCAAGACAGTTCATTTATCCTTGTTCAGAGTAGCATCAACGAGATGATGCTACTTTATAATGAATCCTGGTATTTATGGACACCTGCTATGAAGGATGCAGGTTTACCCAGAATTTATTTTGTAGGCTGGGAAAATCTCTGACCTTCAAGAGACTTTCCCTTTAAACACACAGTCATGGATACGTGCATATGGTCCAATCTGTTTCACTACTGATGCTAAGGTTCTGCTCTGATTCCTTTGCCTAATACCTGGTACGATGGGGAAATTACTCTTATGTATATATAGGAAGACAACACACTAAGGTATTAGAACCTTGTAATCGATATACTGTATTTTCTGGCATATAAGACTACTTTTTAACCCAGGAAAATCTTCTCAAAAGTCAGGGGTTGTCTTATACGCCAGGTGTCGTCGTCTTATACGGCGAGTATATCCCAAACTCTATATTTTAACTGGAAAGTTGGGGGTCGTCTTATACGCCCAGTCATCTTATATGCCGGAAAATACGGTACTTCAGTTCTGTTGAGTTTATTACTTATTTCAAATTATACATTTACTGGTTCTGCTGGTCCCAACAAGATGGATAAAATGTTGGACCAGTACAGGTATTACAGCCTGTTTAAGGATAAACAGGCCATATCCCCAGCAATTCTGCAGCCTATGTTATCTCAGTAGGATCCCATTGGGTTTTCCTAGCATCATTAACTTGTGTCACAGAGCCTTGTGACAAACTCAACTAGATCTTCACCTAATTTCTAGGTCAATATACAAAAATTGTGTGGAAGAACAACCTGGTTGCTACTGTGTGGAATCCATCATCGTGATTATTATTTTCAATACGTTGGGCTAAGGTCATTTGACAATTAGGAGCTTCCAATAGCAAGATTTTCCTTATGTATTCATTGGATTGGTTCTGTATCCATTTCTTTGTTTTCAGGTATATAACATATACTGTTGATGACCCTTCTGATAGATAACATCTTGGTGTGCGTCAACTTGTAACACTTCTGGTAGAAAATTGTACTCTAATACAATGTTGGAGGTCATTTAAGACAATCTGTGGTGCTCAGTGTAGTTGTGACTGATTTTCTAGAATCTTACCCAAATCAGGCCTTTAGCAAGGAGTTCTAAGATTTCCAAAATGTCAAAATTAAGTCTTTATGTGAGAAACATTTGAAGAGGAAATCTGAGTAGTGATACTCTGTTTCAGAAGGAATGAAAGAATGGAAGTGGCAAAGCAATTTTAACATTCTTTTTCTTGAGTACAGACATTATTGGTCAAAGCTAAAGAACTGAGTAAAGAAATCCCTGTTCCCCTTCCTGATACTACCAGAAATGGCTTATGCCTCTTTTTGTTCCCCAGGCATTACTTAGTCCACTATTTTTGGATATTCTGGAATATCCAACTATAGTGGGATAAATAGGGAAGTGCACGAATGCAATTTTTGGGATTCGATTCAAATCAATTCTAATGTTTAAAATTTAAATGTATTCACATTCAGTTCGAATCAAATACTTTTGAATGTATTCGTACGAATTTTCAGTTTGTATTTGAAGCTGTGAGTGTGGACAACATTTGAATGTGTGCATAAGTGTCCGTACACATCCCATTTTTATCCCATATTCATCCCATTTTCATCCCATTACGTATCCGCACAAATGCATACAGATACAAATAAGATGTGTACGGATATGTGTGTAATGTGTACATATATGTACACAAAAGAATGTTCAAATATTTTGTACAAATGGTTCAAAAGATTCAAAAATTCATATGAATTTTAAATTCGAATTTAGAGACATTCGATTTGAGTTTGAATGTCTGAATTTGATCAAATTTGATCTAATTTTGCATATTTCAAATATTCGTGCACATCTCTAGGGATAAGTCACCAATGTCTGCAACCCAGGAAGCTAATGAAAAAGGGTATGAGGCAGCTTTGAAGCAAATAACTTTTCCTGCTTTACCCTTTTCATCGAGATGTTCTTGTTACCCTCCAAGATGTATCCATAAGTAGCAAACTAAGGGGCACAAATTTGGTGCAAATAAACTTTGCATCATGATGTAACAAATTAAAACCTGATGATTCTTATCATAGAAAGGAAGGTGAAGAAAAAGCCCAGGTGACAAGGAGACGAAAGGGCCAAACAATAGTCCAAATGGCAAAGCTGCAAGAATGGTCTGAAAATTTATTTATAATTTTCATTATTGCATCACATTTCACTGTTCTGTTTGGCACTTTCCTCATCTTTCCCTATCTGTGTTCCTACTATTGCCGCTCCAGCTTGACCCATCAGTCTGGTCAGAATTCAGCCTTTTTTTAAAAAAAAAATTCTCTTTTAAAAAAGCTCACAGTGTCTCTTAGAAGGCTTTAAAAATCTAATTGCCAGCCTAAATTTTCTGTTAAGTGCTGGCTTCCAACTGACTATACTTTTCCAATTCTATTCTAGGCACGGACAAGGTATATCTAACCTTGGCCCTTAAAAAGCTGAATGACTGGATAACCTTCCTTCCCACCAACCTAGCAGCTGTCTGTTTCTGCTCCTTTTTTATGATGAGCCTAAAACATTAGTACAGTGGCACAGAATGTGGAAGTCTTTTTATTAAAAAATAATAATAATGGAAATTTCACATTAAGTATTTAATATGAAAGTCTTACAGATCATTGTTGTTTGAGACCTCTGAATCCAAAGAAAAAGTTAGAAAGGTTTGAGACCAGAATGAAAACAACAACATTATATTGGTCTAGTGGTTAAGGAGCCAGACTCTTATCTGAGAATACCCGGTTCGATTCCGTCCTCCTCCATGAAGCCAGCCTGGTGATCTTGGGCTAGTCACAGTTCGCTTCTGAGCTCTCACAGACCCACCTACCTCACAGAGTGTCTGTGGGGAGAAGAATAGAAGATTTGTCAGTTGCTTTGAGTCTCCTTAAATGGGTAAGAAAAGCGGGTAGAAAGTCAACTCCTCCTCCTTCGGTGAGCTCTTTAGAAGAAGAAGAAGAGTTGGCTTTTCTACCCCACTTTTCTCGCCCATCTGAGGGGACTAAAAGTGGCTGACAAAGCTTTCTATTCTTCTCTCCACAACAGAACACCCTGTGAGGTAGGTGGGCCTGTGAGAGCTCAGAAGAGAGCTGTGACTAGCCCAAGGTCACCCAGCTGGCTTGGTGGGGGAGGTTGGAATCGAACCCAGGTAAGGGTCCGGCTCCCTAACCACTAGACCAAACTTTAGTAGTCCCTAAAGTACCCTGCTTGCATATTTTGGGTTTCTTAATCAAGTCAGAAGCAGTTCTAAATGAGAGCTTGAGGACTATGCAAAAACCGGAAGATGGAATTGGACTAAGGCTTCTGATAAGACACTCAGTGTTTCCATTCTGTATTGTGCAGTCGTCAAACTGTGATTGGACAATGGCTTGGTATCAGGTTTAAGAATTTCCCTTGTACAACATTGGGTGTTTTTCCACTGAGCTCCTTTAATCCGGATCTAAGAACTTCAGAGGGACTTCAGAGCCGACTTCAGAGGGACTTCGAAGTCTTGAGTTTAGGGCACCCCCCCATGGGTGCCCCCATCAAGCCTCCTCTAGACCCCATTGCCCAATTGTAGTGGAAACAGGCTCTCTATAATCCATATTTGATGGCTGAAGACCCCATTGTAGACCCATATGATCCAGATTTCCCTAGCTGTGGTGGAAACAGATGTGTCTCTAATGGGGTCTGTAGTGGAAATGGGGTCATCTGGCTCTGAGCCAAATGGTTCCTTAATGGATGCTTCAATGGGTACTTAGTGCTAGTGGAAAAACACCCATTATGTTTTCATTCCTGCAAACTGCCCCATTATGCAAAATTATATTATAAAATTAATTGCTGTCTCGGGAGGACTGTGGGTTAGGGGAATTGCAGAGGCCAAGGGTCCGGTCCTCTAATGCCTGTCACTGAATAACCGTGCTGTGATCAGCAGCTAGGAGACCTGTGGCCACTAGGATATCCAGACAATTGGATCACTGCTAAAAAATATTGTGAAAGTGCAGGAGACAGATCACCCATGCAAATAATCACACTGAGGTTGACCAGTGAAGAAGCTGTGGTGGCCAAAATGGCCAGACCCACCCATGCAAGTTAATGCACAATTACGGTGAGGTCTGCAGCCAGTGAAATGTAGTGGACCACACTGGTATGTCAACAAATAATGGCTCAGGGATTGGCTTCTACGAGTTAGGGAACTGCAGTGGCATGTGTGGGAGTCTGGATTCCTCATGCACTGGGATCTGCTAGTAGTAAAACTGCTAAGGCCAAGGAGTCTGGCCTTCTAGTACAAACCTGTCATGCAGCAGAAGTATCTCTGACTGCCCCAGGACAAGCCTAGCATTCCATTGCATGCTATCAGAAGCACTCCCAGTCTAGATCACGGTCTGGGTTCCAGTGGTACAGGTTTTCAACCATAGATTTGAACATTGCTGCATAGGTGCAAAATAACATTTTACAAAGAATCCACTCTATGAGGAATGTCTGTTCTTTGACACATCTTCTAGACAAAAAATAAGCTTGGTATTTACTACAAGCTTTTACAAGAGGCGTTTTCAATGTGGATTTATCAGGCAGTGGGGATAATGGAATCCACCATTTAGAAGTGTTCTTCGATTGGGGAACACAGGCTATATAGAAACACTGGTTCTTATTTTGCTTCAAAAGACCATTGAACTCAATGTACTAAAATATATCTCATTGCACAATTATACAGTTGGAAGAGATCGTGTAGGCCTTTGAATTTGATATAATTGGCCAAACCTCTCTCAGAGGGTTGTAGTAAAGCTAAAATGAAGAGGAGTCGTACCCTGAATTACTTGAACTCATACGGAATTTTGGGGTTTGTGGAGCATGCATACATTTTTGTTGGTCCCTCCACAGCTGATAGAAAGACTTTCTGTTTCTGATTCTCTTTATTTGCTTTTCCATGGGAATGAGATCTTTTTAAAAGTTGGATCATGTTCACTTAAAATGAACACGCTTCAATCTGATCTTCTTAAATTTCGTTATTTCAAAGGGGACCCCCCCTCCCATCCATACATCTATAGCCTGCACAATAAAAAAGCACATATTCATTGCCTTGGTGGCATCAGAATAGCATGCTCTTCATAGGATAACAAAAGCACCAATATTTCTTGAAACACAGATGGCAACTGATAAGATGATTTTGATTTTGGAGGTAGTGATTTTAAAAATTAAGAAACTGTGGAAAACCCTGGATCGGTGAATTTTGTAGGTCACTATTTTGGTAGTGAGGTTGAGGGATCTGTGACAAATAAAAAGGATATTTTTTTCTGCTTCTGACAACTATATGCACATCAATGGCCTCTTTCTGTGCCTTCCAAGTCATTTTAATTTTTTTCCAGTAGCCTGTCATATTACTGGCCTTGCCCTCCTGCCCTCCTGCCCTCTGTTACGTCTCAACCTTTGTTCAACTCTCAGTCTAAATCAGAAAAGCACTCAGAACTAAAATCTCTTTCAGGTTCTTCCTTTAGCATATTCACCAGACCTAGGCAGGAGTTTCACAAGGAAGAAGGGAGCTTGAGAAACATTGTACCCATGGGTGATCCCTTGTGATCCATACAGTATGTAATGATTTGTGATACAGGTTGTTTACCAACTAGAAATGTACCGTTTTCAGTCAGAGCATCAGAACTCTCCAGTATTCAGGAATGTGAAAATGATTGAATTGGTGGAGAAACTGGCATCTCATGTTTCTGCAGTTTGTATGTTACGGCTCAATAATGATACACATTTCTCTCTCTCCACTTTCACTCCCAATTTCCTCAGGGAAGAAGATAAGAATATATTTGACTACTGCAGGGAAAACAACATTGAACACGTAACCAAAGCCATCCGATCAAAAAAAGTGGACGTGAATACGAAAGATGAGAAGGTATTGGGCCAGGGGAGGGATGAATCAGTCTTAAAGGCTGGCATGTCAAATTAATGTTCCTTCATTTCTCTGATATTTCCGTGTAGTGGCTCTATTTCTCTTTCAGTGTGCTGGATCAGGCTTCTGCTAGCGGGAAAAGATTTGTCCAGCTCTACAATTTGCTATTTCATATGTAAGGTAGGGAATCCAAACAGTGGCTCTTTTCCCACTTATCAACAACGCCACACAGTCTACTCTACTGGGACCTTTTACACCATCCTAATTGAAATGGATAGTTCAGCTGAATTGTTCATTATTATGGGGTTTGTGGGAAAAAACTTTCCAGTAGATTGCTCCTATCGTTTACACCTACCTGCTACTGCTAATAGTTTCCCAAGGTCTTGTTACCAGGTGTCTTTGGATTGGTTGTTGTAATAGTAGTTGCCTAAATTAGTGCAAAATACCCTGTTTTAAGGAATTCCTGATACAACAATAATGAGATGCAATTTTCAGGCTCAAGAAATAACTTACATTTGGGATCTTTTTACACCATTGCTTAGTCAAGAATTCTCTCTGCATCTGTGGAATATATATTAAGAAAACTTTAACCTAAAGTAAAAAACACCGTTTTGACCTGTTGGCTTCTTCACCAGCCTGTTTGTTTTGCTCTTGATCTGTAACACATGTTGCCTCTCAGCATGTTGTATTGTCCTGAACAGATGAAGTGCTTACACATTCATAGACTGAGACGCCAAAAATTCAGTTGGGTTCTCCAGTAGCTCTAAGCAGATTTCTGCCCTTTGAGCCATGACTTTCCCGGCTGGGGCTCTGAATGTTGATGGCGTTGCTTTTTTATTATTAATCAGAAACTTGTATGAATTAATTTGTTGAAAGCAGAGGAGGGAGTTTAAAATTCAAGGGTGGAAATTATCAGCCTCAATGAAGTGAACTGAAACATCTGTGTGCTTCTATAGAGTTTCCGCAGTATCCATATCTGTGTCAGTGTTGGTAGAAGACACAGGGTTTTTAGCTGTATCAGATTGATCTCTATAATTACAACTTTAGGCATGACTAAGATCAGCTTTAACTCAGGTTGAGGGATTAATTTCATGCATTCTATTTATCCGAGTTATACGTCAGTTATACGGCTTCCTAGTTTGAGTTAACTTCTTCCCAGCATTCCAGTTCCTCAAGGTTACTGGTTCATACTCAGTAAAAGTCAGTTTTCAAGCTGACTGCCTAACTGTAACCTAAAAGTTCTCCCCATCTGTAGAAACCATGGCATCATTAAAGCTAATCCATTTGGCGGTCCAACATTCATACATCAATAGGCAGTAAAAATTAAAATCACATATACTTTGCTTTGCCAAAATCACAGGAACAAGGTGTTAGATGAGTTATAGGATGGATCATCATGGGTCTATATGACTTGTTTGGAACTCTAGGGAGCTTATCGTTGTGAAGACATAAGTAGATTTTTGTATTGCTATGGTCCAATCCTGTGTGGTTCCCAGTATGTTAGCAGAATTTTTTCTTGGGATAGGAAGTCTATATTTGTAGCCTTGTGTGATACATAAAATCGTATTGTTTGGCATGTATATGGAATTTAAAGACATAAATTTTACATAAATAGTAAATAGAAATATTTCTCACGTTGCAGCTGACGCTGTACATTTTGCCAGCTGGAAAAATAAACTTGAGAACAGCAGTTAAGAACAAATGCTAAAAAATTATCATGCACCTAAAAACATTTTAGGAAAAAAATCAGAAAATAATATCACCATAATGCAATTGAATATCAATTAGTTTTTTTTACTTGTACGCAGATTCAAATTAGCAGCAAGGAGTGGAAACTTTCCAGGGCCACATACCTGAGTATATTAAAATGTTCAACAATACTTGCATTTTTTTTCAGCTTCCTGTGTTGTTTATTCATTAATACTAATGCAGACAAAAATAATTAGTGCAGGAATCCAGTCGATTCTATGCTTTTTCCCACAACTAAGGATGTGCCAAACTACAGTAGGAGCAGAAGACCATCGGGTGCACATGACATCACCATGGCTGCCATCAGCTGCACACCAGTGTGCACTGTAGCCCCATGTGTGGAAGGGGCTGAAATGGCACAGGAAAGAGGCAAGTTGGATGTGACCCCCCCTACCCATACGGAGTTGTGTAAAGCTTTTACAAGGAACCAGGATTGGCTGTTAAGACACCTGTTAGTCCTGTGCCTGTGTGGCATGCAAGCCACATGAAGAGCTCTGGTGCAAATGAAACAAGATTACAGCAACATTATATATATGTATATTCTATTTTAATCTGCTGTTACACGCCCAGAGACCTTCGGGTATGGGGCGGGATAGAAATGTAAATAACAACAACATTGAGGGGGAAGTGAGCCTTCCTTCTGGAGAGACTTAACTGCCTCTGGGAAGCATCTCCTTTTATTAGGATTTTACAATAACAAAAAACTAACCACCTGTAAACCACTCACTCTGCAGATGCTTTCAGCTGCACTAACACTCGTAGTTACTACTGGGTCTTGGTAGTAGTTTTAACTTTTACATGAAATGTTCTTAAATATCAGCTGTAACATAATACTACAGCATAATAACATCATCATCATCATAATACGGCATAGTGTATATGCCTGTACTGTAGATTGTCAGGCCAGTTCAGTACACCTCAACTTGCAGCTGTACATGTTTATAGGAAGGCTGCCTTGTTCCCAGCCTTCTTGCTTGCTTTGTTTGTTTCTTGGCATATGACGTGCAGGAAGTCAGAATTTATGTATTGTTTACTTGAGAAACTGCTGCAGAAGCTGAACGAGCTAACAGCAGCTCGCCAAAGTGAACACTGAAGATTTAATAGGGAGGTCACTATACTTAGATTTATGTTTTTTCCCCCTCCAGCTATTGAGACTAGAATGAGTGCCCTTATTCTTTTAAAGCTAGAAGAATGGACTGTGAATATCCTGAGTATATTTTGAGTAAATGTTCATGTCTACTACAGTTATCTTATACTGAAAAAAACCAGTTGAACATATTACATAGAGCAGAAATAAACTACCTTTGAATTTTAGCATCTGCGGCTCTTTAAAAGCACATGTCTAGTCCGTATGGCTGCTCAGAATGTATAGGCAGCCACTGATTAAATTTCAAAAAGACAGAAACTAAAAGTCGGGGGATTTCCTGTGCAGGATGTTAAATGTAGATGAAGAAAAAAAGGCACAGCCTTACAATTTTCTTGGTAACAATATTTCAGTAACTTGAATTCTGTTTCTTTCCTTCTAGTAATTAGCAAGACAATTACATCCTTTGGTGTTTTTACCTGGCATAATTTGTAAAGATACTGGATCTTAGTTTTTCTTAGTTGGTTTGGATTACTTTGATGTACAGTTGTAATGTTTTCAGTGCACTGAATGAATGAATGAATGAATGAATGAATGAATGAATGAATGAACTGATTTGGAGCATAATTTTGTGCAGTGTTAGAGAACCTTGAAGTTGTCTGTATTTATAAAAGGGATGGGCAAATTTAGAAATCTAAGTAAATGGTTCTCTTGTAATCCAGCCTCTTCACGCTGGGTTATGTCTTCCATCTCATGCCTGATCAAACACAGGAGTTTTTTCTTGTCCAATAGGAGTCTCCTCCTCTGTCCCAGAGCCCCGCCTCTCTCTAGATTCCCCAGACTGTCACATTCGCCTGATCAAGGAGCAGCATAGTCCCAGAGCTCTTGCAGCCCTTTTCAATTTTTTTCCAACTTTCTCTTTCATTTTCAGTAAGTTATCTTTCTCTTTGGGTTTTTAAGTTAGGTTTCCCCTTTTTCTTCTTTCCGATCCTGCCCTTCAGGGGCGATCCCAGTTCCCCCGTCCTTCCCCTGGGTTCCCGGGGTCTTTCCCTTACCGGTTGGGGCCCTGAGGGGAGGGAAGAGTATGTTGTGAATCGGCTGGATTCAAGAGAACAAATGCTCACATAAGTGATCAACGTACCGTTTTGAATGAAACTCATTTGGAGGTTCATCTTCTAAACGGCTTTCCAGAAGGAGAAGCAGGGCAGCAGACACATTATTTTGTGATGACATCTTTGACAGTCATGCTCAGCAGTTTGAAAGCAATAACCAGTTTGGATTCTGTTTGCTCCTGATCTAAGACAAGCTGTATTCAATGTTAACAAAAATGTTACATGTCTGTCTGTCTCTCAGTTAAATTCTTTTCTTTTGTTCCCTCCCCACCCCAAGGTATGTTAAGCTTTACACACTTCAGTTCTGCACTGCATAGTTAAGTAGAATAAGATTTAGTAATCCATAACACTAATGTGAGTCCTGTGTTTCTGTAAAGAGGGCTTGCCAAAACCCATTCTAATTCAAGGTTAATTAGTGTACCATTAAAATAATCTGTTACAAAATTAATTACTTGTTGGGTCAAAAAGTGAGCTGAGAAACTTAATACATGATAGAGGAGACAGAATTTTTAATTCAAAATAATGATCTACATCTGCTTCTTTTCTGAGTAAGATATAGGGTGTGTAGTGGATATAAGATCATTTGTGCAAATCCTTCCAAGAACCTTGGGACCTCGAATGTATAATGCCAGAGATCATTTTCAGCAGTGGGACTTATATTTAAGCCACCCCGCTAGGACTGCTGATCTTAAATCTTTGATTCTGCTTGGTTTCTGTTAAAAAGTTTGATTTTACTTTACAGCCAGCTACAGGAAGATGGCACACTGTAAAAGAGTTTGTACCACCAACAAGAGCAGTAGCAAAACTGGCATAATTTCATGGGTGACCAAACTGAATACTTGTTTGTATTAAGGCGGCCTGTTTATGTGACCTGAACAGCCTCTCTGCTGACTTCCTAACTGGGAGGGGAGAGAATCTATTGCACTAAAAGTCCTTAGTTTGTTTGACCAGCTTGTCTCTGTAGACCACCCTCCTTTTATATCTTCTCGTTCTGTGAATCTGTAGGATCTGATTTTGGCCAAACCTAGTAGTGCCTTCTTGACCTTTGACAATATATAGGAGTTACCTTGGTTGCATTCCAGCAGCTTCTCAGAGTAGGAATAGATGGAAGGTCATCGGGTAGTCCATTTCCTGTCTTACCCTTTTCCTAAATAAGCTTTTTCTTTTTAAGTTTGCCTCTTAATTGATCTCATTGAACTTTTTCTAGTTTTTACCCTCTCCTGTTTCCCTTGCCCATCTTATTATACCATCACAGAAGGCTCAACATTGCAACTGTCACTCTCACAACTCAACACTTCTTGCTATTGGAATTTCTGCTGTTAGTCTGTAAGGTCCTAGCTACACACAATCCTTACTTATTCCTTTTAAAAAAAAATCAGCTAGAATTCTGTGTCAGGAGAAAACAGATATAAAATAATTAATGCATGCTCTCTGCTTTTTTTTTTTACACACCCCAAAGGAAATTCTGTTTCTAACTTGCAATGACCAGCTCTGTTCCCTGCAACATCCTCACCAAAATTCTTCTCTAAACTACAAATGATTGCTCTGCACCTCTTATTAATCTTGTTGCTTTCCCTCTTTTTGCCATTCTCTGTTTTAGGGGTGTGCACAAATGCATTTTTTTGCATTTAAATTCAAGTCGATTCAAATATTTGAATTGAATCGAATTTTTAAAATCCATCTTTTTGAAAATCTGATTCAAATCCAGAGTATCTAAATCTGTACTTTCAAAAATCCGATTTGAACTCAAAAATACAAATGTCAACATTTGTATCCAATTTTCAAATTTGCTCCCATCCTGTTTTCATCCTGTATGCATCCCATTTTTACCCCACGTTATAAGTGCAAATGTGCATTATATTTGTATGCAATATTTGCAGATCTTTTCATCTGAATTATTCGAAAATCCACATCGGATTTTTGGATATCTGAAATTCGCTCGAATGTGTTAATACAGATTTTTGAAAATCTGATTCAAATTCAAATGTTGATATTAGACGGATCCCATTTGGATTTTTGAATTTTCAAATATCTGTGCACATCCCTACTCTGTTTCTTTATAAAACTGCTTCTTTCCTTCTTGGCTGTTAGTGTGGGGAAAGGAAGTTAAAATTGTTTTGTTATAGTACTAATGTGTTGGAGCACAGTTGAATTGTAGCACAGCAACAGTTTGGTCTGTTGTGTTGCTTTGACCTTTTTTTCTTCCTCCATTCTGTTCCAGTGCAGTGGTTTTTTTGTAGCCAAAACTGCTGCTGCATAGAAGTGTTTAGACTTTGTTCTTTGGGGAGCTAAAAGCAGGAATGTGTCCTTTCTGACAGATCTGAGACCTGTTCACACAAGGACTGAAGGGACATGTGAAGGACGCCTTGGGATGGAGCGTTCACTCCTCTGGGTGGGCAGTTCTGTTTGGAACTGCCCCAGCCCGTCCCAAGGCATTCTAGACGTGTTCCAGGTGTAGCACGCTTAATTGTGCTCTACACCCAGCCCAGGGCATTCGGGGCCATCCCGAAGCTGTTCAGGGGAGAGAATGTTTGCACGCTCCCCCCATGACAGCTGTAGGCCCCGCGACAGGCCTGTCTGGATTGGATCTGATTGGACCCGGGGTTGGGCAGAGCTGTCCGTTCCCTTCCCTGGGTTCCTGCGGGTTCTAGGGGACCGAATCAGGTCCCCTAGGGCCCACAGGAACCCACCCGAGCCCAGGCCTACGTGGGGCACTTATCTCGTGCTCACCGGGGTCCCAAAATGTCAAGCCGGGCCAGCAACGCTGTGCACCTGTGCACACCGGCCACTCTGATTGACCGGCTAGGCCTGCCCACCCCTGGGTCAAATTCGATCCAATGGCAGACAGGCCTGGGAGTGGGGTCCCCCCCATGTTGGCCTTTTCAGGCTAGGATACACAGGGACGCTTTCCCCATTCACACGTAGGCAAGTAGGAACATGTGGAGAAAAGGCCTCGGGAATCTCATGCTGCTGTAAGTGATTGGTCACCTGAGAAAGGAGGAGATTCCCTCCTCTTCTCTCCTGGTACCTCTAAATCTAACCTCTGCAAATCTTTGGGCATAGTTTTAAAAACCCAAACAGAAAGTAGTGTAGACATAAAGCATTTTGCAAGAACAGCACATTGGTAGGGAAATACTATTCATTGGGCACAAGACCATAGATAGTGCATTTTAACGTGATTCCCTCACAGCAGAAATGGAAAAATGCAAGCTAAAACTTACGTTACATGACCACCACTGGCCCAGGCAGGACACGATCGGTTTCACTGTATTAGCAGCTCATCAGGTGCCCGCAGCCTGTGTTCCAAGTTCTATTCCCTTATGGGGATTTGAACTCCTGGGCTGGTGCACATGTGGATGTTATTATATGGTGCACCAGCCTATTGAGCCATGCCTCTCTCTGTGTAAGAGAGAACTGAAGGAAGGATAATTCCCTGAAAAAGTGCCTATATAAGGTCTAAAAGATACTTCTTTGTAATGAGTCTATAACTGTTGCAAAGCTGTACATGGTATTTATTCTTCTTCTTGTGTATTTAGCACTTTCATCATAATAACATTTGCATTTGAAGAATAGTCATGTTTGTTTTCCACAACTTTCCCTTGGCTTAGTTTGTGATTCAAACCCAGTTTTTCAGGATCCAAACAGTTTTGTTAAGTATTTGAAACATGTAGTCACTATGAACCACGATAATTTTATTGGGATTTTTCATATTTTGGTTTTGGTATATTTTTGATCTCTTGCTATTGTGTTTTAGTTCTGTGCACGGCTAATAGGCACAGTAGTTAGCTAGAAGAAATAGTGACCATGCGATTGACCATTTTCTTCAGGCCATAGTCCTAATCTTCTAGAGTATTATGACTTGCTGTTATTAACAAAGTTTTGGACTGTATGGATATTTTTCCTAAACTGGGAAGCATTTATGTTGCTACAGTGTAAAGCCCGCTAAAGAGGATTTATGCAAGGAAATGTACTGTGATTAGCAGTGGCGTCTGAATTTATTACGACGACTTCATCTTTTCTTGTTCTTTCGCTTGATTCTTTAGGGTAGAACACTGCTCCACTGGGCATGTGACAGAGGACACAAGGACCTTGCTTCGGTGCTACTGCAACACACAGCTGATGTTAACTGCCAGGTAAAAAGCAATGGAAAAAAAAGACAATTATACACTTCAAAGGCAACCATTACAAAACAGTATTCTTAGGGTGTTTTTCCACTGTCACTAAAAGTACCCATTAAGTACCCATTAATGGGTACGTAATAGCATTTTTGTACCCATTAATGGGTACTTAATGGATACTTCTAGTGACCGTGGAAAAACACCTTTAGTTGCACAAATGACGTGTCTGCAGGATAGCTTTCAGAGCTTTTGTGCTATAATGCCTTTTAACATTTTGGAAGCTTATTTAACTTCAGTACTATACTTTTTAACATTTTACTTTTTAACTTTTTTAACGGTAATTAGAGTGATTAAAAAGTTTTTTTTTTAATGAAATGGTAAGTTAAAAAGTACCATCTTAAACTTTTGTGTGGGTAGCACAGATCCTTTCCCAAAGGGTTCGTAATTTTAAATCAGATAGGGCTAATGCAAGTGAATGCATAGAACATCTAGGGGTAAAATTCAGTAAAATGACATCCAGTCATAAGTGGTTGTTTTTAGGATGTCGCTACCTTGAGCTTAGCAACAATGAGAGAGAAGCTTATTAAGCCTTTATTCCACTTGTCATGGGCCTGCTTCAAATTCTGTGCTCCTAAACTGTCTTTTTGTTGGGGCGATGAGGAAGCTGTTAATGGATTTCTGTGTTTTTTCCCTTTGAGACCCTTGAATGAGTAAAAAGTTTTACTTTTATCGTAACACTTTGGAATTTGACATAATGGTAAGGTATTTATTGTGATAAACGAGCCATGCCTAGTAAGGTTTTTCCTCATGGAACCAATGTGAACGATTGCCCAACGGAGGCTAATTTATTGTGTACATCAGAGAAGGAATTAGGTAGCAAAGTAAAAGCGCTTATCCATGTTCAAGTAATCACTCCTTGGCTAAGCAGACTCCACTTGGTTGCCATTTCATCTTTTCTAGATTAAACTTCTTTTCCTAAGGACTTTGGGCAGCTGCTATCAGCACTGTAAATGTGTTATTTTGTTTGTATTGGCTTTCTGCCCTCTGTAGAAAGAGCTGCCCCATAAGGACAATGTTAGGTCCACCATATCCAGAGACAGCTTTATCCTAACAGACCCAGAAAGTTAGTCTTTCCATTTTTAAAATATTTTAATATTTTACATTTATAATTGACTGACAATACATTCTTCTTCCAATCTTTCTTTAATGATATGGAGTGCCACTTTCCCCAGGAGATGTTTCGATTTTATTATTACTGGGATTCCCGCCATAAGAGGCTTTCATATCTTCAGAGTTTTCTTTCTTCACAACAGTTATATAACATTTTAAAGTGCATTTAGCTAATTTGTACATTTTTAGTCCATTTCGCTGACCTGAGTACCAAGTCTATCCAGACTTTTGTCTATATTGGTTTTTATATCAACCTTCCAGGATTTTAAAAATTCTGTCATGTTGTTTTCAATTTAATTTATCAACATGTTGTAAATTTCAAGTCAGTCCTTTTCGGTTTTCCAGGTATTTTATGAATTTAATTTCAAAATTGCTGAGTGATCTCGTTGTGACTGTTATATTATGTGGACTATTTAACACTAGAATAAAGTTAAAGCTTTACCAGTATTTTGGCTGTCCCCTTAAATGATTCTTCCAGCTTATCACATTTTACTCTTTTTATTGTAAATAAAACAAAAACCTTTAAATGTGATAACATCATTTTGCTCCCAGACTTTTCAATTTTGACTTATTATTGCTCTGGGTCTTATAAGTAAGAAGACTACCTCAATAATTTTTTTAGGATAGTGAGTTGTACCCTCAAAAATATTCAATAGCCACAACTTACATTTAAAGAGGATGTGTTTATCCATGGTTTTCAGAACCTCTTGCTGATTGCATTCACGAATCTACTAACCGAGGGATGGCCACATGAAAATTTCTAGCTATTTGTAGTCCTGCTTGGTGCCATTTATCCTCTATGAACAGCCACAGTTGGTGCTCATCAGCACTGGCTACTACTAATGGCCAAGGGCTACTGAATTTAGTGGCCTTCCTAACTACCACTGCCCTTCACTCTCCCTGCTTTGGAATACTCCTTTTTTTACCTTTTGATAGGCACCTCCTGCCCAAAGTTTGGTTTCCTGCCCAAAAAAGGTTTCCCTGAATTCATAGTGCCTTGCTGTGGGAACTCTTCTTAACGTTTGTGATGCTGTACTGCAAACATGTATTTGTTTAAGAGAAGGGAAAAGCAAGGAAAAATGATGTGGGACATAAAGACCAGCAAGATAAAGTTCAAGGACAGGTTCTGTAAGCTGATCCAGCAGTCACAGGACTACTTCACTTATGCTGAGATGGCACAAATATAACCAGTCACACTGTCTGTAAGGTACATCCATGGGTGTTTTTCCACTGTCACTAGAAGTACCCATTAAGGGGTACAAAAATGCCATTACGTACCCTTTAATGGGTACTTAATGGGTACTTTTAGTGACAGTGGAAAAACACCCCATGTGTATAAATGTTTTTGTCAAAAATATATGAAGGGGGGAAAGCTTTGAGAAATATCTCCTGGTACCCCTTATTGCCAGAAATAAAGATAGTTGCAACTCCTACCTCATTGTCTTATTGTGTCAGGCTGCTAACTGGGGCTGGTTGTAGGGAAAGCACAACTCCTTTATTGAAAAAGCTCCTCTGGCTACCAACTCCTTTCTGGGGACAATTAAGCTGGCTGTTATGACCTACAAAGCACTAAATGGCCTGGGACAAGGATACCTACAAGATTGTCTTGCTCATTGTAAGCCACTTAGATCAGCCTTCAGGGCCTCTCTTCTTGTTCCACCTTCCTCCCTGATTAGATTGGCTGAAACCTGAGTGAGGGTTTTTTCAGCAGCTGCCCCCAAGTTTTGGAATTCCCTTCCTATAAATGCCAGGTTGCCCCCATCTCTTTCTGCCTTCCGTAGGCAGGTAAAGACAGTTTTACTTTGGAAGGCCTTTTGAACTGAATAGTTGGTTTTTAGCTTCTTTCTATTTCTACTTTTATATTTATATTCATTGTGTTTTAATATTTTTAATTTGACACTGTTTTACTTGAGTATATGTATGGATAGTTTTTAATTTTGTATACTATTGTATTGCTGGCTAACTATACTAGCTTGAGTCCCTTTTTGGGAAATAAATAAATAAATAAATAAATAAATAAAT
>MTQE01001134.1:8518026-8581591 GCA_014337955.1 Aspidoscelis marmoratus | reverse complement strand
CCAAAACATTTGTATTCATACAAATGTTAATGTATGAATGTCGTAACATTGTCCAATTTCAGCCAAACAACAAATGTTACAAATGTTTGTGCTCATCCCTACTTTAAGTAGAACCATTAGCAGAGAGAGCATTGCTTGAGAACTTCAGTCAGAATATTTGTTATAGTTCTACATAGAACTCTATATGAACTCATACTATACTCAGTACTTTAGGCAGAATCCTCCACCAAAGACTCTTGAGCGGAGCTGACAGAGTAGGATGCAAATTTCTCACAAGAAAAGGGAATAAAAAGTGTTGTTCATGAATAACGCAATTATAGACCTCTGACCTAGAATTAGGTCCAAATGTATGGATAACACGATGTTATTCAAGCTAGTAAAAACAAAAAGGGACAGCATAAGGGTCTCAAAGTGGACATTAAAATACCAAATGCAGTTCTGTTGTATGTAAAGTAACACATGTTTGGACTTCCCCTCCTCCGTATATGCACCAAAGGGATGTGACCTTACTAAAGGTACTAGAAAAGGGATTTTGGAGTTAACAGAAGTTAGCATGATGAACAATTTATATGTTTTCTATTTTTCTTGTTCAAGGGGCAATCTGTGAGCTTCACTTTCAGCACCTTTTTCCCTAACAGTACTGCTTTCTTTCTTTTGTATGGCTTCAGGCAATGAGAGAAAGCCATGAAGTATATAAAATCATGAATCTTGTGAAGCAGATAGTTAGAGAGACATTTCAATATAGCAAAGCTTACTAGAAGTATTTATTTTGACAAAAAGGCGACCTTGTGCCTTGCATATTCCTTATTCACATCTAGAACCGAGTCATATAACCTTCCTGTTCTAAAGCATAAGAAGCTGAACAACAGAATTAGTTTATTAAGTAGAGCAATACATTTTAGGAGTATTAATGCAAGAGTTTTCCAATAACTTCCACAGCTGTTGCTTCCTGACTACTTCATTTTGTATAGGTTCTGTGAACATGTACTTAGTATCTGTCCCTCAAATTGAGTTCTGGCCATCAGAGGTTTAATAAACTTCATTTCTGTTTGTTTTTAAAAACTGTCCCAAAACTGTCTAGGTCACTATGAAGAACAAATGAACAAAAAATGTTTTTGATTTTATTTTGGAGGTGCTTGTTTGTTTGCTTGTTTGTTTTATACTTATATCCTGCCTCATACGCGAGGGTCTTGTTGTTGTTTAGTTGTTCAGTCATGTTTAACACACAGGATAGTACGCATACTCTTGCAGCACATGTTTCAGAGCTGGACAATTCAGAAGTTCTTTGTCCCACAGTGATTTCTGTAAGAAACTTCAGATTTACACCCAACCTCTAAAACTCAGTAAATTGGATTCAGTTTAGTTTTGTAGATGCTCTTTGCCCTCATTTGTTCTTAATAAAATCAGTTGAAATATTATTAAAGGATTACTGCTTACAAATAACCACATTTAATCTTATTTTCTTTCTTCAACCCGTTTTTAAAGGTAAAGTGTAAAATATATTGTGAGTTACTGAGTTAAGGGTGATAAGTACGTGCAAACAATGACATTTTTCAGTGAGGTGGAATGTAGTTGAGATGTACTAAATAAGTAGACTCTAGTTTCAACGTTTTCTAGTAATCATATACTACTGAACTGCAGTAATAATGTGACAGGGCTTTCTTTGCCCCAGATAATAGGACAGAAGCCAACTTTTTTGGTGTAGATAATTACCTTTAATAATACAGTTTAAAAGAGATGGTGATTACTTTGGGTGGTAGAGTGCAGAACTAATTTGTATAGGGGAGAGACTTTGTTGAAAAGGGTCATTTTTGTAATCTAATTACCTTAATCCTTAGCCACAGGCCTTTTCCTGGTGGGTGGCAATGTATTTTGACATACGCTGACAACTTAAATGGTTGGGATGTCTTTTAAGTGACTAAAAAGTACTTTCTTCATCTGAGGAATATATAGCCTGTGTTTTTATTTATGACAGACAAATAAATGCACCCATTTGTGAATGGATTTGGATATAGATATCATACTAAATTATGATTTACGGTTCTTAGTAAAATTGTACTTTATTGACTCTCTCTTCCTCTAATGCAGCTATTTGCTATTATGGGAATGTTTGAGCTAGACTTAATGGTTTAAGGAAAAACAGTAAAATCAGGAATCTTTGTCTGAGATTGGGTTGTTGCTACAACCTATAGTTAAGACCAAACTTAGGCTTTATTTATTTATTTATTTATTTGGTTTTTATACTGCCCATCAATGCTGTCTCTGCATGGTTCATAAACGGCGTAAACAATAATACAATAAAAATACAATAAAAGCACTGTACCTCCCTCCAAGATACAATTAGATGCCAAAGGAAGGATGTTCCACAACCTGAGTGCAACCATAGAAAAAAAATCTTCTCTTGCTGCAGCACACAGATTTCTGAAATACATGGAATTAGCTAAAGTTCTTTGAAGTTCTTAGGTGACCAATAGGACTATACGAGAGGAGGCGCTCCTTCAAATCCTGACCAAAATGGCATCCAATTCTGAGCGATTATGAGTGCTTTTATCCTCAAAATGATTTGCAAAAATTGTCACTCATCTACCTGCCTACCTACCTAATGCATAGTATTTGGATGCTAAAGAGAAAAAAGGGAGCTTTCCTCCCTTTACTCGTAAGCAATGCGGGGGAGGCTTTTGGAAAATATCCTTTATGTTCTCTGTGCAGAACTGGAAAAGGAAAGGTGCTTTCCTAATCTTCTCCCACAAAACCTGTTAGCAAAAAAGATTTTTTTTTAATTACCTCACTGAACCATAAGCACCATTGAATAAATTAGGCAGTGGAATTCATTAGTATTCCACTGAAAGCAACGACTAATTAGATTGTCCTCCACCCTCTTTCCTTATGAAAACGCAATGCAAGGAGCTAAAGAAGCAAAGTAAAACTAAAATCAAACTGCCAAATTAAGAAATTAAAAGTGTAATAAATGTTCTTTAGAACTTTTACCCCAATGCTTTGCTTCTGTTAACAGCAATGCCTGGCTCCCTTCAAACAGATGGACGTACATGTCACCAAAACAGGCGAGGCAAGGTGTGATAGACTAGGGACAAACCCACTGTGCAGAACAACCCTATTCTTTCGTCTCCTGTCTTGTATTGCCTCCTTCCCATTTTCTTTTTTCTTGGCCCTGTCCTGTTTCGTGACCTGACCACAGCAGTATATCACCCCCCATTCTTTGAAATTCTGTTTCCATAACAAACTAAAATGCACCAAAACAACAACAACAACAACAACAATGGACAGGACAAAGAAGCCCGAGAAGCAAGCTAAAAATCATAAGAGCTCTACCCTCACTAAGTTGCCATTTTCCTTGCAAAATACTACCGCTCTCCTAGAGGGAAGCCTAGAACATTTCAGAAGTATCTGTGGCTGTAAATTAAGAGGGAAGTGAACAAAAATTCTTAGCACTCAGTAGTTTCTTTCCAGGTGGCTGAGGGGTTCCATTTTCACAGAAGCCACAGGTATGCAACTTGGGGATCCTTCTGGAATTGTTTCTATCACTGGAGGATTAAGTGACCTCTGTGGCAAAAATGTCAATTACCCGCAATGGTTGATGTACCAGCAGTGCCTCTACCTGGATGGGAACGGTGTGGCCGCTGTGATCTGCGCCCTGATGATGTTCATATTTGGATTACTGTAATGTGCTCTGTGTGGGGTTTACCCTTGTAACTGGTCCAGAAGCTGCAGCTGGTACAAAATGCAAGAGGAAAGATGTTGACGGGAGAGCCCTCTTGATCATTTGTAAAACCTCTTAGCTACTGGCCCAGATTCATAGTTTTTACGATTGATCCACAAGGCCCTATGAACAACGTGGACAAATCCTGCAGCACTGAATGTCATCTCAGGCCTTCTCTGTGGTGGGGCCTGTTTTCTGGAATAGTTTTCCTTCAGCAGTTTGTAAGGTGCTTACTGTTTTATCTTTTAGGTGCCTGCCTGTTTGTTTCTTTAGACCAGTGGTTCTCAACCTGGGGGTCGGAACCCCTCTGGGGGTCGAACTACCCTTTCAGAGGGGTCGTGGCGAGTCTCCCACCACCCTTCCCTCCCACCTCCCAGCTGCTCTGCCCCTGTGGTTGGGGGTCTCCACAACATGAGGAACTCCATTAAGGGGTCACGGCATTAGGAAGGTTGAGAACCACTGCTTCGGTCTTGTAATACCCACCCAATATTTAATGGTGCTTTTTATATTTTGCTATTTTTAATGGTTTATCTTTGAATTTTATTGTAACCTACTTTAGTATTGTGTTATGAACACACTGTAGAAAGCTGATGATGATGATGATGATGATGATAGAACAGTAGAAATGTGCAGATTTTTTTGTATATGGTTCATATTGAATGGAAGAAAATGCATATTTGTTTGAATAGATCCCCTTTGAGTGTGGTAGGATTCGTATTCGATACAAATGTTCAATCCCTTACAAATCCTGTATGAATCCCATCTTCATACGAATGCATCAAAACATTCAATTAGAATTTGAATGTCAGCCTTCGAATGTGCCAACATTCAAATGTTACTAATATCCGTGTGCATCCCTATTGAGCAGTAGAAGATTTTACTTGAGTCTTATGTTAAATTTATACCTTCAGCGTTTTTTTGTTTCTGCACTGCCAGAATGCCAGATGTTTAAATGGCACAAGTGTACGTTCTGTTCCTTTTTCAAGCGAGAAGACAATTTGCTGCTTCAGCATTGTACTGTGTTATTAGTTTCTGAGCTATCAAGCAAAATCTTTCCTTGTAGAGTACCATAACTCAGTAATTTGATTAAAGCTTCTGTATTTTTTTTAAGATTGTTGCCTGCAACAGATGCAAAGCAACTATTCCAGTGAGTTTTGCTTTCTAAAATATCAGGCTGTTTGCTTCACCTGCCTTCGAGTTATGTGGGGGTGCCACCAAGAGTGGTGTTGAATTGTGCTTTCTAACTTGGCATCTTGTGCCCATGCATTGTCTCGTATGAATCTATGTCCTTGTCAGTAGCCACAAGCTGGATAATTCATGTAAGATGTAGCTCAGCCTCTGCCAGGGTAGCGTTGTAGCCACTAGACCAGTTTGGTCTAGTGGTTAGGTAGCCGGGCTCTTATCTGGAAATACCGGGTTCAATTCCGCCCTCCCCCATGAAGCCAGCTGGGTGACCTTGGGCTAGTCACAGCTCTCTTCTGAGCTCTCACAGCCCCACCTACCTCACAAGGTATCTGTTGTGGGGAGAAGAATAGAAAGCTTTGTGAGCTGCTTTGAGTCCCCTTGAATGGGTGAGAAAAGCAGGGTAGAAAAGCCAACTCTTCTTCTTTCACCAGTGTTCAACTTGGACAGCCGTTTTTAAAATTTTCTGACCTTTCGGTGGCAGTTTTGATTTAAAAGGAGGTGGGGTGCAGACTAAAAGTGTTCAATCAGTCTAGATGCTAAGAAGCTTGTGAGTCAGACTGCTGCTGGAAACCAAGACGCAGAATAAGCATTCCTTTATAGTACACTCATGCGCACGTATTTAGGGGGAGCTCTTTTCAAATAGAGACAATACAAACATAATAAATGGAAGAGAAGGTTCATCTCCCTCATGACTCAATCCTTCTCAAACGACATTATTATTGACTGGACCATTGGTTGCCAAAAAGAAAAATCAATTTTAGAAGTAGTTGCTTGGCCACAGATCATGGTACTAACCCTGTACAGACAGGCTGATTTTATCAACTATCTGAAGACTAATTTCCACCATTAGCCAGAAATGAAGTAGAAATTATGGATATGTCAAAGATGTCTTAGTATTTCTTTCCTTTCTTTTTCTCCTTTTCATTCTGTGGCTTTAAAATGCATTTATGTCTCCTCTGATTCAGTCATTTTTCAGTGTGATGTGGTTATGTCTTCCCATGTACTTCAGAAACTCTTTTAGTGTTGATGAACCTTCCTTAAGAATTTTGGAACCACCAATATTGTCTCCTTGCTTAAAGCTATTCTTCCCTGGCCGCTCTTGATTTTCTCTCATTTTTCTTTGCAAACATACAGTAAAATCTTTGACTTGGGGTGTTTTTTCACTGTCAGAAAGTACCCATTTTTGCACCCATTAAGGACCCAGTTGGGTGTGAGCCAGATGATCCCATTTCCACCACGGCACCCATTTGGGACCCAATTGTTTCGACTGCCACTGGGGAAATCTGGATCAAATGCGTACTTTCTGGCCTTTAATCCAGATTTTCTGTAGACCCCATTAATGGGGTCTACAATGGGGTCTTCAGGCAGAAAATCCGGATTAAAGGGAAACTGTTTCCACGTTAGTTTGGCAATGAGGTCTAGAGGAGGCTTGGGGAGGGGGCACCCATGGCAGGGGGAGCCCCAAAACCTAAGCTTCGAAGTCATTTCAAAGTCACTTCGAAGTCTGTGCAAAATAGCTCCGGAGCATCTTTGAAGTCTCTGCTGATCTTCAAAGTGAACTTTGATGTGACTCCAAAGTCACTTCGGAGTTCACTCCGAAGATCAGCACAGACTTCAATGGAGCTGTTTTGCACAGACTTCCAAGTGACTTTGAAGTGACTTTGAAATGACTTCGAAATGTCTTCGAAGCCACTTTGGAGATTGCACCCCCTGTCCCCCCAAACACCTTGGGTGACAAGCAGACCCCTCATGGGTAGATCCAGATTTCCAAATGGGTGCTGCGGTGTTTCCACGGCAGGCAGGTTAGCACCCATTGCTACTGGGTGCTAGACCACCCAAGGAAACGCATTCCTTAGATCTGGATCTTCTTAGATCCAGATTAAAAGAGCACTGTGGGAAAACACCCTTGGTGGTTTAGTTCCTAAAACATACCATGTAAGTGGAATTATGTACAAGGAGCATAATGTAAAGTGGATGATACGACAACCATTTTGAATATTTCATTGGTCTAATGGTTAGGGAGCTAGACTCCTATCTGGGAATACCGGGTTCTATTCCACTCTCCCACAAAATCCAGCTGGGTGACTTTGATCTAGTCACAGCTCTCTTGAGCTCTCACAACCCCACCTACCTCACAGGGTCTTCTGCTGTGGGTAGAAGAATAGAAAGCTTTGTCAGCCGCTTTGAGTCCCCTTAAATGGGTGAGAAAAGCGGGGTAGAAAAGCCACTTCTTCTTCTTCTTCTTCATTGGCTTACATTGTTCACTAACATTTGAGTTGACTAGATCTTTCTTCAGTTAAATTGATCTGAATGAGGAATTGGCTTCTCTTAAATTAAGTTGATAAATGATACCTGCTGCATGGATTCAGAAAGGCACACCTGCACAAATTTTCCATGGAATGCAAATCAAGACCGACAAGATTTGGATGTGTAGTGCATCCCAGCCACCTCAGAGTTATTGTCATGCAGTTCAATAGTAAAACACACAACTGTCATATACTAAGTCTGCAGTAAACCCCACTCTCACCCCAGAAAGGACTACCATGGATAAAGTGTCAAAGCTGAGTAAAAATCATCATGAAAAATTAATACTTTCTACTTTTGAAGAATTCTAGAGAAGATGGAGATGGTAGATGAGTAGGGTGGTATAGGAGATGGAGGGGGATGGTGGAGGGGAAGAGGGAACCTTTGAGCTGATCTCCTCATCCTCCCTGGAACTCTTCCTCCACATACTTAGCTGAAGATGCTGAAGAAGGTGGTCTTCAGTTTTTTGGTGCCAGTCCTAGGTGGTGCTGCTTGCTCAGTCCTAGGTGGCCTCACTGACTTGAAAAGAGCATGACCAGAGCTTGGGTGTGGAAAACGAGGAGTGAATTTACACTTACCATGCTGGGGAACTCTGGGTATTCTCCCAGATAGAGGATACACACTATATTAGAAGTGGCTCCGTATGTTCCAGTGTGTAGCAGTAGAGCTGTTTTAACTGCTCTGCAATTATATCAGCCCTGCATATTCTATCTGTACCTCTTCTGAGTGGAAGATGTTAGCATGGAATATGTTACTGGCTGCACTGGTATGATTGCGTGCTGTGTTGCCTAGTCACCAGAGCAATGGTGCCATGCATGCCTGCATAATGGAGGCAGTTCACACTTAGCTGGCACCTAGTTAAGAACCAGCTAAGTTTTAAATGGTGTGTGAGTCCCAAAGTGCAGACCCCCAAACCATTCCAGAACTTCAGTTTCTGGGATGTTTTCCCAGGGAAGTTGAAGTGTGAAAAGGTCCCAACTGCACTTCTTTATAGTATATCTCTTCTGAATATGAATTCTGGGAGAGCTTTCTCCTTACTTTGCCAGTACCAGCAAAGTCTCCATTATCTCTTTTACAGGCGCTGAAGGTTGCTTCCAGAAAGAGAAGGATAGTGCTTTTGGGGTGTTTCCTTAGAACCCATCCCGTAGGGAACAGGAGCTTGTTTTTTAAGACCAGAATCAAAAAGCGTTCCCGTGACCAAAATCCAACAACCAGTTGTTCCACCAGAACTTCTGAAACATTTTGATACTTTTTGAGTTTTGTTTGAAGTTGGAACAAAACTTTAAAAAAAGTTCTGTGCACATCCCGATTTAATTTCACTGCATAATCAGACATTAATGAGGGTGCTATATAATATAGGGCTATAATTGTATTGGTTACAGTGCAGACTTTAGATGGTGTCCAATTTGGTTCAAACTTTGGGCTTTTCCACACCTGCCAGCTGGAATGCTTCTGTCTGCTTTGCCAACACACCCGCCTCGAAGTGTGATAACCCCTCCCTGGAGTGATCCAGCTCTGAAGTGCTAAAAAAAATACATAGCCTGCCCAGAAGTAGCTGGATCGCTCCGGGAGAGGTAGTTTTGTGCAGTCTTCCGAGTGTAGTGCACAGCTGCTGGATTGCCATAGCAATCTTTTATTGCTGTCGCATTCTGGATATGTGACCTAATGAGTGCTCTGGGAAGTCGGGGCACAACAGCTGGGCAGCTGTTCCAATATGCCGGATGTTATGATAGATTTACCCAGGCCAACCAGTAATGGAGACCAACCAGTAATGGCTGACCCGAATTAGGCTAGAAAACGGGGGAAGGGAATGAAGAGTCTGGAGGAAGCAGTGAGAAGGAAAAGAGCACGTTTAATCTTTGCCAAGGGTTTTTATACAGCCAAAGAAGGGGCATGGGGGAAATGACATTGAGGCAACATCTGGGGAGGTGATTGGATGAAGGCTGGTGGGCAAGCAGATCAGAGGTCCATGTGATGTCACATCCTGTGGCCAGTGGCAGGAAAATCCTCAACAGAAAGAGAAGGGCAGCTGTTGTTTTTCTCTCCACATGGCTGAGAATCACCATTATTGCCTGAGGGCATTTGCACAGAATGAAAAGGGAGGTTCAGCACCTGGACAGCGCCAATCAAGTATAATATATGTCTATGGAGGAAAACTCTTGCTCCTTTTATCTTGAAGCTTTTAAAATTGAGGGCTGAAGAAAAGGAAGTCAGGGGGAAAGCTGTGCTGCATTATTGCCTTGGAAGTCTGGGCAACCTTGGCCTTGGTGTTCCTACTGCTGGCTAGAAGGGAGTTGGTTTAGCACTTGTAATACAAATGTCCGCCAGCCCGTATCCTTCTTACTGGTTTGTTGTGGTAGTTATATCATACCAAGCCAGCAAGTGCAAACAGGCCCTCATCAAGTCCCTGACTTCGGTAATAAATGGTACTCCAGTAACACAGCCAAACTCTAGCTCATAGATAAATAGAGTTCTATACATCAAGCCACCTCCTGGCTGTTGGTTCGAAACTCTGAGGTGAAGAAAGACTCCCCATTTTCTATCTTCTTTACTATCCAGTTCCATCCTTAACTTCAAGCATCCTTTTCTTGTCTGTTTCTTACCTACTTCACCCTTCTTTCTCTGCTTTAACAAAACTTACCTGATAAAGCTTAAATAGCCCTGCCTCACTCATACTGTATCCCTCTGCCTGGTTCTCATTGGCTTCTAGCCTAGATAATGATGGAGGAGGTGCTGCTTGTCATTTAACATGCATTTTTAATAGCATCTTAAAATGGTTTTTATAGTTTTGCTATGTCATTTTATTCACAGTATTTTTAGTATCTAGGAATTCTTGCTGAAACCGTTAGGTAACAATTTAATAAATAAGTTTTCTGTGCTCACCGCTACAAAGCTGCTGTTTGCATTTCCAGAGAACCACACATCAGCACCAGGAAGACAATGCATTAAATTTAAATACAAGCATTTAAGTGGCAAAACCTCCTAAAATGAAGCATTGACTTTTCAACCACATCAACCTGTTTGATTTTCAGTGTAGCTATGCTAGCTATCTTTCAGTCACACAATAAATTTGGTTTTGCTTTTAGCCACAAACATTTCAGACCCTTTTCCTTCTCCTCCTCCCTTTCCTTCCCCCTTTCCCTCTTTTCCGCCTTCTGCTTCTCCTTTTCCTTCCATGCCACCTCCTCTTTCTCCTCCTCCTCTACTTACATCCAGTTTGTCTCCTGTGGTTCAGCTACAGCAGAGGTTCCCAAACTTTTTTTTCTCGTAGACCACTTTCAAAATTTACTGATTTCGGTGGACCCCATGCTGCTACATTTCTACCATATTCCCAAAACTCGTCAAAAATGCGAAGATTAGATCTAACGATGGAAATTTGCATCGCGGCTGAGTTCCAACCCTAAATTTGGAGTGGTAAAAAGAAAAAGAAAAATAGTGTATTTTCTTGTGTTCTATTTATTAAAATAATATGATTACAGACTTAATAGAATTAAAATTAAACATTAATAATGTAACGTAACTTCAACAATGCAAATCACCTGGACCACTTTGGGAATCACTGGCCTACATTGATAGGTAAAGCCAAGCCAACATTTTTGTTCTTTACTATCAAAACCAGATAAATTTTCGTGTGAACCCCCCTTTTTTTTCATGCCAACGTAGACCCCCGTCGAGTCTCCCATGGACCCCTGGAGGTCCACCTGGACCACTTTGGGAATCACTGAGCTACAGAATTTTTAGCTAAATCTTACTGGAGGCACCAAGAGAAGAAGACTTTAATAACCCAAAACCCAGCATTTTACCAAGAGGTGCAAGAGTAGTTTTTGCCTGCCAACACTTGGATTTCTCCCCCCTTTTCTTTCTCAGTTTTGCTATTCCAGGAAGCCCTTTGTAGACTGCTAGCATATATGCCCATATACTTTACAGTGCTGCCAATGGTTGTGAAATCCATTAACCAAAAAGAAGGAAAGATCTGCTTAGTGACAGAGCAGAGCTTTCTACATTAAAGCTTTGATTCAGTGCCAGTCACAGTTATTAGAAGTGGCACAGCTCCACATTTCCCTCTCAGGTCTCTCTGAAGAATGCAGGTTGGCAGCAGGTTGAATGCTAAGTGGATGGTGCTCAGCAGATGCTGTTTATGTCTTAGGGGGAACTAAAAAAAAAAACCCTTTTCCTTTAACACAAATCCTTTTAAATGTACAAGTTTTTCCTGGAACTATTTTAGAGTATTTTTAGTTACTGCAGAGATTTATCCTTGTTTGTGCTCTAGCTAGGGATATGCACGAATATTCGTAACATTCAAAATTCATACGGATTTGGCCGAATCTGGACATTTGCGTTTGAATCAAATGTTGGCACATTTGGAGATTGACATTAGAATTCGTATGAAGCTTCGTATGGGATTTGTAGGGATTTCGTATGTATTCATATGGAATTTGTATGGGATTGAACATTCGTATTGAATTCGAATCACACTACATTTGAAGAGGATCCATTTGAACCAATATGAATCTTCTTGCATTCGATTCAGTACAAATAAAATTTTTTAAAAATTACATTCATGCACATCCCTAGCCTCTAGGTTTTATATAGAAGCAGGCAACATTACAAAACAACTGGGCTTTCCTAATTTTAATTTGGATTTTTTTATGGAGGCCTGTAATCCCTTGAATCATGAGAAAGCTGTAGCTGTCGACTAAAATCCATATGCAGTATATATGCAGTATACTGTATAGCATCAGTGAAACCAAGATTGTCTAGCTGTACTGAATTAAACTTTGGGGTTTGCAACTAAGAGATCTTGCATCCCTTTATTTGCTCTTAGTAGCAATTATACAGTAAGTGTTTAGATAGGCTTATTGTTTCCATAAAATGAGACATTTTCACAGTTAACCTCGCATCATCTAGTTCTAATACAGGCCACATTTGGGTATCAGTTGTCTCTCCGCTCCTGCTTCTTAATACTCAATTTTTTAAAGTATAGTGAGAACCCTATGATATTTATTCTCGAATATATGGTTCCAGAGTTTCCCTTACACATAGTTTAGTGCCAGAGGCAAAACTTCGTCAGAGGGCAGCAACTCAAGGCATCCTGGGAACTTCATTTTGACCTAGGAGCCCTTTTGCTACTTTTGTTGTAGAATGAAAAGGTCATTTTGCAAACAAGCAAGTTCTGCATGCAGTTTCATGTGATTTGGTGAGTTGGGTTACTTTTGAGCTGAGGTGATCTTCTTCCTATTGTTCTAATATGTGGCCTTGCGTTCCAAGAAAATTCTTGCCTGTATAGCTGTGATATGATGTTGAGCTGTTCTGTGGCAGATGTTGGTTGGGATGTGGCAGTTTGATTCCAACTCCTTTCTTCCATTGGCTTGCGTTGAGAATAGGCCAGTTCATCAGTCTACCAATGAAAGTCCATGGACTACTCCAGTGTTTCCCAAACTTTTGACATATGTGTACCCCTTCTATAATTTTCGTAAAGCTGAGTACCCCTCATAAAAAACATTAGGGATAAAAATTGTATTTTATAAAAATCAAAATCAGTGGAACTTACTAAAGCACGATAACAGGCGTCTGGAACTCACTATTAAAGAAGTAAGTTGTCTCTGTAATGAAGTGCAGTATATTCATGCTGTGTCACACCTCACAAGACCCTTAGATAACACTGCAGTTCTCCGACGTTTAAACAGCTCCGCGGCTCAACGTCAACTGTTAATGTTCCCGCAGTTTAAAAATGGCCGAACCCAAGCTGCACGAAGGATGCACAGAAGTTCCCGCCATAATGATTTGCGATACGATGTGCGATGGCCCCAGTTCCCGTGTAAAAACTGCGATACGCGCCTATTTCTTTCCTTGTTCTGTGGGCGCAGCTAAGCACGGTGCAGTGGATATTCCCACATGATCCCCACCAAACTCCGGTGCAACGCGTACCCCCACCAAACTCTTACCATACCCTTGGTGATACGCGTACCACACTTTGGGAAACACTGGACTACTCAATCAATTTTTTTGTCTAATATGTAGTTTTGCATTAGAGTCAATTACTTTTGATTCTTGGTTTGACTATACGTGACACATTGTGGGAAATAAACTACTGCATATAAGGAGGTACAACTACGTAGTAGGGGTGTGCACGAATGCACTTTTTGGATTCAATTTGAATTGAATGTTCAAATGTTTGAGTTCAAACGAATCGAGAAAAACTATATTCAAATTTGAATCCAATTCGAATACTTTCACATCTGTTTGTACAAATATTCCATTCGTATTTGAAGATACGGATGTCAACAATATTCATATGTTTCCATACACATTCATAAGCATCCCATTTTTGTCCCATATGTATCTATACAAATGCGTACAGATACAAATAAGATGGGTACGGATGCGTATGTGATGCGTACGTATCCGTACACATATGAATGTCCAAATAATTTATACAAATGCTTTAAAACATTCGAATTTGTTTGAATGTTAAAAAACGAATATATAGACATTCAATTCGAAATCAAACAAATTCGATTGAATTTTGAATGTTTTGAGTATTCTTGCACATCCCTACTGTGTGGTTCTTTACAATCATTAGATTGCAGTTTTAAATATGTCTCCTTCCATGTTTTAGTAAGGGGAAGTGAAATGTATTTGTCACTGAGGCAAATATATTAAATGATCTAAAACTTATTTACACATTTAGGAGCATCTGACAAAGTTTTCTGTGTGAAAACTTTGGTTCATTCCATGTAACTTTTTTTTGTGTGTGTATTTAAAAAAAGCCTTAGCAATGTTTTCTTAATGAACTCTTGAAGATATTTTAATGAGCTTATTTTAATATGGCGTTGCCTATAGTTTGGTGATCCTATTTCTTTTTTAATTATGTTCATATTTTCAGTGTTTACTGAGATTGGAAGGTTTAGCCATCTGAGAAGTATGTGCCTGATGTGCTTAATCACCTGTATAATTTTGAAAGTCATTATCCAGGAGGCCTAAGATGCCTTTAGGCTGGGTGTTTTTTTAAAAAAAAAGTCAGGTGTGAAAATGTAAGCTGCTGTTGAAGAACAAAAAATAATTCTCTGGCAGTTTTCCAGGTGAGCGCATTGTAATAGAAGGACCTCACTTTGTTTCCTTTAATCCTGGGCTTCATCTTAAAGTATAGGACAGCATGCATGCTTGTTGTCTTTACTTAGTATTTAAAAAATCCCTCCTTTTCAGCTTGGCATCAGTCATATTTGCACCTTGTCACTTCACAGAGTTGTCTCTGACAAAAGCATCTATTTGAAGTTAAAAGGACATTCTTGCTGTTTATTGACTTTGCTCCCTGCATTTAATGGACAGGTGACAGTTGCCTGGCATTTTAGGTAAACCAGCTAGTGGCATTAACCTGAAAAAAGACTGAATGAATAAGGCTCATCCTTGAGACAGGTATTAGTAATCCACTTTTCTCCATAGTTAAGTTGATAAGATCATAGGAAAATGTTGCAGGTACAAGCTGTTATGGTGCTTAGATAGACTTTCTGTAATGTAGCTATCCTGAAAGATTTCTTTTTTTTTTCCGATTAATTTTTATTTATTTCCAATGCTACAATAATAACAATAAAACTTCAGGCTTCCTTATCACCCATTTTCCCCAATTGTCATATAATAGTCCATTTTTACAATTAGTGACTTCCTCCGTTTTTTCAGGGTCTTATCTTATTGTCCTAGTATCTTCCAATTCCACCGGTCCTCTTTTCTGAGATTTCTGTTATACAACTAGTATGTATATACCTAGCATTTTGAAGATTGCATGAACTAGTTCTACAATGCATGCTCCCATAAAGCACAATCTTCTAGCACAAAATCGCTTTTTACAAATTGAGACTATCATCCTTCAAATGCAGTTCTGCAATTCATCTAAAGCATTGTGCTGCCAAATGTTTGAGGTCAGAGGTGAAGCCTGCAGCTTTTTGGAACCACTTTCCTGGCCCAGGAACCACCTTCCCGCTTGCCTTTCAACAGTTAGCTTGGCATGATATGCTTTTTGAAAAGTGACCCCTGATTGTTGACTCGTGACTTTAGGTGACTTTTGATTGGGACTTTGCTGAGTCCTTGTGATTGCTGTTGAGTATGGGGTGTGGGGTATATGGAGTGGGTCATTGATGAGGGGAGGTATTTTTGTGGGGTTTGACTGGTTTTGAGTACTTCATGTTTTCTTTGTGTGTTGTAGTGTACCTGTGCTATCGTTGGTTGTGACTGAATTCCTAAATGAGTACAGAGTGCTTTTTGATGTGTGCAAGTGTGTCTTTTGTGTCTTTTTTTTTTGCTAAATGAAGAGGAAGGACGAAATGAGTTTTAGATAAGAAAAAACGGTATTTGAATATAGCTCTGAAATTTATAATTTCTTTATTCATTTCACATATTTTTATCCCACCCCTGTAGTATTAGACAAGTCTCTGCTTCCAAGTTTACAATGGTAACCGAGGGGTGCAAAGTTGGCAACACTTTAATGGAGTTTTGAAGTAGCAGTCACCAGGAGTCAGATGGTTTGTAAAGATGGTTTGTTGTAATACATGCTCCATACATTAAGCGTGTGTAACTAAAGTACACAGAATCAATATTGGAAGGGATAAGTGACCTTGAAGCATGGAACTTACCCCTAAATCAGAATCCAACTTAGCTACATAAGGTGGACGTAACCAGAGCAACCTCTCTCCCTCCGTCCCTTCCCCCCAACTTGGTCTGCTTTCTGCCAGAAAAATCCAATTGTTAAGGTGATACAAGATCAACTTAATTCTATTAGATTGCAGCAGGAAAACCCTAATGAGCAACCCTAAAGAGAGATGCCCCTATTTTTTCCTAAACATCTGCATTCACATCCTAAAGAGTAGGTGCCATCTTCCATAATGTATGTTCCTGCCAAAGTTCACCAAGAACTGAACTATGTCCATGTGTCCCTGTCATGGTCCACCACATATATGTGCTAGTTGTATGAATGGGTTTGTGTGTCTGCAAGGGCTCAGATCTTTATTGAAATCACTTTTGGAGCAAAGGAAGAGGTCTGTTCTGCTCCAAGACTTTGCTGCTGTAGTTTTAGGGCCTGGGAACCAGCACAGTGTAGTTAGTCATTCATGCCATCTTGCTTCAGCATTGGCCAAGGGAGCATGCACATTGCTTCTACCTAAGGTTTCTGAACTCTCTGGCTTTGTTTTGCTGGCGCCAACTTACACTCTGAAGCTGGTCCATTATAATCCTGCCCATTCCTTTTTCTCAACTTGCTTCCCTCTCCTCTTGCCGCTGCTTTCATTTTAACACTTAAACTTTGAAAAGTTCTATTACAAAAGGGAGTTGTAGTTTGGCTGGGTCACCCCAGGAGTGGAGAACAGCTGATGTGAATGGGCAGCTCGGTTGATAAGAGACATGAACTGAGAATCAATGGGGATGAGTTCATTAGATTGAGGTGCTCTGACCTACAGCCTTACCTCCCCCAAATGTATGAGCAAGCTCCACTACCTAGCCCTTAAATTATCACCCTCTAATCTGCCCCTCCTCTCCTAGCAACTAATGCGGATTGGTGAGAAAATCCCCTTTCTCTTCCTAGCCTTACTGACTTCTCTGATGTGTTTTCCTTGCTTTTTTTGTCAGCTCCCAGAGCTGGAAACTTTTAATTTTTGCACTTTTGCAGCAAATTACAGTCAAAACGTCTCTATTCCCCATTTTTGCCTTGTAACAAAGTTATTTTGTGTATTTCCTACCCTTTAATAGAAAGTGTGCTTTATGCTTTAATCACTCTTCTTGTTTCCGCTCCCTGAGGATCAGCTACCAACTGTGTGATCTTTCAGCTCCAACCCTGAGTCCTATAAAATCCTGTATGTAATGCTGTTAGATGCATGTCCAAAGTTGTTCTCGTAACACATTGTTTAAGCACCCCTTTTTATATTGCTAAGCCCTAAATTCTCTTGTTGTTCTCTGAAGTTTTGATGGATTAATATAATAGCATTTTGAACCTGCAACTAGAACGCATTACATGCAAGTAAGTGCCAATGTGATTGTCTTTATATAGAGCAGCGAGCCTCTGAATGGGGATAATGTCAAGAGAAGACATTTCTAATAGAAATAAAAAGCAGTAAATATGGTAATCAAATCCAGATAAATTAGTATTGGCAGATTTTGAATGATGTACTTGCATGAGCAATCTTTCAGAATTCTTTCTTATATACTGCTGCCGTCTCTGTATTTATTATTATAATATTATGATCCATGAAGCATTCGTAGGTGGCCGAGCTAATTCTAATTAATCCAGTCAGAAGGAGCAGCAGGGTAAGTGGAAAAGTCTATCGGATTGAAATTCATAACTTAATTGAGGTCAAAGTCCTGGGCTGGAAGAACAAAAGTCTTTCTCTAGGATCAGGTGGATCAATAGCAATAAATATCTGGCTTGAATACAAGTACTTTATAGTGACAGATTATCTGACACTGGCCAGAGGGCCTGGTCTCTTAAAGGGCAGTGTCCTGTACCGTAATCCACAACTTATGTTTGTAGTCTTTCCAAGATCAGAGAAGCCTAAAAGGGGAAGACTATGATATATAACACATTCTTGTGAGGCATGGAAGGCTGTAGCTCAGGGAAATCTCAGAGAAATTACAGAAATATAGTTGTGGTTTATTTGTGTCTTTTTGTTAGCGTTAATAGTGTCTGAGGTTCAAAGATTTGCTAGAGTGTTGCAGAAATAGGCAGCCCTATCTTCAAGCTTGTCCTTCTGCTTGTGTAGATTAAGAGTCCGATTCTCCACCAAAAGATGCACAGAAATAAAGTAGCTGTTGAAGCAGAGTTGGATTAAGAGTTAAGGAACATGTTTTAAATAGACTTTTTAAATGTAAAATTGTTTGATTGGTGAATATAAGAAATGCCTCATTGGCCTGACCCATTTGGTCCAGCAGTCTGCTCTCGTAGTGGCCAGCCAGCTAAACGCATTGAAGCCCACCAGCAGGACATTTGTTTTTCTTCCGTCTGCCAGCAGCTGCCTATGGGAGACAAACCACCTCCTGCTATCATCAAAGCTAATAGCCATTGATGGGCCTGACTCCCGTCATTTTTAAAAACCATCTCAGCTGGTAGCCAATACCACATCTCATGCTAATAAATTCCCAGATTTAACTATGCACTATGCTTTTTTAATTAAAAAATCCTTTTGGGTGACTGCATTGAAGGTAGCTGTAAAACTGTAGAGTAGCCAGAGATACACCTGTCTTATGGGTGACAGGTGCATTGACAGCTACTAGAATGGATGCCTGGGTAAACATCTCCAGGTTGGAGAGTCAGGCAGGATGCCTCTACAGGATATTTGCAGGGAATCAAGAGCAGGTGAAGGTTTTACCTTTGTCTTCTGCTTAAAGATGCCCACAAGCAAATGGTGGGCCTCTGGGTGAAACAGGATGCTGGACTAGATAGGCTGTGGCCTGATCCAGCAGGGCTCCTCTTACGTTCTTATGTTTGCTTCTGAGGTTTGTTGTGTTAAGAAGGTATGTGTAACTTACCCAGGGCAGCATTTCTTAAGAAGGTTAAGTTCTATAACACGTGTGCAACAGTCTGAGCTGTTGTTCATAGAGTACTGTGTATGAGAGATGAGTCTTTTGTTTCCAATGTGTAGTTATGGTCTATTATTATATGGGTGTTTTTATAGAAGTGCACTAAACGTTGTGTGGCATTCAGCAAAGTTGATCTTCAGTAGCTTTGACTTGCTGCAGAAGATTGGAATGTTTAAAGTTGTTTTTGAGTTGCTTTAGTATTGCAATGGCAGCTTCACAATTCTGTATTGATTTTCCATCTCTCTGCAGTCAGTTATGATAGAACATGGAAAGATTCCAACAGGCTAAATATAGGAATGGCAAGAAAAGGAGCTGCCTCTCTATCCATCTGCTGTGAAAGGCCTACAGTATTCGGCTCCTTTCTTGATTCTCTGCAGCAAGTATTCTGTCTGACTTCAGACAGAACTTCTGACTCTTAAGGGCCAATGGGCACATGCAGAATTGTGAAAAGGAGTGGAATGTGCCACAAAAATGGTTACCATGATGCTTGGAAAAGAATCTAGAAATTGGGTGTGGAAGGGACTTTCTTGCTCCTCATGCTAGCAGTGGGAAAGGAGAGGAGAGGATGCCCTCTTGAATGAGTAGGGGACAGGGTGACATGGAGAGCAGAAAACAGAATATGCAGCTGGTTCCTTTGTTTCACTCAGTTTGAGTGATTTGTGGGCATGAACAAAGTCTTTATGTGATTAGAGATGCTGTGTTGGAAGCTTCCAGAACGTGAGATTATAAGGAGCCCTGCTGGATTAGGCCACATCCCATCTAGTCCAGCACCCTGGCTCACCCAATGGTCTACCAATTGCTTCTGGGCATCTCAAGCAAGAAGACAACGACAAAACTTTTACCTGCTCACAGCTCCTGCCTTCAGTCCAACTTGGAGGCAGTACCTGGGGATCCCTTGTGGTACCCTTTAATTCACCCATTCCCCATGAATTTATCTAATCCTTTCTTAAAGCTATCCAGGCTGGTTGCTGTCATCTCCTCTTCTGGTAGTAAATTTCATGGACTGGTGACCCTCTGGGTGAAAAAATGCTTCCCCTTGTCAGTCCTAACTCACTTGCCCATCAGCTTTATTGAGTGCTTCCTAGTTCTAGTGTTGTGCAATAGAGAAAATATTTTCCTCTCTTATTTACTTTTTCCACACCATGCATGGTTTTATATACTTCAGTCAGGTCACTGTTTAAGTGCTGTCTTTCAAGGCTGAAAAGGCCTGAACATTGCAGTCTGTGGGAAGAGGGAACATCAAATTGCTTGGCATATTTAGTGCCTTATTTGTTGGCATTTCTTTTCTCAGATCTTTTCCCTGTGTATCTGATCTGCAGTAACTAAGAGTTAGTAACTAAGCTCATTTTCCTACCATGTTTCCCACCCCCCACAGTGGTATACCTGATGGCCTAAACCAGTGGTTCTCAACCTTTGGGTTGTGACCCATTTGGGGGTCAATCTACTCTTTCACAGGGGTCGTCTAAGACCATCAGAAGACACATAGGGACCGAGACACTGCTCCTCTATCCATCTCCATGCAGGTCCACCCACATGCAGATACACCCACATACGAGTACCTGGCATGATGACATCTTTGCGCCAACTCCATCACATACACCCCACACAAATACAGTACAGAGCAGCTACTGTGCAGAAAGCAACAGTATTGGAGGTAAAATTACACTTTTATATTCAGCTGTAGTTACTATGCTTTAATTATGTTCAGTTTGTAACAATGAAAATACTGCCTGTATATCAGATATTTTCATTACGATTCATAACAGTAGCAAAATTATAGTTAGGAAGTAGCAACGAAAATAATTTTATGGTTGGGGGTTAGGGTTAGGTTGGGGGTCACCACAACATGAGGAACTGTATTAAAGGGTTGCGGCATTAGGAAGGTTGAGAACCACTGGCCTGAACAGTTGATTGTGACTGATACTCATCAGCCACTCTGTTTTATACAAGAGAAGTATAACAATAATAATGTTAAAAGTTAGCTTCAGTATTTCGGGTATTATTATGTGGGAATCTGAAAGCTGCAATTCTAATTGTTTTTTAATTTTGAACTTACATGAATGGCAAATCCAATTTAAATTATGTTGAACCCCAAGATTGCTTATGCCAGTATGTAAGGAGTTTGGATATGCATTAACTTAAATCTTATGAAGCTATATAATATTACATGGTTCCTAAGAATGAATTGATCTTAACTGGGGGTGGTGGTGGTGGTGAAGTATCATAAAATCAACTAGTTTTAGAACAAACTAAAATTCTAATTTTAGTGCTTGCTAAGGGGGCTTCTTTGGGGGGGGGGTGTTCCTACACATTATTCACGCAATTCTAATAACTTTTTTGGCTTGCCAAAAGCCACTAGTTTTTTCTGAATTTCTGCCAGCAAAGAAAAACTGATTGAGACACTGCAAGCCCTATTGCTTCCTAAGCGGGAGGACTACAATTAATTTACCTGGAGCTCACAACTGTTTACATACAAAGTGCATCTTGGACCAAGTAGGACAAGTCTCTGGAGCTGATCCTGACTCGTTTAGAGACACTGGGGTGTCCCATGAAGATCAGGGATGGTGGCCAGTATCTGCATTGCAAACATCAGCCCTGTCCCAGACTTACATTGAACTTACCTTCTGGATGTCCAAGTGCAAACACTCCTATCTGGGAGCATTGTCTCACCACAGCAACAGTTATGTGCACCAGGCTGTTGCCATGGTGAATAGGTAACATGGCATGCAACTGCAGAGGTGTGCCACCCTGCCCCTATGCAGCCTTTGTACAGAAGTAATTAGAAGACGGCTTGTTGGACTGTCCTAGGAGCATCGTAGACACTCCTAGTATATCTGTGGAACAGTTTTTACTGCTGCTCAACTAACAAAGATAGGGATAGCCATACATGTTTGGAGCCACTCCAGGAGGGGAGCAGGTCTGCAGGGTGCATATACTTCAGTCATTCCCATCTTCAAGGAAGGATTAGACAAATTTATGGATGACAGATGTGTCAAAGGCTACTAGAATGGTTGCCTAAGTACATCTTTCAGGCTGTGGGGACAAGCAGGATGCTTCTAAGGCTGTTTGCTGAGAGCTGAGAACATGAGGTTTGCTCTGGTCTCTGCTTGAGATGCTCATGGGCAATTGGTGTACCACTGTGTGCGACAGGATGCTGGACTAGATGGGCTCTGGCACAGTCCAACAGGGTTTTTCTTATATTCTTATGTTCAAAGAGTGGCAAGGGCCACTTTCTCCATTTTGCTTTATTTTCTAAAAAAAAAAAAAAAGAGGTATATTTAAATTATAACAGAGCCCACACCTGTTTTAGAGAAATTAGGTTAACAGGTTGCACAGAGACATGTTCTTTTCAAGGAAATGAGTAACTGCTTCATAGCCACTTTATTTACTTGAATAACATCCATTATACAATCATACCTCAATTTTGTGTGGTTTCTGAGAATGTACAGTTCCACTATCACACAACTGAGAAATTGTGGTTTGACTCAGTTTACATGCCTTCCATTGATTCACTGTAGCATGATTGCCCACAAAAAACTCCATTGACCTGTTTTGGGTTGGTCAACCTAGGTGACAATTTCATTTATTTAAATAGAGGATTGGCCTCTCAATGGATCATTGATTTAGTTTCTCATGGAATCCTGGAAGTCAGGGGACAAGCCAGCAGCATGCTGGGACCTTCTCCCTCCTCCAAGAGCCATTTTCTCACTCGGGTTCTACAGTTACAAAAGTTTAAAGGTGGCATGTGTTCTGAATGTAGCTTTGCATAGTCTTGATTGCTTCTGAGTGTAATGTGTACAGTGGGTTGAAACATTGATTTGTGTCTCTTTGTCTTTAGACTGTTTCCAAGTGTTTTCTGTGTGCAATGTATACTGCAGTTGAGTCCTTAAGTGAGTGCAGACAGTTCTCCGATGTGTTCTGCTGTGTGCCTTGTTTTGTACACATAGTTTGTTTGTATGTGCATGATTTTTTTGTTGTGCACACATTGTTGTTTTGCACAACACTTTTTTGGTTGCGTTCACATTTTTGAGTGCATACATATGACTCCAGTGAATGCTGCCAATAAGTCAGAGACTACTGCAGCGGCCAGCCAGAAGAGATTGGCTTCCATCTTCATCCTCTTCAGAGGTCATCAGAGACAGGAAGCATTATTCTTCCCACCATTCCTGTCAGGGTTTTTTTTTTTTTTTACTGAACTTACCCTCTTGAAGAGTGGCATCTGTGGGTTTAGCATTGCATTTATATTCCAGACTGTGAAGAACCCTTGTCTGAGTGGGTGGAGTTTGACATCTTCCATAACATTTGCATGGCTCAACATTGCAGTCTGTAAAACAACAAGAACCTCGATTGGATGTGGGTGGACACTGCTGCAGGATATTGGCTGGCATCCATGTGCTTCAGATTTCTGGCATGGCATTTGTGTTTTTTGACCATGTGGTAGATCCTCTCTGAGGTAACTGCTAATGTCCCGTTCAGTGCAGGATCTCTGCCTTGCGTTGAGAAGCCATTCTCTTCAAGTCAATCTAAATTCTCAGACAAATTGATCAACTCAGTGCAAGTCAATCTAATTTTCAGGTGGATGCTCAAACCAATGTAAATTAGTGGACAACTTTGCCCTTGTTTCCCTAACTCTTGGATTTCCACTTAAGATCAGCATTTAAAAAAAAATCATGGAAAAAATTACATTTGTTTATATATGTGTTGTATATATATTTCTTATATGCATTTTCAAACAAAAGTGCATCACGAATATTTTTTTAGCATACCGTATGTCAGTTCTTGCTACATGTACATTATAACTTATCCCCAAATCTACAGTTTAAATATATTTTGCACTGTCTTGCAGATTCAGAGATGTGAGATATAAAGAATACTTAAATTTCAGTCTGTATATTAGATTGGATCCACTGTTGAATTCTCAGTAACTGAATTTCCTAACCATCTGTATAATACTTCTTCCCACTTGTGGTTTGTGCAGCTTCTTAAAGTACCTTATGAAAGGTGATGGAGCACCTTTCCTCATTCTTCAGTAATATCATCACCTTTCCTAATGTGACTTGGAAACTTAATTTCTTTCTTCAACTCATCTCATTCCTTAATGATTTTGTAATTCGTACTCAGGAACTGTGCACCAGAGGGAATTTCTTTCTAATACGCTGAAAAAGAAGCAGTTAGTCTAGTAAAGGCTAAGATCTGCCTTAAGATCTTTATGCCTTAAGACCTGGAGGGGAGGCCCTCCTGGTTGTTCCACCGCCGTCAGAAGTGAGGCTTATGGGCACCCGGGAGAGGGCCTTCTCAGAAATGGCCCCCTGGAGGTCCATCAGGCTCCTTCTCTGATTAGATTCAGGAAGGCGGTGAAGACTCACCTCTTCGCTGAGGCCTTTGGGTAAATGTTGGTTATGCCCCCCCCCCCGGGCAAATGCTACTGTTTAAACTAATATTGTGCTCTCTTTTTTTTTTAACGTATTGGTTTTAAATTTTAATATTGTTTCTTTTGATATACTGGTTTTAAAAAGTTGTTACCCACCCTAAGACCTTCGGGTATAGGGGGAGATGTAAATATAAATATAAATTATATAACTGTTCTGGTTATTTACTTATAGTTGTATAACATGTTACATTGTAAGCATCTGTGCTTCCCAACCTCTTCTGCATGCTGAATTCATGGATGTGTTGCTGAGGTTCCGCTCATTGGCCTGCCTATCAGACAAAGAGTAATATTTCAGTGGATACACAAATGACTTAGTAAATGATAGCATTTTCTTTGTCAAATCCATTGTCCTTGGGAAGGTAACAACATTGAGAGAATTGAGAGAAGCTGTAACACCGCTGCTAACATGGTTCATTCAATTTTTAAAAATAGTATATCCCTAATAAAAGAAAGAACTAAATAGCATCTGTTCAGGATTTTCTCATTAAGGTCAGCATACTATTGCTGAAGAAGAAGAAGAGTTGGCTTTCTACCCCACTTTTCTCACCCATTTAAGGGGACTCAAAGCGGCTGACGAAACTTTATATTCTTCTCCCCACAACACCCTGTGAGGTAGGTGGGGCTGTCAGAAGAGAGCTGTGGCTAGTCCAAGGCCACCCAGCTGGCTTTATGGGGGAGGGCAGAATCAAACCTGGTATTCCCAGATAAGAGTCTGGTTTCCTAACCACTAGACCAAACTGAAAATGACATAATATAAAGCGAATAAAACTTATGTAAGTTAAATGTAGTTCATCCAATTTTCTTTTCTCTTATTGAGTTATATAGACAATAACTATAGGAACTTGTACGGAACAGGAGGAACAGAAACGTTCATTACTTGGAACTGTATCTGCCAATGAAGGGACTCAGTAAGAATTGTTTGAAAACAAGCCGCTGCTAAGGCTCACCGGAGAGGATAGATATAGAGAAGAAGCACAATTCATTTTATATAAGCGAAACCAAATGAAAAATCTGGACTTGTTTATATACCTAGTCATGGATTTTGGTGCTATTGCATTTCATCAGCTCATCAAGGGAGGGAATTATATATAATTGGGATATCTCTATCAGCATTTTATCCCTGTTACCTTTAAATATGTTGAAAAAGCATATTTAATGTTTCTAAATCATAAAATATTTCAGGAAGGTTGTACATGGAAGTAACCCTACTTCCATGCTCATGTAAGGTGCCGCAGGGTATTCCTAATATCCCTTTCAAGGTATAATTTTGAATTGATTCCAGAGCCTTAATAATATTTTTCTTCCATCCACTGATCTCAACTCCATAAAAGAGATGGGATGGATTTTTTCAAATTGTTGAATGTAAATTTTTCTGGGATTTTGTACAGATTAAATTTCCCACCACTGAAAGGATACAGTGGTAAAATTCCTATTTTTGGATGTTTCATATTGTGTTCCAAGAATGTGGCTTTTACCTTCAGATTGGCAGAGAACCCAGGAGAATTTGTAATAGCGGTGGGCAGACTACTGTTTCAAAACATTTGAAACAGCCCCTCAGCATTGTTAGGAAGCTTTCATTGTTCATTAAGTTTCTAGGAAATGGGTTGGGTACTTAACTGCTATTCTGTCACTCCTTTGGAGCTGGCAGGGTAGCAATGAAGCAGAAAAGGTGTGCTGCTGTGATATACCTGTCAGCACTTTGCCTTTCCCCTGCAGACTCCCAAAAAACAGGTGAGCACTAACACTTCCTCCCAGCTAGGGATGTGCACAAATATTTGAAAATTCAAAGATCCGATTAGAATCTGATGAATGTTGACATTCGAATTCGAATCAGATTTAATAACATTTGAATTTAAACATTTGAATGGATTTTGGATGTTCCAAAACATTCATTCAGGTGATTCAGGTGTATCTGTACAAGTATACGTATTTGTGCTTATAATATGGGATGAAAACGGGATGCATACGAAATGCACACAGATACGTATAAAACATACGTATGTTGTCAACATTCATATCTTTAAATACAAATCTTACATTCGAACAAATAGATTTGAATGTTACGGATTCAAATCAAACTTTTTGACATTCAGATTTTAAACATTCAGATTGAATGCAAAAAAACAATTTGTGCATACCCCTACTCCCAGCAGCCTCATAGATGAATCCCAGCTACCACCAAACCTAATTATGCTGAGGAATTGTTTCAAGCATTTCAAAACTGTGATTTAAACACACTTATCTGACCATTGTAATTTTTTTTAAGCACTCAAGGATAATTGTAACATTTGAAAGAGGGAACAGAGTGAAATTATTACGCAATATCAGATACGTGTTCAGAAATGAATAAAGATTTCTGATGCTTAAGTTGTCATGTCCCACAGTAATAAAGGAAGATTCAGGAGAAATTTGAGGATAGCCAGTTTTGCATGATAACATGAACTTACCATCAGGCCATTTTGAACTATCTTGATAAACTAAAAAAACTTTGGCTTTCCTAAAATCTTGTTTCAGCAAAGTTTTCAATATTTTTAATGATAAAATTTTGGTTTTCAATGCAATGTTCATAATACTTTGTGTTTAAGGGTGTTTTTCCACTAGAGATAGGAACCCTTTTAAGAGCCCACTAGGGAACCCAGTTGGTACCTGATTGGTACCAATAGGGAAGGCCCTGTCCCCACCTCGACCCCTCAGCATCCACACAGCGCCCTGCTCAGCACCTATTACAATTGGGTGCTAGCTGGCCCGTGGGAACGCATGGGGTCTTTCCCAAGATCTCCCCAGGATCCAGATATCCAGGAAGATCCCCAAGATCTCCCCAAGATCCGGATATCCAGGAAGACCCCATCTCAAAGATCCAGATCTTGAAGATCCGGATCTTTGAGTGTGCATGGGAAAAGCGGGTAGGAAACAACCAGGTCTGCTGCATTTCTCCATCTAATTAAATTATGACTCTCTCTGGGCATAACAGTAATTCTTTTTTTAAAGAACTGGAAACCTAATTTAAACAGAGAATACTCCTGTATTCGCAGTTACTCCCAAAAGGAAATGTCATAGATGACAAGCTAAAGAGTTGGATAAAGCTTTGATGAATAAAATTCATTCTTCAATGCATGGCAAACAATGAGCAGCAAAACTATGTGTCGCTACTATATGTTAAGTTGACCTCTAACTAGAACAGTGGTTCCCAACCTGTGGGTCACAACCCCTTTTCAGAGGGGCCATGATGAGTCTCTCCCCCGCCCCTCCCTCCCCCTCCCAGCTGTCCCGCCCCCATGGTTGGGGGTCTCCACAACATGAGGAACTGCATTAAGGGGTTGCGGCATTAGGAAGGTTGAGAACCGCTGAACTAGAAGGTCTGAGGAAATCATGTATGATTTGCTACACCTCAAGTGTCAAGCTGTGGCTTTCCAGGGAATGCTGGGAATTGTAGTCCAGAAACATCCAGGTGACCCCTTTGCTGCAGTTGGTGGTAGGGATGGATAGAAATAAAAAGGGCAAAGTTTACTCAGTTTATGAGCTTTACCCTTCTGTAGAATGATTTTGAGTGTTTCAGTTCTACTAACTGTGCAGTAATCTTTGTTGCCATTAAGCTGATTATGCCTGCCCAAGGTTTCCTTTTACTAATCCTGAAATATTGCAACTGTTGGCTTTTCATTTTAACACAATTAAAAAAAAATCTATGCAGTTTGACTTCATTGGTCTTTCTTACATTGTGTTGCAAGAGTAACTTTATAAAGCATTCATTTGGGGTAATTTATTTTAATTGTAAGCCACCTAGAGATCATGGGATATAAATATTTTAACAAATAAATAATGTTCGAGGTACAACATAGTAATGGACTTGTTTTGCATAAGAGAAATCTGTTGGATAATTAATTTCTTATACTTTGGGATTTAGAATGCCTGCTTCTGTATTTTTAAGGAATGCAGTGTTCTGGTAACATGACTTTTTTTTCTACTTTTAGATAGTAAACATTTTTTTGTTTTCATTGCCATTTATAATTCTTCAGTGCCTTCAGAAGTACACCAGCCACACAGAAGGGTTACCTTTTGCTTGTTGGGTTTTTGGCATCTGTATGGTCCGTAATGAAATGCATGGAGCTAAAAGCCTATTCATACCTCACTATGGACGTCTGAGTACTGAAGCTTTGTCACTACCATCACTGTGACTGTGTTTGAATATAGGAGTTATTTGGGCGGAACTGCTCATTTGGCATTTGAACGTAGCACAGAATATTTCAAGAAGTAGCTTTCTGAGTGTTGCTTAATGTCCCATTTAAAAAAAAAATCAGGACAGTCTAATATTTAAAACATCACAAAATCAAAGGCACAAAACTGAACATACGTAAGATCCAGTAGCATGCAATGAAGCTATCTAAAACCTATCAACTGCTTATGGAAAATAATACCTACTGCTCCTTTAGAAAGGATAGTTCAAATATTAATTAATGGATCATCCCTGTATATCTAGGAAAACTCAAGTACTAAGAATGCGGTCACTGAAAATACCTGATTCTTATGCTTAATGAAAGGACAAACACAGATTATATGGGAGCAGATGTTTGCCTTATCACTATAGCTAGGTATTCTAGCACATTGATCTACACGTGGAAACGTACAGGCAGCGGATGTAGGCAAACAAGGGGTGTTTTTCCACTGTCAGAAAGTACCCATTTTTGCACCCATTAAGGACCCATTTGGGTGAGCCGGATGACCCCATTTCTACCACGGCACCCGTTTGGGACACATTTGTTTCCACTGCTGCTGGGGAATTCGGATCATATGGGTACTTTTCTGCCTTTAATCCGAATTTTCTGTAGGCCCCATTAATGGGGTCTACAATGGGGTCTTCAGGCAGAAAATCCAGATTAAAGGGAGCCTGTTTCCACACTTGTGTGGCAATGGGGTCTAGAGGAGGCTAGGGGGAGAGGATACACCCATGAGGGGGAGCCCCGAAATCCCAGCTTTGGAGTGACTTCGGAGTCGTTCCGAAATGATTTCGAAATGACTCCGAAATCACTTTGAAGAGGTCGCCAGAGACATTGGAGCCGCTCTGGAGCTGCGCTGTGCCGTTGTTCACTATTAGCAGAGGCAGCTCAGCCTTCCCTCCGAAGTCCCTCCGAAGAGATTGGCAGAGACTTCGGAGACATTCTGAAGGGACTCCAGAGTGGCTCCGAAGTCTGCGCTAATCTCTTTGAAGGGAGTTCGGAGAGTGCACCCCCTGTCACCCCGAGACACCTGGGGTGACGGACAGACCCCTAGGTGGTCGATCCGGATTCCCCAGATAGGTGCAAAGGTGTTTCCATGGCAGGGAGGTTAGCACCCATTGTTAATGGGTGTTACATCTCCCGTGGAAACGCATTGGGTGCTTCCCTTAATCCGGATCTACTAGATCCAGATTAAGGAATGTACCCATTCCTTAGATACAGATCTAAGGAGCGTGATGGAAAAACACCCAAGGACTAGCATATTGGGTTTTAGTTGAGTTTTTATCCTTTTTCTTTAGGCCTGATTCACACTGACCAGACTAGTGTGACATAACAGTAACCAACTGTTACTGCTCAGGTTGAAATGCAGTGGAGCCCATTTGCACTACATAATCCTGTACCTGGTCAGTGCAGATGGCCAGCCCATGGCATGCCAAGGCAACATCTGAATCGGCATCTAGGGCAAGATCAGACATTACTATGGGAATCCAGGCACTGTGAATGACTGTACAGCCACACTTATGCAGTCCTTGTCCTCTTGCTGTGGAGTACCTGGAAGAGGTGTAGATCCACCTTCCCAGGAGTGGCCCAGACACTACTGGTTAGCCTGCAGGCTCTTTTTAAGTTCTCCACAGCTGGATTGCTCTGGGGAGGGCTTAAGGCATTTCCTGGTCTGCTGGGGTCACCTTTGCATGCAGACAGACCAGAGTTCTCCAATTGATAAGTGTGAACAAGCTCTTAGTCTGCACCAGAGACATTGTGATGCAGAAAACAGTTAGGAAGTCTGTATTCCAGCTTTCATACTTCAGCTGTTTCATCATCTTTGCCTATCTCCCCAAAGCTGCTAAGTTCATCAGCCAAAATATGCTTGCTGAACCAGAAACAAGAGCCACTGGTGCCTGTTGTGAGCACAGCCAATGCAGAGAACTTGCAGCCTGGCTCCTGCCCGTTTCCAGTTCTCAGTTACACCAAAGGGGAAGCATTGCTCTGCACAGTCCTGGACAGAGGAAAAGTACTTCTTTTTGCAGTGCATAGAAGCAGAAATTTCTTCCTCTTATCCATGCAAATGTTTTTCCCACCAGAGGCAAGGAAACAGCGCCTATCTTGTCTAAGACTGTATGATGGGTGCATGCTCACCTCTGTACCCATGATTGCCCAGAGCAGTAAAAAAATGACTGTCATCAAGGTCCATGGTTTTTGAAATCCTTCCCCTCCATTTTAGATGAACGAAGCAAATATTTGCAGTGATGGAATCTGATTGGAACAATAAACATGGGGTGGAGGGGAGAGTCACGTCAGGTCAGAAAAGTGAAAGCTTTTGTGTAGACACCACTTTGCTTAATATATGGCACTGTGACTGCCTAAGGATAATCCCTTTAGATTACCCATGGCAGTGCTTAGCAAATGCTTATTTTGAAGTGCACTGCCTTCTACCATTACTGTGGGTTTTTTTTAATGTTGCTGCCTGTCTGTTGGAGTTGGAGCACTTATGTGTTGAGATTCTTTTTGAGCCTTTTTCAGAATTATTTTTCCACGTTACCGAAGGCTTAATCCCATGAGCTCACCTTTTAATAACAGGAAAGTGTATGAGATTTTTTATTTTTTTAATTTTTTCCCCCCCATGCTCGGTGCTACTTGAGAATAACTCATTCCTGAGGATCACTCGTAATGGAATTCAAGTCTGTTTTTTTAACTCTCCCTAAGGGTGCTCACAGCACAGCTTTTTGCAGGTTGCTCTGAAGCATGCCATGTGGGTTCAAGGACATGTTCGCGGTTTAATGTGCACAGGCATGCTCCTGCTTGCGCACTGATTGGCAAGGTTAACTCCGAGAGGCGCTGAGAGGCTGCAGCTTTTTAAACTGATTTGATTAGAACCACTACTTTATCCCTTTCACTCCCCTCGTCTAACCACTACCTTCTGATCCTTTTAACATTGGTCCAATAACCATCCATTCTGTCCCTCACCACCCCCTTTGCTACTTTCATGCTGAATTTTGACATTTTATAAAATAGATTAAGCTGTAGAGAAAGGATTTAAGGAAGATTTGTCTCTTTGATGCTTTGTTTTCTGAGATGGGTGATTCTTTGTAGTAGTTTTTAGGTGCCGTTGTCAAGTGGCTAGGGGGAAATATCTTGTTCAGCTTAAAAGATGTGATTTTATTATTTGCTCCCCCAAAGAATATTGTATTTTGGTCTTTGTCCTTGTTTTGCTTTACTCCTTATGGGATAAAACTGTGTACTGTTAGGCTCATCTGTGCTACAAAAGAGTCATCCACTCAAAACTCCCCTTCACCCATGAATTCTCCACTAGTAGTAGTATCCATGTGTAACTGAGTTTATTCAGATCGTCCTCTGTTATCCCCTGCCCAGATAATGAATTATTATTCCATATTCTGTTGTATTATAAAGCATGTGATAAAAAGCTTCTGTTCAGCCACTTAGTGTATGGAAGGAAGATGTGAGAAGTTTCTCTGAATCCTGAATTATCTTTTATCATGCTAATGAATGTTTTGTTTTTCTTGCAGACCTTCTCAGGCTGCTTGAGCTCACAGGGCACAGATGTGCTGAACTGTAAAACTAAGTTAGCAATTACCCTTGTTTTGAAAGGCTGGGGCATCGTAATTTTATCATTTCAGAACTTTTGTTATTTATATATTATTATTTATCTTTATAATTTGGCCTTTAGCAGATAGTCTTAAGGCAGGCAATAAAGCTGTGTTTTATCCCTCTGAAGCACCCAGATTGAAACAACAGGCGCAACAGTATAAAATGTATTGAAAAGAAAAACGCATAGCTCAGTGCAACAGCACAGAACAGAAACTTTCCATTAATCAAACAATTTCATTCAATCTGTGTAATGGAAGTTTTGCTATGAGATATTTAAGGCCTTTTATTAACACGGCAGCACAGTCTTTATCTGTTTATTCTATGTTTAGTTTGTTTGCATCTATGAGTGTTTTTCCACTGTCACTAGAAGTACCCATTAATGGGTACTTAATGGGTACTTCTAGTGACAGTGGAAAAACACCCTATGACTCATCTTTGACAGCACTTTCAATCATGTAGGGGGGTGTTAGCAAATATTTATTTTATTTATTTATATTTATATCCCATCCTATACCCAAAGGTCTCAGGGTGGGTAACAACTTTTAAAATCCAGCATATCAACAAAACAAAACAAAACCACCCATATTAAAATTTAAAACCAACACATTAAAAACCAGCACAGTATCAACAGTGTCATACTACTGTTTCTCCTGTGTAATACGTTTACAACACACAGGCCCTTTCTGCCCCAGGCCTTATTCCAAATTGTATCTCAAAATATGTTACGGGATACCTATCAAATACGTATCAGATATGTATTCATTTATATTGGATATTTGTACAAATTCATACAAATACATTCGTGTGAAACAGAATTCCACTACATTCAAAGGGGATCTGTTCAAACAAATATGGATTTTCTTACATTTGATTTGATATGAATCAAATGCAAAAAAAAAAACCCTATTCATGCACACCCTGGAAGTGACTCTTGATTGACAGTTTCACAGGCCAGTCGCACTGCAGCTCTGGCAGACTTCCTGCTCAGGCCTAATCAGGACCTCGGGATGCTTGCTATGATTCAAGTCAAAATTATGGCAAGTTTCTGTATGTGCAAAACTGGATTAAAGAGAAGTAAATTTCAAGTGGATTGAAACCTCTATGCACTCAACTGCAAATAAACACTCAAAATCAGTGCAAAGAAATATATTTATTTTTGGGGTAGAGAGTAGTAGTATCAAAAGATGAAGGCATTCCTGTCACACCTGGTTGTGGAATCCCTTGGCTTTATCTGTGACTGAATCTAAGCTGCTGTTGTTAAACGCAGTCTCTTGCTTCAGGGGTGGGTCCTATGTGCAGAAGGCAGCTAAGCTTTTCAAACTATCTCTGGTTGGAGTCACACAAGTAATACAGCATAAGCCCAACCCCCTAACCAATTTATTAAATCTTGACATACTGCATTACTTAGGAGTTCTCAGGGAGAATTAAAGCTTTTCTGACTGGCTTCTGCACTGCAGGGAAAATTTTAGTGACATTTAAAAGGTTTCTCTTGTGTTCCTTTTTAATGGGATATATTAAAAAAGGCTTGTTTTAGACCAGCAAATGGGACGACAATCCAATTTCCCCGATTCCATCAAGACACTCTCAGAGCATTAGCTTGTGCACGTTTTTTTTTATTTTTTTAAAGAAGCTTGACCTGCTGCACCTGATATCTCAAGAAAGTATTGTGATGTGTAGGTATTTACTGACTGCTTATATTTAGGGCACTCAAGTACATTCAGGAGTAAAAATGAAGTTTAACATTTTCCTTTTCTCCGTTAAAGCGTCCCATCGTATTAAAATTTTGGATGAAGCTTTTGGTAATGGGAAGTCGCTCTTATCCTGACAGGCTCTTGTTTCATCAGAAAGAGGCGAAGTTAGACTTGGGAAGGAGTTGGAAAGGAGTAGCAGCCATGCCAAGTAGCTATTCAGAGAAACTCTTAGGGATTGGAGTGCCTGCAATTTAAAAGATAAAATTTAACTAAGGGTGTTTTCCCACTGCAGCCTGAAGATCAGGATTTATTTATATTTATATTTATATCCCGCCCCATACCCTAGGGTCTCTGGGCGGCTACCAACATATAAAATATACACATATCAAAACTGTATAGAACAATGCTAAAACCAATACAAAATTGGTACATTTCTTAATCCGGATCTAGAAGATCCGGATGAAGGGAAGCACCCAATGTGTTTCCTCGGGAGGTGTAGCACCCATTAGCAATGGGTGCTAACCCCCGTGCCGTGAAAACACCTTTGCAGCCATGTGGAGAATCCAGATCGACCCCCAAGGGGTCGGTCCATCACCCAAGGTGTCTCTGGGGACAGGGGTGGCGGCAATCTCTGAAGTCCCAGCTTCGGAGTAATTTCGAAATCATTTCGAAATGACTCTGAAGTCCCTCCAAAGCTATTGTCACAGACTTCGGAGAGGCTCCAGAGCTGTCAGCGCGGGTCGTGCACTATTAGCGCAGACCATGCGGACTCCCCTCTGATGTCTCTCCGAAGAGATTGGCAGAGATTTCGAAGCCTCTCCGGAGTCGCTTCAGAGCGCCTCCGAAGTCTGCGCTGATCTCTTTGGAGAGACTGGCGGTGAGACTCCGAAGTCTCTGCCAATCGCTTCGGAGGGACTTCGGAGTCTCGCCACCGGTCTCTCCAAAGAGATCAGCACAGACTCCGGAGCAACTTCAAAGTCTCTGCCGATCTCTTCGGAGGAACTTGGGAGTCACTTTGGAATGATTTCGAAATGACTCCAAAATCACTCTGAAGCTGGGACTTTGCGGCTCCTCCCCCCACAGGTGCATCCCCTCCCCCTAGACTCCTCTAGACCTCATTGTCAGAAGACTCCATTGTAGACCCCATTAATGGGGTCTTCAGAAAATCTGGCTTAAAGGGCAGAAAGTACCCATTTGATCTGGATTTCCCCCACAGCAGTGGAAACAATCAGGTCCTAAATGGGTGCTGTGGTGGAAATGGGATCATCCGGCTCACACCCAAATGGGTCCTTAATGGGTGCAAAAATGGGTACTTTTTGACAGTGGAAAAACATCCTAAGAAACAAGTGTCGCCTGGGTTTTGCTAACCAATACATCTATTATATCTGAGAGAGAGCTTTTCCTACTTCTGTGGTGCCTTACAGAAGGCTTCAAGACACGATTGGTCACACACTAGTCTGCCCCTTCTCTCTGTGCTGGAAAAGGTGGATTAGAGAAGGTTTGGGACCACAACACTTTCTCTTTGAGTTTGTTGTGTCTGAACACAGCCTGAAAATAGACAGCCTTCTCCTAAGCCAAATTTAGCAGACAGCAGCTGCAATTGATTGTTTTAAACCATGATTTCTCTCTTACACTGTGACTTTCTTAGTAATGACTTTTTTTTTTAGTTTACTCTTTCTCCCCCTAAAAGATTATCTTCATCAGAAGAAGAATAGAAAGTGTGGGTTAAATCTGTCTTTGGTTTTATATAATGTTCATCACAGTATGGGGCTGAACCATAGCATGCCGTGGGCCTCAGGGCTCTATTCTGCAGTGGTTACCTTCCCACCTGTGCAGCCAATTTTGAGAGATAGTACATAGGGACTTCTGCTTTAGCCTGTGACCCTTGGGCTGTGAGGATCCACAGTCCCATCTTGCCTCTTGTACTGTTTAAGTTATCATTTGAGGACTGGGGTTTGGTGTTCTCCTTTTGTCTCTCCACAGCATCTATACCAAGAAAGGCTCTCCAAACCGATGTGTTGACCTAGTAAACGAAAGCTGAATCCAGAGAGGTTGGAGGCCCTGGGTTGAATCACAGAACTTAAAAGTTAGTTCTTGGTCAGTTACATTGTTTACTAAGAAGCAAGTTTAGAACTTGACCATATTCATTGATAGAGAACTGTTCCTTGAGCTACTAGGTGGTCTCTATAGGTTAGAGCACACATGCCTAGCTTTGGTTGGTATGGCACATTCCTCCAATTCTGTAAGGTCTACACAGGTTCACCCCAGTTGTTATACACAGAAAGGAAGGTCAGGCTGCTGGTTCCATAATGATTAGAGGCTCATGTTTTGGCTTTCTATGAAGTGGCACATCATTCATCAACTTTTTTCCTTTGGATGCTCAATATTATACATGACAAGGTATTATTTAGAAACAACTTGAAAATTTTTCTCTTAACTGTGTTATATTGGAGTAGAATAGAGGGTTCCTAGGAACTGTTCAGCTACTAACAGATTGTTTTTGCTGATGGCTGTTTCGTAGCTTAAAGGTTTGAATTTAAAGTCTGAAGTAACCGTTTGGTATTCTAAAGTATTTTAATTTGGGGGCTTTATTTTTGTAACCTGTTTTACGTTTACATATTTTTATGGTGCTTTTGGCCCATAGAAAGATATAAATCAAGTAGACTAAATGCTGTTTTCCGAGCTGCAGTTGTCCCATTTCCTTGACACCATTTTGCATGATAAAGGTCCCAAGTTCAATCCTTGGCACCTCCAGGTAGACTGGAGTAACTGAACTGTCATTGCTGGTCAGTATAGTTGATTTGAGATAAGTGAACTCATTGGTAGCTCTTCTGTATTCTTGTATGAGCAGAATTACATCTTCAGGAAATAGCACTTGAATATTGTAATAGTAACTTCTGGACAAGAGAGTGGTCATTATTCATTATTTTTTTTCTGAGAGCCTTGAACACTGACTTGTTTGTCTTGTATCATGCCTACCCGGCCTACAGGGACAGTGTTTTTCTTCATCCTTGTACATCACCCCTCAGATCCTAAGTGACTTGGGCCCCAAATATCGGAAGGAACATCTTCTCCCATATCAACCTGCCCGTACCTTAAGATCTGGAGGAGAAGTCCTCCTAGTTGTCCCACCACCCTCAGCAGCAAAAGCAATGGGTACACGGGAGAGGGCCTTCTCAGTGATGGCCCCTAGGCTATGGAATGGTCTCCCCCCTGAGGTGTCTCTATCACCTTCACTGTACACATTTAGGAAGGCGATGAAGACGCACCTCTTTACCCTGGCCTTTGGTTAAATGGAGATACACTTTCCCTTCCCACTTGCAGACGCCACTGTTTTAATACATAGTGTTGTTGTTTTAATGATGTTTGATTTTGGATGTTGTTACCCACATGGAGACCTTCAAATATGGGCCGGGATAAAAATGTAAATAAATAATAATAAAATAATAATAATAAGTAGGTTATTAATATGCGATGGTAGTATTCAAAAGTATTAGAACAGACAAAACAAAAGAGCTGTGTCAGAGAGACAGTGTGTGGCCCTAGAGTTTCCAAGTCTTCTACTTTTTCTCTCAGAATGTTCATGAGACGGTGAGGGACAAACAGGTGTGTGAACAATACCACCTCAAAGCCTTCTCTAAATCACCTCAGAGGTGCTTTTTGTTGTTTTTGTTGTAGTTGTGTTTGATCACAGCCTTAGACTGTAGTTCAGCACTGAAGAAACATTTTATTTTAAGTCTTAACACTTTCCCTTTCTTCCACATACACATGCGGACACCTACATGTCACTTGAAGGTGGAGGGGAATCCTGTTTGTTTTTAGAACAGAAAACTGGTTTATTGAAATCATAATGAAACATACTATGATTTTGATTTGCTTGTTTACTGTACTTCTCATACTTGGACAAAATGAAAAGATGTCATTCACAACAAACTGCAGATGTAAATGTCTTAGTTCATATTATTGCATCTATCAAAAAATATCTACAAAAACTAAGTGCCTGAAATAGGATTGATATGATTTAAATCAAATTGATTTAATTCATGATTTAAGTTGCCTCTCTGAAGGACTCCATTTTAATGATTTAAATGACAATTTAATGATTTAAATGACAATTTAAATCACTAGTTTGGAAGATTCCATTTAATCATCATTTTTAGTAGAAGTACTTTATTGTTGCCTACTATAACCTTTATACATACTGAGAGAGGAGGGTTTCATTAGACGTTAGGAGTATGTTGTACATTATACAGCAATATTCTGAATTGTTTTTTTATTGCTTCTTCAGAAATAGGGCAGTAGTTTGGTTGTTGTAGTACTAATACATACTTCTGTGAACCATCTCAGACTCTTCAGACATGTAAATTTTTTAATGGATATAACTTTAAAAAATGTGGGCAATTTCAACAAAGTCTGTGTGAGAAATTGAAAATATTGTGTGGTATTAAAATATTGGGATCATCATCTCTGAGGCAGGTCTGAGGTAACTAGATTCTCTTGTCTAGGATTTACTCCTAGCTGAACCTCAGACTATTCCATCAGACTGTTTCCAAATGGGTCCTCTATTATTGCCTTTGATCACCTTTCCACAGTGGAGAGGCTTGCTCAAGTGTACATGAATATGTTCTGAGCATTCTTGTTTTGGCTTCTTATTCCTCTTCCTGGCACTTGTATCTACAGTTTTCCTCCTTGTTCTGTTCCATCTTAACAGATTATTTTAAATGTTCTTAATTATCTTTGTACTTAGGGGGAGGCCATGGCTATTTGTGAGAGAGCTTCATATATATCATCTACAGAAGAAGAGTGGTAAAGCTATTTTTCTTCCATAAGCTGCTATTAAGAGAACCTTAGAATTTAATTAGAAGTTGGACCTTTTCACATGTACCAGCCTAGTATGATATAACAGCGCTATACTAGGCTGTTAAAGTAATAGTGCAACAGTAGCTATCCACACTTCAACTGCTGGTAAAGCCCATTCTGGGCCAGCAGCACTTGAAGTGCAGATGGCCAGGGCAAAGCAGTCCAAATCACCATGGCAATGGCTGCTGCAGTATCCAGCACATGCTTGGGCATTGTCATGGTGATGTGGAAGCTGTGCATGACTGTATAACCACACTTACACCATCACGCCCACTCACTGTACCACACTCAGAAGAAGGTGTGGGTGGTGCTTTCCAGGACACAGCTAGCCTATCCCAATCAAGCTGTGGACTGCTTTTTGGCAGTCCACAGTTAGATGGCTCCAAGGAGGGGTTAGCCAAATATGAGATGGCAGAGTGGATGGGCCTATCTAGTGAGCAGACCAGCACTCACTAAATGGCAAGTGTGAACAGGCCCATTGCATCTGTGTGCTTTCTGAAGTCAGCACAGCCTAGAGACTTACAAGAATTGTCCAAAAATAGCATGTATGTATGTTTGTTTGTCTGTTTTCATTCATTCATTCATTCATTCATTCATTCATTCATTCATTCACGTGAAGGCGACTGCAATAAAACCAGCAGTTAAACTTCCATTGATTAGAAATCAGAGTTAACAACTCCTGAATAGGGATAAGCACAAATAACAACAAAGAACTGGTAGAAATATTATGTTGAACAAGTGATAGAAAATGAGCTCGTCAAAAAACTATTGGACTTTCCAACAAAATTTTGCTGCATAGTACAATGTATCTAACTGCAGTTGAGAAGAAGAAAGTGTGGATTATCAACAAAGCAATATTCGAAGGCAAAGAACTTGAAAATGTCATGAAATTATCCAGTTATGAAGACTGAAATTGAAAGGTTGTGGCACAAGCCAGCAGTTGTGGTCCCAGGGGTTATTGGTACACTGGGTGCCACACCAAAAAACCTTGATTGGCACATCTTTGTATTGACAAAATCCTGATTGCAAAAGGTACAGTGCTCAGATCCACCCATCTTACACCAATATAAGCAACAACAGTACACAGTTATCTTATGTCTTTGGGAAGAATCCAGAGTGGTCATAAACATCTACCAGATTGTGTGATGATGATAGTAATGATAGTAACAACAATAATGATGCTGTTATTATAAAAATAAATAAATAAAAAGTTAAAAAACAATAATAATGCTATATTTTGATAGATAATATCTAAGAACAAATTCTGTATTTTTTTTTAAGTCTTGGTAAGGCAACAGACCTATTGTACTGTATTTTCTGCCATATAAGACTACTTTTTAACCCAGGAAAATCTTCTCAAAAGTCAGGGGTCGTCTTATACGCCGGGTGTCATCTTCTTATACGGCGAGTATATCCCAAACTCTATATTTTAACTGGAAAGTTGGGGGTCGTCTTATACGCCCAGTCTTCTTATACGCCGGAAAATACGGGTAACTATCAAGAAATTATACTTCAAAAACAGTACAATGATAATGCCACAAATTTTGCCTTTTATTGTTGTGACCCATCCTGGGAACCTTCAGTAAAGGGCAGGATTTAAATTCTCAAATGAAATAAATAAAATAAAATAAAATAAATCATTACTGTATTGTTAATATTGTTATTAGCTTTTGCAGACAGGCTATTTAAGAAACTACATCATTCATCTTTATTCCAAAATACAAAGTATCTGGACTACATAAACAAAACTAGAACAAACCAGCTCTTGTGCCATAATTCAATGGCTTTAGGCCTTTGTGAAACCAGGTTAAGGATGGGTACTTGGACAGTTGTGTCCTGATACTAGCAGACTGTAGGTTTTATAAATACATACAGAAATAATTAAAATCTAAGGGGTTTAGAAGGGGTAATCTCCTTTCAGTAATCTCTGCCACAAAGCTTGTAAAGTCAGGGCTGGCACAGAGCCCAAATCGGACCGGCTGTTGGATATCAGGATAGCACGTGTGGCTTGGAGTTCAGAGAGATTAAGTTAAATTGTTGTCCTGTTGGCCTCTTCAATATATAGTCCCTTCTCTTGCTAACCAAAGTGAAAAGCCATGTAGGACATCATAGCAGTAACCTCAAAGAGCAGATCAGTGTTCAGCTGACATTAGGTGGGGATTTAAAAACAAAAAAAGCAAAATTGCACAAAAAAAGGAATTACTACAATTTAGGATACTGCAAGGAAGGCTGCAGCTGAAGGCTTTCGTTCTCATAAACCAAGTACTTACAGTAGATTTTAGGCATGCAGTAGTACAGTTTGAACAGGATAGAATTAAAGGTAGGAAGGTGTTAAATTTGTCATTTCGATATCAAAGCAATAATTGTTTATTAAATTATCTAAAAAAGACACGGCTTTAATAGAAACAATCATTTTCATCACAATTGATTCATGAGTTTAATTCTGTATATGCAACTTAATTCTGCATGTGTAACTTGAATCAACCTATGGAGAATTACTGTTTTAACCTCAGCTTAATAAAGTTAGGTTTCCCCAGTTTAAATGAATATATTCTGATGACTGAGACTAGCAATACTTTTTTATACTATTCTGTTTACAGTGTGTCACTCTCTATAAGGGTTCCATCCTTGTAGAAAGAGACTTTGAGCACTTTATTACTGGCCTCATTTCAGTCTGGGTTCAGGTCTAGGTCTGGGGCAGAATCAGTCTTGGTTGTCCTGTTGGATAAACCGTTGCAGGAGGGAGACAGAGAAAGTGTGACTCTTTTGATCCTGCTTGATCTTTCAGAGGCTTTCAGTGCTGTAGATTATAGTATGTGAATGGGAGGGACACTGCTAAAGTGTCCTGTTCCTACCTGTAGGGACAGTCTTAGTGAATAGTGTTGGGTGATTGTCCTTTGGTGGTCTGATAGCAGAAAACTGTTGGATCCTTGGTTACTGTTTTATTTCCAGTGCCATAAAACATCTATGGCTGCATCCAGACATCACTTACTTATTCCACTATATTTTGATATTCTTGAATGAACCATAGATATCCATGATTTATTCTAGGATATCCAAATACAGCAGAATAAATAAACAATGTCTGGATGCATCTTATATGGGGGTGTTGGCACATGTCATCAGGAGTTCTAAAGTGTCACCAGTATGTGAGTGACACCCAATTCTATTTCATTACATCTGGATCCGGAGAGACTGTGAATGTCCGGAAACAATGCTTGGAGGCAGCGATGGTCTGATTGAGGGCCATTATTAAACTGATGTTGAATCCCAGTGAGACAGAGAGACTCCATGGGTAGTGGTTCTCATGTCTGAGTACTTGAGAATGACCTGTTTTAGAAGTTGTACTCCCTCAGAAGGATCAGGTATGTAGTTGGGGTTGCTCCTTCCATCATCATTGGAATTGGAGGTCCAAGAGACCTCTGTAGCTAGAATGGCCTATTACCAGCTTTGGCTGGTGTACTAAATTATGTCCATACCTGGACAGAAATAGCCTAGACACTCTTTATATGCATAGGGCTGCCTTTATACCTAGTTAGAAACTGTAACTACTGCAAAATGCCGTGAGCAGGTTGTTGTGTGGGGCACCTTGTTACATCTGTGCTTAAACACCTGCATTGGTTGCCAAAGGTATACAAAGCTCTTAAGAACTTGAGACCAGCTTACTTAGCAGACCTCATAGGAGATCATTAAGATCTTCAGGTGAGGTCCTGCTGGAGGAACCTCTGAATATCATCTTATGACTACCCAGTGTTGGGCCTACTTTGTTGTGATAACCAACTTCTGGGATAGTCTCCCCTCTGATATTCATAAGGGGGCTTTCCCCATCCTTATTTTGATCATGTTTTCATATAACAGTTAAGATTTTAGTTGCTTTTATTCTCCATGTTTTGAAAACAGCTTTGAGATTATATTTTAATGAGAAGCAGTGTATAAATATTTTAAATGAATAGGTAGATAGGTGTTTTCTTCTGTCTGCTCTGTTCCTCCATCCTCCTTTGATCTAAGCAAATACAGACAGCAAGTTTGTTTCAACCTCAGCTGCTACACGCTGCCTCCCTAAACAGAAATAATTTGGCTAAATAAAATATTTACAACATGAACACAGACATTTGAAAAACCAAAGCTGCAAAAGACAGAATCCAGGCCACAGGGACTCATATTTTCAGGGACTGACAAATGCTAGAGCTTTAGACTGTGGTGCACAGATGTGCAATGCAAGTTCCGATCTACCAGGACCAAAAGAAAAATAGCTATTAAGGTTCCCCACTATCAAGACTTCACTTCATTCACCCTGGATCCTGCATATGTACCCAAAATAAGGGATGTGCTTAGTTTTTTCAATGCAGTTGAGATTCGTGAGCACATGCCACCGCCTTGAAAACATACCTGAGTCAGATCTGCTCTCTAACCTAAATATATTGTCAGGATCTCTTCAGAGTGGCTAGTCCCTAATTTCTCCTCCATACTCAGTAGTCCAGAGCTTCAGTCTTAATGTGTCTCACCAGCTGAAAGCTCTATTCTGACTTCTTTTAGTTTCTCTTGTCCTCTGCCTCATCAGCCACAGTGGGCACCAGTCACCACTGCATCTTTTGATCTCCTGATAGCAGGATTGGTCATCTTGAATGAGGTCTAAAACCTTTCAGTTTAGTTAATGCTGTAGTACTGTTGGACAAAACATTTTGTGTTGTTTTAGTAGTATCTCCTGTACCACAAGAGCTCCGTTCCAGCAAATCATCAGTTTGCAGGAAAATCAGAGAAGTAATAGACTTCAGGTTAAATCTAAGGGTTAGGGGCACCAAGGCAAAATCCACTGCTGACTTGCACCATGGTAGACAAGCTCTGTTCAAAGTTACATTGACTTGAACAGGGAAGGGTTCCCATTGCACGTCAATGGTGGAAAGAAACTTAGGTTGAAAGGGATGCAGCCCAAAGAGGCAATGCTATACCTGAAGCCTCCTTCATGCAGTTGCCAGTCCAGATGCCTCCACCCAGACAAGAGTTTTTCAGTCTTCAGTGCTGAACCCTCTGATACATGGAATGTCAACCTGCCACCTTCACACAATGGTTTCACACATTCTGCAATGCTGAGCATGTGGATCCCACATGGAATGCTCTCTTCCGGATCCAGAAAAGTATGTCCCACATTCTGCAGTGCTGAACACGCTGATTCCAAAGCAAGATCCTTACCCACTGCTCACAGTGCAGTGGAAGAGGAGTTAAGGACCCTAGAGTGTGAAAAAAAGAAAGAAAATTCCCTACCTTTGATGTTTACTTACGCAAAAAGTGAGTTTTTTCCACGGTGTTGTCAAGAAAAGGAGGCTCCCACACCTGTTTAGCTTCACAGCAGAGACAGGACAGGGAGAAAGGAGCAGCCCATATTCCTGCATCTCCTCCTCCAAGCATGAGTTTGAATCACGGATGATTCCCTAATTTCTGTGAACCTTATGAAATCCCCAGTGACCCTGTCACATCTTCAGGCTCTTCTGTGCTCCTGAGCTCTTCTGTCTCTTTAAATAATGCTGCTTGGTTGTCTGGTACAGTTCCTTGTATGACCTCATCACATTATGGAAGCTGAAATAATTTTTGAAGTTCAGAATCAGCCATGACTGACTTGGATGTAGTCTGGGTCTCCCTTCACAGAAATCTGGATGGGACAATTTTGCTTTGCCTTCTTGCAGGTCATCTGGGTGGTCAAGGGCATCCTTTCCTTGTCCTCTATCCAGATATTCAGTGGCTTTTCCATCTTCATCATTACTTGGTCCCTGGACCTCAAACTGGAGACTGATCATGCTGGTTCTAATGGTGGACTCCCTGATGCCAGTGAAGCCCTTGTTTTCTTTCAGCTGGTCCAGCGCTCTGATTTTGTCATCAAGGGAGCTGTCTTTACCTGTAGAGAAAAACAAAAACCCTGCATGGAAAAAGTATACACAAAAAGATGCACACGTGCATACATGGATGCACTCAAAAGCTCTCTGCACTCATGCAGGAACCCACTCACTTGGTCAGCAACCTCAGCACAGGTACACTAGAACACACAAGGAAAGGTGCACAAAAGCCCTCAAAACTCAGTCAAAACTCACCAAAATCTCTCAGAAAGTAGTTGAAACTCACCAAAATACACACACCAATGGCCCAGACCACTCGACAGACCAGACCGCTCTCTCACTCAACGTCCAAAGGTATCCAAATGCATTCATAACCCAGTTAAAACTCCCCCAAATCCATCAAGGCTCACAGACTCACCCGGCATCTTCCTCAATGCCAAAAGACATGACAAAATGGTTGCTAAACCAGGAAGAACTCCTCAAATGCTGCAGCTTTCACGTCTGTCTTTACTGGCAGAAAAATGCATTCGAGGGTTTTAGAAATGTGTTAGATAGGTAGTAGTGAGCCTGACTTTGCTAATGACAGTGCTGTGTATTTAACCCAGGTTATTGGAAATTCTAGGCCACTTTGCACCTTTGTTCTTCAAGGAATTTCTTTTCTAGGAATATTGGACACAGGCGTAGATGTCAGTCTAATTCGAACCATACTTTGTGGTCTCAATTTGTCAATAGCATAATAACAAATTTCATGATGCAAGATTTTGCATTACAGAAAATACCACTGTATTGTTTTGTTTTGTAATCTGGCTGGTGGTGTATGCTATTATATGTCAAATCTATAACCCAAAATTACTCCTAAAGAAAAACAGGTGACAGGAATATTTTTCTTTCACTATGGGTGCTTTTCCACCGCACCCCTTAGATCTGGATCTAAGAAGATCCGGATCTAAGGAATAGGTACATTCCTTAATCTGGATCTAACAGATCCGGATTAAGGGAAGCATCCAGTGTGTTTCTACGGGAGGTGTAGCACCCATTAGCAATGGGTGCTAACCTCCCTGCTGTGGAAACACCTTTGCACCCATCTGGGGAATCCAGATCGACCCCCAAGGGATCTGTCTGTCCCCCCAGGTGTCTGGGGAGACAGGAGGGTTCACTCTCCAAAGTCCCTTCAAATAGATCAGCGCAGATTCGGAGCCGCTCCGGAGTCCCTTCGGAACATCTCCAGAGTCAGCGCCGATCTCTTTGGAGAGACCGGCGGCAAGACTCCGAAGTCTCTGCCGATCTCTTCGGAGGGACTTTGGAGGGAAGGCTGTGCTGTCTTCGCTAATAGCGAATGATGGCGCAGTGCAGCTCCAGAGTGGCTCTGATGTCTCTGGCGATCTCTTCGAAGTGATTTTGGAGACATTTCGAAGTGATTTTGGAGTCACTCCGAAGCTGGGATTTGGGGGCTCCCCCCATGGGTGCATCCCCTCCCCGTAGCCTCCTCTAGACCCCGTTGCCACACAAGTGTGGAAACAGGCTCCCTTTAATCCAGATTTTCTGGCTGAAGACCCCATTGTAGACCCCATGGGGTCTACAGAAAATCCGGATTAAAGGCAGAAATGTATCCATATGATCTGGATTTCCCCAGCGGCAGTGGAAACAAATGTGTCCCAAAGGGGTGCCGTGGTGGAAATGGGGTGCAAAAATGGGTACTTTCTGACAGTGGAAAAACACTCTATATTTTCCTTCTTTAAGCATCTCAGTCTAACTTCAGTTCAAGAGCTAACATGGTGAAGAAACCAGACTGTCAAGAGTTCAGGGAATAAGAAGTTAGGGGTACAGATCCCCACTTACCCACAAAGGTTACTGAGTGGGCTTTGGTCAGTCTCTTGTCTCTGGTTTAAATTATCTTGAAGGACAGCTGTGTCAATGAGTCAGAATAACAACAGCTGGGATTCCAAGAGCTTCTTAGACACACTGAGCTGCACAGAAATTTCCGTTCTTTTGAAAGATTGACCACACTGAAAACTTCAGTTTAATATAAGCTTAAATACGGAATAATGGAGAGAGACATAACCTTGCAGTCGTGAATGGTAGCTAAACTGCTGCTCAGATGGATATCTGTTTAAATTCAACACTATGGGACTCTGCTGTCCAGACCTACTGTATACCACATTGCAAGGAGAGTCAAAAGGGTTAAGTTTCCGAGCTTGTAGCAGCAGATTGTGTTTTCCTTCTATGATCTGGGCTGACAAGACATCAGTATTCTATTCATCTGTTGGGAATTAGGCTGTTAATCCAATCAATGACTCTTGAGTGAGCTGCGGCCTGCTTCCCCACGAGGGAACAATCGGATCAGACAGCAGATTGTTTAAGAGCACAACTCTGTCCCAGTGTCAGGTGGAATTCTTGCGTATTCCCTGGTGAATAGGGGCTGGGGGAAAACTGTCTCAGACCATTTATCCTGCTCTTTAAATAACCAGGTATCTGGCTCATCCATACTAAAGTGATAAGCAATTGAAGGAGGCAGGAAGGAGCCACTGACTGAAATGCTAAGGAAAGGGTTACAGGAAATGGGTTCAGGCAGTCAGGTTTTAAGTCTCAAAGTTGATCTAAGTGTGTTTAAAGAAGTAAACCACCTAACAGGAAATACCTGTTATTTCTGTAACCTTCCCTGCTTTGATTATCTTAAAGGACAATTACCAAAAGGCTGTCTATTATTTTTTCCCAAGACTTTGGGGAGCAAAAAGTCTAAATTAGGATTTTACCCTATCAGATGTTTTCAGTGAATATGAATTAAGAGGGGCAGGTTGGCTAGCGCTCATCTGCCAGGAGGAATTTTTAAACACTAGGGAAGTGCATGAATGTTCTAAACATTCGAAATTTGATCAAATTCGGTCGAATGTGGACGTTTGAATTCGGATAGAATGTCTTCACATTCTAATTTAAACATTCAAACGAATTTTTAATGTTCCAAAACATTCATTCGGATGGTTCAAAACATTTGAAAGCACAGCTATGTATGTATTACATACGCATCTGTATGAATCTCATACGTATCTGATCACATTTGCACTTACAGTATGGGACAAAAATGGGATTCATGTGGGGTAAAATGGAATACGAACGAAATGGGTAAAGATATGTATAACACATATGAAGGTCGTCAACATTTGTATCTTCAGATTCGAATAGCATTCGAGTGAATAGTTTCGAATGTATTTGTTTCGAATCAGATTTCGTTGCATTCGGATTCTAAACATTCAAATCGAATCAAATGTTTTGACATTCGATTCGACTCAAATTCGAATGCAGAAAAAACATCCGTGCACATCCATCTTATACACTGATCTGTGTGGAGATTTGAAGAGAACCTCACCTAACAAGATGCAATCATTCTAAGGGTGGTCATGGAACTCCTGGTTTAGAAACCACATTATTTTAATTGCTGAAGCTGAGCACATCCAAATCCTCTAGCTTTTTGCATGGCAGCCCTACCTGAAAACAATACGCAAACCTCCCTGTGTTCCTCAGTGTGATGTAATAAATAAAACATAGCATGTCAGTGTAATGCAGAACACCCGGCCATCTGGACTGCCTGCTTTTCCTTTTCCCCCAGTCCTCCTTGGCATTCCCAAATGGATCCTTAGAATGCTTGTGAGGCTGTGGAGGTAGAGCTGTGCTAATGAGGACGGGAGGCTCTGAAAAAAGGCAAGGCGCTGTTTTTACCAGCTGCAAGAACCCGAAAAGTCTTTATCGACATTTAGACAATGTGAAACATGCCATGCTTGCTTTTTAAAATATATGGAATGGAGGAATTCGGACTGTCAGAAGGAATTTGCTTTTAACACATTTTATTTTTGATTTCAATGTATCATCTGGCTACTGAAGTGTGCCAGGCTGGGTTACAGGAAATAAACAAAAGCATATTTGAAACCATAAATGCGTAATATAAAACAATAGTTTCAATTTAGATTACTTTACCTAAGAACTGGTGTTTACTTCCTTTACCTTTCTCCATATTTGGAGATGATATTTAAAGGTGGTTTTTCTACCAGTATCTCTGGGAGACTTTGATTTTCCTTTTGATCCTTTCTCATTGGGAGCCTCCAGATGCAAGTAGAGCTTATACTGAGGTTGCCACACATATCTGTGGCAATCCCTATTCCTGGCACAGTTAATCAAAAATCAGCTAAATCGACATTATGGCAAATCCAGCAATGGCACTAGGTTTTCTGTAATTCCAATTGCTTACCTCTGCCTGGCATTTCTTCGTGAAATGGTTCGTGCAAAATACCCAGATGTTAACAAGCATGAAAAAACAAAGGGGAGAGGTGGGAGTTTGCTAACATCCGCACATTTTGTAACAGCAGCGATTACATGTGCTTGCTTTGGCAGCACATATACTAAAATTGGAACGATACAGAGAAGATTGGCATGGTCCCTGCACAAGGATGACACACAAATTTGTGAAGCATTCCATTAAAAAAAATAGTAAAAATTGCATGAACAAATGCTAAAGGAGGTAAGAGCTTGGTATTTCCCCAGCATTGCCTTCTGCCATCTGGCAGTGGTAGAGAGAGGTGAATATGGGAAGTGAAGATGAATAGCTTCTCTCCTTCAAGGGCAGTTGGAACAATGAACATCAGAATAAGGGATGATCTCGTTAGACATTTTATATTTGGGTCTCTAATAAGTCCTTGATGGATTCTTCACTAAGGACTCCTCTGTAAAGTTGCCAATCACAAGATAAGAATTTGTGTAGTTTTATGATTTAGCTTCATGCTAAACAACTCAAAGTGTTGTAGGGAGACTTAGAAGGTGACCCTTGATATCCTTTGTTTACTTCCTATAAGACATCATTTTGATTCAATGTTGGGCATTTCCGTTTCACATCTGTATAAATCTGCTAATAGAGAGCATCCATAGGTTTTGATTCTGGGTCACAACGCAGTATGACATTATAACATTAAGTTCTACTTGACTTTAATGAAGTGTCCGAAAGCAGTTTCAAATATCTGTTCTGAGCCAACATTAGGAAATTGTGAGTGAGAGGATGTACTGGGTAAAATGTAGATGATACCAGTAGCATGTGTATGTTGAAGGAATTTGCTTGCCCATGATTGTGTCCCATTCTTCCTTAAGGACCTATCATAGTAAAAGGTCTACAGTAGAGCCTTTCTTGCTTATAAACAAGGAGCATCTTAGCCTAGCATTGGTGATAGAACTTTCTTCCCTTACAAAGAACTTTCACTAGTTGTGTCAAAGCTTCAGAGTTCTCTCCATTGAACCCTGAAATCTGTCTCATTGAGCCCTTTATTCCAGAAAGTTTACAAAGGAACCCACAGTGAGGGATCTGTCAAGGACTTATTGGAGATCCAAATATAGAATGTCTAACCAGGTCACCACTTGACCACATGTTCATTGCTCCAGTTGTCCTTGAAGAAGAGAAGCCACAGCAGATAGCTGATCTTCACCCCACCACCATCAACCTCAGGTTAGGTTGCCTTCTTATTTCTGCATCACTGTGTGGAGGTCATATTATTTATATAATGACTACTGTTCGGTTGTTTACATAGTGGCAACTCTGGGCTATCTGTGTTTGCCTTTACTGGCCAGCTTCTGTCTGTTCGCAGAAATGGCAAAACGGCTCCAAACTGTGAAGGGAGTCATACAATCAGCCTGAGCTAGAGTCCCTGAACCTTCTGATGAGGTGGGACAAGTCTGAGCATGAAACTCTTTAACTTCTGCTTCCCTGTAGCTTTCACGTCAGCATAGACCACTATAGATTCGTAGTCCCTCAGATGCTTTCTGATCAAATGAGCTACCTGAGGGTGCTCCTAGACTTTGGGTGTTTTTCCACTAGCATTAGAGTACCCATTAAACACCCATGAAGGATCCATGAAGGATCCTTAATGGTCCTTAATGGGCACTCTAGTGCTAAGTGGAAAAACACCCTTGATTCTGGCTCATCCGCTGTGGGAACTGGACAACTTGTTGCATTTTTTTATCTTAATCTAATAAGAACCTTTATTTAATTAGTCAAATCTAGATCCTTTTTTGTAAATTCTGGGTTTGATTGCAGTGTACTTGCCTTGAAGATAAGTCAGAAGCTACAATGATTGGTGGCTCAATCTTTCTGTGCCAGTTACTCTAATGGCTCTTCATACTTCTGATGTACTTTCCTGTATTGGCCTACTTGTCATCTTTGGGTGCTTCCGCACTTACCGGGGCGAATCTGGATCTACTACATCCAGATTTAGTAAATCTGTTTTAGAGTATATCCAGATTTACTAAAGGGTAGATCCGGATTTCGGAAGGAAGATACGGATCTACCCACCCTCTGTCCTTCTGCACACTTGGCGGAAGGATGGCTTAGATCTGGATTTGAGGTGGGTGCTGTGCGTGCTGCGCGCCTCCTGACTGGCCAGGGCAGCGTCTGGCAGCACCTGTCGTCAGGAGGCTCTCTGCGCAGGTGCGCTGCCCTGGTCAGTCAGGAGGCGCGCAGCACGCAGGTACGGAGCCTCCTGGGTCCTCACGGCCAGAACTGGGGCAACAGCGAAGAGGTAAGGAGGGGATAGTGCACGCTCTCCCCCGGGTGGGCTAGGGTGGGTTTCGGGGGAAACTCCCCCGCTGCTTCTGGGGTGAGGGCGAGCCACAAAATAGGAGCCCCCTGGCTTCCCATGCTCTGCTTCGGTGGAACTAATCATGGCGGGCCGGGGGAGGGCCCCAGTTAGGCACCTTTCCACTGTGCGGACGCATCCTAAACTGATGCGTTTTCACAGCAGAAACACCCATTAAGACTACCTTTTAGGTAGTCTTCCGGTAGACCCCATTAAGCACACATTAGAGACAGATAGGTGCAGAAGCGGCTTCCCCTATCTGGCTCTAATGGGTACCGCTGTGCGGACGTGGTCTCCCCATTCCATTCTTAATGGGTGCCGCTGTGCGGACGCTGTTTCCCACATGTGTGCTTAATGGGTGTTGCTGTGTGGACGCGGGTTGCCCAAAGCGTCCTTAATGGGTGTTGCTGTGCGGATGCACGTTTCCACGTGTGTCCTTAATGGGTGTTTAAGGGCATGTGCAGAAGCACCCTTTTTTTCTTTCTTACAACAAATTTAGACATCCACAGCTGGGAGTCAGGATTTTACAGATATTAGATTACTATGCCTCCTTCCTGAACTGGTTATGGAAGCACCATTTAATTGCTTTTTGAGGGGATTTGGATAGATCTGTTTTACTGAGCTTTTCTTTGAGAAGTTAACTTATAGCAGCTCTTCAAAATTATAAATCAGTTTGTTTTTTGTAATTGTATTTTTATTTGGTTTAAATCTTAGGAGTATGGGATGAAGCAGTCTAGGAATAATAATAACTATTCATGATGGTAAGAACTAAGGCTTTAGAAGAGCAAATTCAGAGAAAGAGCAGCAAAATCCCAAATAAGGTTCAAAGTAAGCAAGCATAAAATGATAAATGGTGTGCACTGAAGGGAAAGATTCCCAAGTCACACATATGCTGGCTGTAAATAATTAGGAAAGTAATCATAGAGCCATGGTTGATAATTCATTGAAATAGAACAGATAAAGATGAATATTTTTAGTTAGACGTCTCTCCAAAATAATTGCTTAGTTTGGTTTTTTAACACAGGTTGTACCATCAGTATCACAAGTTGTAATAGCGCCACGCTAACAACAAGAAGCAGAACAAAGAAATACAGAGCTAGTCCTCCTGGGTAGAGGAGGCCTGGCCTGCAATCCATAGGCTGAAAGCAACAGGGTGCCTTGACTTAGGTGCTTCTTTAATGCAAAACTGATTACCTATAGAACAGTGAAGACAGGAGACAGGAAAGAAAGTTCAAATGTAGAAGAAGAAGAGTCCCACATTTAAGGGGACTCAAAGTGGCTGACAAAGCTTTATATTCTTCTCCCCACAAGAGACACCCTGTGAGGTGGGTGGGGCTGTGAGAGCTCAGAAGAGAGCTGTGACTAGCCCAAGGTCACCCAGCTGGCTTCATGGGGGAGGGCAGAATCAAATCCAGTGTTCCTAGATATGAATCTGACTCCCTAACCACTAGACCAAACAATATAATCACTAATGGAAGCCTTAGCTGTGGTTGTTATATTCCATGAGAATACTTCTTGAGCAAATTGGCAAGAGTGGAACCGAATTTTATGCTCAAATCATAAGAAAAAAGTAAACATGCAAGACTAGCATTTAAGGCTATATTGCCATCCATTCTATTGGAAGTCACATGAAGTAAAAGGAACAAATATGAATTCATAATAAACATGTCCTGGTGTCTCATATTGTTGGATAAATACTATTATAGAAAAGAAGGTTACAAATCAGAAAGTCAATCTTTGTTCACATGTTCCTTCTTATTAAATACCTTCCAGGGAGCAAATGTTTAACTATAGCCATTGTAGTATCTGGTAACACAAATATGATTAACTGTTTAGATGATACCTGCAAGAAATCCCTGAAGAAACCAATCTTCTGCCTCAAATTTGCAAATATGTAAGACATTTGGCCCCGATCCGTCATTGAGAGGTAAATGAGATCCTTGAAAGGGAAAACCCAAATAATAATGGCTTCCTTTCATTGTACGGGATGTGCTGATGGTTGCTACCATAGGTGACCATGTGTACAGAAGGCATTAGATGTTTTCTCCAAAAATACGTTTCTGAGCTGGAAGAAAACTGGAAGATTCCTTATATAAAATCTGATAATGGTCTTTCTAGCTCACTCAGGACCTTTGGAGAAATTCAGACTAGAATATTTCCCAGCCCAGCTTTAATCTATGTGCACTGCTGCAAAATAGAACCCACAGTTTTAAAGGCAGTAAAATAATACCTATTATTTGATAGTAACAGAAAGGAATAATGACATCAGGTGCTTCTTGTTAGCTTCTCAGAGTCTTTTGACTGGCCACCAGATAGCTATTTGGTCTGATCTCATATTGATCATTTGCCGTCTTCTTTTATCCATTGTTCCCGTGAATAAGTCAGTTCTGTAGAACAGCAAGGCTTTAGCTTTCCTAGTGCTGAGATTTTGTTAGACTTCTGAAAGTTCTTTTCTTCATCGTTGTTTGCCCACCTATGCCTTTCATCTTTTATAGCTATGTGTCAACTAAAATCATATAAATAGCAGCAAAAGTTCTAAAGTTATGTGCTTTGGCACTTGTGATAACTCTATGAGTACACATTATTTCTTCCATTAGTAGTCAGGGAAGCTGTGTTTGTTTGTAATTTAAAGTAATGTGGAGCAATACTGCCAACAATTATTAAAACAGATAACATTTTGAGAGCGAATGTGAAACCTCTCACTGGATGGGCTTCCAAGATCTCTGTAATGTAAGAAGGCAGCCTCAGCAGGAACATAATGACTCCTGGTTTGAAGAAATGTGAAATATAAAATTGTGATCAATTAACCATTTTTCCCATATTTCAGTGGCTCTTAGTTCTTGTTGATAGGTACAGCCCCAAATGAGCCACATTTAAGCAGTAATTCATTCTGGAACAGAACAGAGTATAAATAACTGTGGCAAATATTCCCTCTCCTTGCTTAGTAACTCAAAATGAAGCTTAATTATCCTGCTCCGTTTCCAAGGAAAAAAAAGATCAACTGTTGTCACTCAACTCCACTTGCTTATTTATTGATGTATTTTTACAGTAGGGCTGGAAATCTCCCATGATCCTTTCTCAGAGACAGTTTATCAGGGCTGCACATGCAAAGCAGTGCAGCCGAACTATTTTGCACCGTTTTAATTAAATTGAAACAAAACCTGATCTGAACAAGTTCCCTGTATCCCCAAACATTAAAGTACCTTCAGAGAATTTAGTTAAGCCTATCAAGCAGAATACTACCTTGCTTGAATTTAAAGAGGAAAGGCTTTGTTTGCTATAATGCTTTGTGAGGCATAGAGGCCTCTGAACTTTCATGGCAGCACTTCTTCTAATGAAGGACCCCCTTGTCTTAATGAGTTTTCATGCTGAAATTTCCCCGATCAACAATTAATTTTTCTCTCCTCAGTCGAGTGAAATCTCCGTATAGCATGTAGTGGCTGGGTGTCATTATACCTGATACTTCAAGCTGTGATTCTCAAGACTGCTGCATTATGTGCAATTGGAAACCTTTAACTGATATCTCTGTGTGAGGCTCCTAAGCCTTTCTAGAACAAAATTTTGCTATGTGGAAATAAAATAGAAATCTAAAAACTTTCTAAGGACCTGGGTAATGTCGCACCTGTCTTTGGACTAAGTCCTAGATGTTTGGGTTCAAATCTGCACTCACTATGGAATCCCACTAGATGACTCATAAGAATATAGGAGGAGCCTTGCTGGATCCAGTAAGGATATACACTAATGTTGGGGGGGGGGGTTGCATTCAAATTCAATTTGATTCAAATGTTTAGAATCCAAATGCAACAAAATCCAATTTGAATTAAATATATTCAAATCTACTTGTTTAGATGTTAGGTTTGAATCTGAAGATACAGATGTCGACAACATTTGTATGTGTCATACATATCTGTACACACAAATGTGTACAGATACGTATGGGATACATACAGATACGTATGTGTACATACATATCTGTACATTCATATCTGTTCATTCGTATCTGTACATTCAGGTGTTTCAAATTATTTGAATGAATGTTTTGGAACATTTGAAATTCATTTGAATGTTTAAATTTGAATGTGTTGACATTCTTTTCGAGTTTGAATATCCACATTTGATCGAATTCAATCAGATTTTGACTGTTTAGAACATTTGTGCACATCCTTACCATGCAGTCCATCATCCCAACTCACACAATGGCCCACCAATTGCTTCTGGGCATTTTCAAGCAGAAGATGGATCTTGGATCTGACCACTGAAAGCTATTCTGTATATTAATACAGGGAAATTCCATGAAGGACTTGTGTCCCATAGGGCTCAAAGGGGTTAAAGCAGCAGTTCTCAACCTTCCTAATGCCGCGACCCCTTAATGGAGTTCCTTATGTTGTGGAGACCCCCAACTACGGGGGTAGAGCAGCTTCGGAAGTGGGAAGAAAGGGAGATGGGAGACTTGTCGCGACCCCTCTGAAAGGGTAGTTCGACCCCCAAAGGGGTCCCGACCCCCAGGTTGAGAACCACTGGGTTAAAGGCTACAACCTGATGAATTGGTTTTAGGACAAGACTGGAAAATACTGTTGGTGTTTTAAAATTTTAAATATTTTTGCATGAAATTGTGTGCATGTGGACACAACTAAATTTAATTCTCCTTTTTTTCCAGGATGATGAAGGGCAGACAGCATTACATTATGGTAAGTAGTGAATGGATATATTTTCCTGTTAACCCATATTATTCTGTAGATTTAATGAAAAGCATCTAAGTCAGACTAATGCTTCAGAAGCAAAGGCCTGTTTTATGAGCTGACAAATATGTTCCTCAGATTAGGAAAATGTGGCCTCCAGGTGCATTATTTTAATTGTGACTGAGAATGTACATAAGTCACCCAGCCTGTTTTGTCCTGTCCTTTGTCTGCCTTTTCTCCATTTGTCAGTCCTCAAGAATGCAATGGATTGTTTTCTTTTTAAATAATTCAAACTAGGCAACATCATCCTTTTGTTTATTTAGCAACACTGTGTTAGTTAGATTTTTATACTTTTGTACAAGTTTACTTTCCTGCATATATTCAGTATCCATGCGTATGCTGTTAGGGAATGTATGTTGTTTCCTTGGCAGTGTTAAATTATAAGTTAACTTACTGATTCAGATAACATCAGGGGATTAGCAGAGTTTTATTACGCACACCAACTATATTGATTGCACCTTATATGTTGTTTGTAACACATACACAAACCAAAAACCCATAATCAGGTATTGGCTACAATTTGCTAGAGGAAAGATAGATCTGTCCAACCCAAAGCTCTATTAGTGCATATAGGTTGTTTTTCCACTGTCAAAAAGTACCCATTTTTGCACCCATTTGTGACCCATTTGGGTGTGAGCCGGATGATCCCATTTCCACCACAGCACCCATTTGGGACCCGATTGTTTCCACTGCCGTGGGGGAAATCTGGATCTAATGGGTACATTTTGGCCTTTAATCCGGATTAACGGGAGCCTGTTTCCACTGGAAACAGGCAATGGGGTCCAAAGGGGGCTAGGGGGAGGGGATGCACCCTTTGGGGCCACCTTAAACTTAGACTCCGAAGTCACTTTGAAGCCACTCTGAAGTAATTTCAAAGTCAATTCGAAGTCATTTCGGAGTCTGTGCAAAATAGCTCCGGAGTGCCTTTGAAGTCTGTGCTGATCTTCAGACTGAACTTCAGAGTGACTCCGAAGTGACTTCAAAGTCAATTCGAAGACTGCCCCCCCCTGCCCCCCGAAACACCTGGGGTAATGGGTCGATCTGGATTCCCCACATGGGTGCAAAGCTGTTTCCACAGCAGGGATGTTAGCACCCATTGCTAATGGGTGCTAGACCTCCCATGGAAACACATTGGGTGCTTCCTTAATCTGGATCTACTAGATCCCTTGAGTATAGATGGAATAGCATGTAGACTTGCTTGGATTTTACCAACCATCATGATCTTGTGCTTCTAATTCCACTGTTCTGTCTCTCCCAAAGTATGTAATAATCTCTCATAAATGAGAAAAATGCTTTTCAATAGATGGAGATTGCAACTACAGTAGGTTTTGTTTCCATAGGTTTTGTTTTAAGTAATGATAGATTTGTGGTGAATTAAGTGTCCAAATCTCTTTTTGTCTATAATGTGGAGTTATAAAATGGAAAGTATTTTAGAAGCCATCTGTATTAATTCTAATGTAGATCTAATGTAGACTGATTACTGTTGAGGTTTAGCTGAAATATATCTATCTACCAAAAAAGAATCTATACATGCCCCTAAGTCAGTGGTTCTCAACCTGGGGGTCAGGACCCCTTTGGGGGTTGAACTACCCTTTCAGAGGGGTCACGATGAGTCTCCCGCCGCCCTTACCTCCCAGCTGCTCCGCCCCTGTGATTGGGGGTCTCCACATCATGAGGAACTCCATTAAGGGGTCGCAGCATTAGGAAGGTTGAGAACTACTGCCCTAAGCAGTTTGTTCAACCATTAAAGCAGCGGTTCTCAACCTGTGGGTTGTGACCCCTTTGGGGGTCGAACTACCCTTTCATTGGGGTCGCAACGAGTCTCCCAATGCCCCTCCCTCCCCCCTCCCAGCTGCCCCACCCCCGTGGTTGGGGGTCTCCACAACATGAGGAACTGCATTAAGGGGCCGCGGCATTAGGAAGGTTGAGAACCGCTGCATTAAAGAGTTCTTGTTAGCAAGTTTCTTCTAATGTTTAGCTAAAACTTGCTAATCTTCTTTTTCCTCCTGTATGTTCTGTTTGTGCCCCCTGGTACAACAGAGAACAAATCTGCCAAAGTTTCTGTAGCGCAGAACTGCTTTCACATCTCTACTTAACCTTGTCAGAATTTACTCATTGGGTTGATTTCTGAACTCCGTATCATTCTGACTAATCAAACACTTCCTAGTAGCCATTATACCTCTGGCCTCACACATAATGTGGCGGAATGGAATGCTGGGAGTTGTAGTTTAGGAATGTCTGCAGACCCCATTTGGGATATACCTGGTTTGGGTACAAGACAAATTTTAAACACTCAATGGTCACACATTGTAATTTTGTATTACAATTCACCCAGCTGAGGATTGTAGAGATGTGGAGGTCTTGTGCCAGGATAATGAAATGTAATATACAGTATATTCTGGCTTATAAGACTACTTTTTAACCCAGGAAAATATTCTCAAAAGTCAGAGGTCGTCTTATACGCCACGTGTCGTCTTCTTATACGGCGAGTATATCCCAAACTCTATATTTTAACTGGAAAAGTTGGGGTCGTCTTATACGCCAGAATATACGGGTAATTGTAATTTGCCATATCTGTTTTATTAGTTTAACGTGTTCCTTTTTGTTCTTAAATGTTTTTAGCTATATACAAATAAATATGGTCTTCTAGATTTATCTGTTCTATAAATCTATCTTTTTTTCTTCCTGAATGCAGTATAATTTTGGGGCAAGATAGCATTTTTGGGGGAAAAAATTGATAGTGCCTGTTATGCCTGAATACTTTGTATTATTAGGGCCAATGCCTACATAATCATAAATATGCTGTTCATTCCATTATGAACAGCTGATTTTTCACCACCATTCAGCAGGAAAAATATTTCAAAGAATTCAAAGCAGATTCCTATAATTTGAGACAAATTACTTATATTTCCACCTTTTCGTTGTATTGAAATCCATATTGGGTTTTGTGTTTTTCAGTTTGTCAGCAACAACTTGGAATCTGATCATTTTAGTCTTGTGGCTGTATATGCATCATGTTTGCTTTGTTGGCATCTTGACTTAGATTTTACCAACCCAGGTATCACTGTACATGCCTTGACACGTGACAATAGCTTCTTCATTTCAATAATCAATATGACTTGCTCAGATTTGCTGTCTCTTGAAAATCCTTATTTATTTTGTTACTCGGGCTGCATAATGCAACCCCTTATTCATAGCAAAGGTGTGACTGTAGTTTCATTTTGTGATCTGTGGGCATTTTCTCCTCTTTGCTTTGGCTGTGTAACAAGCCAAGGAGTTAACAAAATCCCTTTGAGTAAGAGTGGCAAAATAGAACCTGAGTTTATCTCTTTTTTGACAAGAATGTTTGGCCTGACAGCTGTCCTTGCCTCAGCAGCTCTTGTGATTACAGGAAGTGTCAAACTGCATCTTTAGATGGGTTATAAATCCTGGTTTGTTCTGATTAAACATGGGTCAAAGCCATTCAGAGGTTAAATGAAGGAAACCTCTTCAGTATGTTAGCCTCAAATGAGCTGCCAAAGGTGCCCCGCCCCCTTCCATCTAGCATCCTCCGGTTATTGGTGCCCCATCGCTGCATAGTCAGAACTAGCGCTGTGTCTTTGAAAAGACGAAGATGTGTGTGGCCTCCATCGTGAATGGTCTCTTAGCCATATATTCCCCTTTAAGGCCTCTCCTTCCCCCTCCTCCAGGCTCACACTTGTTTTCCTCCGGGAATACTCAGATGATTGCCTGTGTGCCTCCCGGAGGAAATCAAGGTTTCTCCTTGGACTTGGGATCACATGACTGGAGAGGAGGCAGTCTCTCTCTATCCTCTTGGGCTCTTTTCTTCCTTGTTGAAGCACCATCTGCTCTGTTGATGTTTTTTGTGAGAGGTTGTTCCCCCCCCCCCACCTTGGCACTGTGGCAGGGCAGTGGGAGGGAATGCAGCAGTGAAAATAAATAATAAAAGGAGAAATCTATCATGGAAATCCTGACGATTAATGGACTTGGAAGGCAGACAGTGCTGAGTGAAAATTCATCTTCACCTCTGCCCATGTCAAGGCTGCCTCACTGGTGCTTGACAAATGGAGGTTCCCAGAGTGTGTTGTAAATCCAACAGCTGTTCTAATCCCCAGAGACAACTTTGCACTCTTTGGAGGTAGGCTGATGTCCTCTTCTAATGGCAGCGCATTGTACTTCTTCAGAAATGCCAGATATCTGCTTACAAGAAATCTTCTTGATGTTAGGCCTTCTGTTCATTTTTTTTAAGAGGGTGCACTGTCATTATTTAAATGCAAGGAGAATTACTATCAACTAACGCAGCATCTCTCCCCCAGTCTGTTTGCTGCTAAAAGAAATTGAGAGTCACCAATTGGATTCATTCCTAAGACTGTGTTTTGACACACACACACACACACACAATTCCACCCCACGGATCCTACTGCCAGATCACTATTCTCCCATTCAGTCTTTGCTATTTGTGATTAAAATTGTGGTGATCTTGGGGGGGAGGTGTTCTTTTCTGAATTACTGAATATGGATCTGCATGAATAAATTTTGTGTCTTTGTTTCACCACTGAAGCAAACGCCCATTTCCTCGTTTTCCTTTTAAACTTAGGGATAGGCACAATTTTGTTTTCTGGGTTTGCTCTGCATCAAAGCAAATGAGACTGTAATTCACATTCATGCAAATAGAGCCACTTTGAATAGGCTAGGCTTCAAAGTTACTTCCAAGTCTCTTTGAATTCCCACCAGTTGCGCCTCCGAATCTGATCCAAATCCAATCCAAATACTCTCTGGGCATTTAAGAGGGGACCTGATTGAAGTATATAAAATTATTCATGGCATAGAAAGGGTGGATAGAGAAAATTTCTTTTCTCTGTCACACAACAGTAGAACCCGGGGGCACTCTATGAAGCTGATGGGTAGGAGAGTCAGATCAGACAAGGGGAAGTATTTCTTCACCCAGAGGGTCATTGGTCTGTGGAATTTCCTGCCAGAAGAGGTGGTAACAGCTACCAGTTTTGATGGATTTGAGGAAGGGTTAGGCAAATTCATGGATGACAGGTGTATCAATGGCTACCAGAATGAATGCTTAAGTAAATCTTTCAGGCTGTGGCGGGGAACAGGAGACTTCTAAGGCCATTTAATGGGATTCAAGAACAGGAAAAAGTTTGTCCTTGTCTCTGCTTGAGATACCCATGGGCAATTGGTGGGCCACTGTGTGTGACGGGGCGCTGGACTAGATGGACTGTGGCCTGATCCAGCAGGGCTCCTCTTATGTAATGAAGCTTCAAACAAAGGCACAACACTTTCACTTCACATGCAAAGATCAGTCTTCAAATATAGCCAGTATTCGATTCGAGTGCAGAGTTTCGAACCTTTGTAATTTGTGTGAATTCCAAAGGGGGCGAATATTTTTCACCCATCCCTAATTGAATTGTTTAATTTAAAAAAGGTTCTTATTTTTCATGGGTCAAAACACAGCAAAACCCAACATTTGAGCAAGTTATTTATGTTCTCAAGCAAGGGACTGGTTCAGTTTGAATTTTTGGATGTATGAACAGCCACATGTTTGTTTTATTGTAAATATCTTTGAACACAAACTATTTGAAATAAGTTTCAAACACAAATAATTTTATACATCTCTACTACAGAGTTAATTTTAAGATATAATCTTGCTTTTTAAAGATTGGACTAATACTTAGAGCAAAAGGCCACATTGTAATGTTTTCTTTCATTTCCTAAAGTCAAGAGAAGAGCTTTAGAAATTCAGGGTGCTGTGAACTCCAAACATTACTGAACAAAAAACTGTCCTTGCTGCTTTTGACCAGTCAAGGGTAGAGAACCCTCTGACTGACTGACTGGGAGTAGGACCAACTGAAGACTGTGGAATAGAGATGTGCACAAATATTTGAATGCATTCAACATTTGATCGAATTGACCAAATTTTGACATCGAATTTGAATCGAATGTCCTTAAATTTGAATTTAAATAATCAATTCAAATTTCGCATTTCAGATCTATTCATTCGAATTATTTGGACATTCTTACGTGCACAGGTTCGTACATGATGCGTACTTGAAGATCCACATCTTTCCCGCATCTGCCAATGTAAACTAATCTCACATTCAGTCCCCATCTTAGAGGCAGATGCTGAAAAATAGTAGAGATTACACTAGCAGTGAGTTTCTATCATTGCTGATAGGACTTTAAAAAAAAAAAACAATCTCTAGGCTATTTAACATCTTCCATAGTAGCTGTTGGAAGGCCCATAGCAGCTGAGAAAAAAAATATTCACAGCTGTGCTTGTACAGCATTGTGGTATTCATGTTTGGCACCAGTGGCTGACTTTTCTGTTTCATTTGCTTCATGATTCCTGTAAATCAGGTGAATGTATGCCAACAAATTGCTTGAAGAAGACTCTTAGATAAGCTGAACCATCTGCTGAGGTCAAGCCAGTTCCAACAGCCAAGCAAGTCATTGGCAGTTCTCACAACAGATGTTCCCTCTCTGTGCTTCTGTGGTCCAAATTGTTCCGTGAAGTTTATGAATGGACCATCCAGGGGGAAAAGAATACTTGAAAGTGGCCTCCTTCTGTCTCAGGAGACGATGGAGCACTGTCTCATAGTTAAATCTTCACAGTGCCTGCTGTGGCTTTGACTATCTGACCCTGGAGCTACAAACCTTTCTGCAGTTTGTATTTGTGTATGTTTAGCTGGTCACTGTTCAAAGCAGTGTTGGTTGTTCCTGTGCAACAGTCTGCCTCCATAGAGTATGATCAGCTGGCACTTAATCCCAGATCTTTAGGTCAATGTCACAAGCTTTCATGTTGCGCTTGAAGAGATTCTTGAAAAGAAAAATGGATCTTTCATTGGGCCTGGAATTGATGTCAAACCTTTCATAAAGCACATCTTTAGGAATTTGACAATATTTCATTCTACTAACATGACCAAAGATATCTTAAGATATCTGAGACACCAAAGCAAACACACTTGGAGTATACTTAGGATTCCTTGGAAGTTGGGAAGAAGAGAAAAAAAATCAGATAGCATACAGAGGCTAGGGGTCACTGCCATACAGGTGTATGCCAAGCACACGAGCCTCAGTTAGACCTTCATCTCTGAGATGTTGGTCAGCATGGGGTTTTTTTAAACCCTATTAGAAAGCCATACCATTGTAATCCTTTTCAGCTTAAAGGGACAGGCTACTGGTGACTGTGGAGCCAAGGTAAGTAAATTCTTTTATGACTTTTAGGTTGTAATTACCAGTACCCCCAAAATTTATATCACAGATATCCTGACCCATGATATAGGCTTACACCAAACTCACTGTAGACATATTCAAAGCAACTGATGAGTCTCAAAAAAATGTGCAAAACATAATTCATGGATCAGCACATGGTAAAATACCATCACTTATGTGTAGATGTGCACCACCTTTGGATTTTTGCAGCCATACTGCAATAGAGGGAGAAAAATGATACCAAAGAGAATAGGTGCAAGTATGCAATCCTGCTTTACTGCACTAGTAGTCAGGAATGGATCAGGAAGTGTTCCATTGTACTGCAGAGTGACTTGAATATCTTTATGGAAAGATACAATGTCTCTGTGAAGCCTGGGTGGGTAGCCAGTCTTCTGAAGGAGCATTAATGAGCCTTTTCTGTGAACAGTATCGAAGGCCTTTACCAAATCAGTAAAAGTAATTATAGTGGTTGCCTTTGTGGCATTTCTCTTGATTCATAATTCTTGTAAATCAGGTGGCAACTGGCAAAATGAGAAGACCATGTTGACTGTTGATCTCATAGAATCATAGAATCATAGAATGGTAGAGTTGGAGGGGACCT
>MTQE01001134.1:8491365-8512579 GCA_014337955.1 Aspidoscelis marmoratus | reverse complement strand
GTGCTCTGAGAAAAGCTCTTGCTTTCACTTCACCCAAGCTGGAACTGACTTCCAGTTCCAAAACCACACTGTTCTTCTGGGGACACACAACTAGCGAGTGACTGTAATCTGTTAAGAATTATTTAAGCAAAGGTTTTTTCAATAGTATTCAGGAGGGAAATTTTCTTGAAATCGTTGCAATCTCTCTGGTCACCTTTGCTTTTATATAGTGTAAAAGCTTTAGACAATATTCATATCCTGAGGCATTATCCCTTCTTCCCAGTACTGACTAAGAAGCCTGTCTAGATTGCAGAGATGTGCAGTGTGCTTGCCTTAAAACATAAGTGGAGCCCTGCTTGATCAGGCTACAAGCCCATCTAGTACAACATCCTATCTCACAAGGTGGTCCACAAATTGCTTCTGGGAATCTCAAAGACAAGGAAAAACCTTTATTTACTCTCAGTTCTCTGCACATGGCTCTTAGAGGCTGTCTCTCCAACTCAAAGGCAGCACCTAGGCAACCTTTGTAGTATCAATTGGTCCATTAATTTATCTAATCCTTTCTTAAAGTTATTCAGGCTGGTTGCTATCACCACCTCTTTCTGGTGGTAAATTACATAGACCAATGACCCTCTGGGTGAAAAAAAAATACTTCCTCTTGTCGGTCCTAATTCTCCTGTGCATGAGCTTCATAGAATACCCCCTGCCCTGATGATTTCAGGTGGAATATCATTCCTCCCTGAAGCTTTCCCACTAGTAAGGGAATCTGTTGTCTTTGCAAACACAGCATTGCTGGTATTCCCAGTGAATAGAGGACCTGGTAATATTAAGCCCTTCTCTCCAACTCTTTGCTTTTATCTTGGGGTAGGTAATAGGTGTATCTGTAAAAGACATAAAAACCCGGAAGAGTGATAATGTAGACAAAGGGTGTTTTTCCACTAGCACTAACTACCCATTAAGGACCCATTTGGCTCAGAGCAGGAAGACCCCATTTCCCCTACAGACTCCATTAGAGTCACATTTCTTTCCACCTATTCTAGGGAAATCCGGATCATATGGGTCCTTCAGGACCTATAATCCAGATTCCCTGTAGACCCCATCAAAGGGGTCTACAATGGGGTCTTCAGACATCAAATCCAGATTATAGAGAGCCTGTTTCCACCACTATTGGGCGGTGGATTCACCACATGGGTGCTCTGGCGTTCCCACTGCAAGCTAGCACCCATTGCTATTAGGTCCTAGACCACGCGTGGAAACGCATCGGGTACTTTCCTTAATCCAGATCTACTAGATTCGGATTAATGGAAGTACCCATTCCTTAAATCTGGATCATCTTAGATCCGGATTAAGAGATGAGTGGGGACAAGAAGACATTGAACTCTCAGCCACTTTTGCCATGGCTGATGACTGTGAGTTGAAGCAGCCTGGATTAGAAGCTTTTGTGTGACTTTTGACTAAAGGAGTTTCTGGCATCTGCTACTGAAGAAAAGTATCCATGCTCTTCTCAGAGATGTGTCTTGCCTTCTGCAATTTCTTTTCTTTTTTAAAAAAATAAAGATGAGCATTAGAAATATTGTGTTAATGGTCTGGTAGAATAATTCCATTTTAAAGATTGCTCAAAAGTCAGGAAATGCCAGACCCAAGCTTGATCTCATGGGGATATTTCCCCCTTGAAAGGTTATGATTTAAATTTAATATCCTCATACCTTCCATCCTCCTCCTATTTCATTTCAGCAAGCTATGCGTTTCTCACTGCCTCTGAAATAATTTTACTGTAATATCTGTAGTTAATAACAGAGATGCCAGTGTGTTCTCCAAGAGTGAGCAGCGTTTGTTGGCTTTTCTCTGGTTCCAACATTCCGACTTCCTATCCTTTACCTTCCTCATAATAAATCAGCATCCAAGTAATCAATTTTTCCTAAATGCTGTCAAAATTGTGATTTGGCATGCATTGTAAGAAATTTAAATGATGGTTCTTAGCATGTTGGCAGAATATGAAATGCTAATCTTGGAAGGAATTTCTTCTGCAATCTCAAGTTCATTAACTTGTTTGGCTTTCAGATTTTTGCTCCTACGGTTCTAAACGTGTTGTGTTCACCGCTTAATTGTAACTTGCATTCATTCTGCTCTTTTCTCTGCAGCCTCTACTTGTGAGTATTCTGACATTGTGCAGTTATTGCTGGAATCTGGAGCAGATCCCACTCTTCGGGACACGGAGGGTTATTTGCCTGAAGAAGTCACAGACTGTAGAACGATCGTTTCCATGCTCCAGAAGAACACAGCAGGCAAAGTTTGACCAAAAGGCAAAGGAACTGTACAAAGTTGCAATAAACCCATCCTCCTCCCATATAACTGGTTTGTATAATATGTGGAGAATGGGATTTGCTGAACAAAATATATTTCTGGGAGCAGAAAGTTGAACATTAGTCTACATACTGAGCAACAGAGGGCTGCCTGTTTTATAAGCTATCAAAATACAACCTTTTCCATTGGTTGTGACTTTCTGTGTACTTAACCTCCTAGCAGTCACCCAAAATAAAGCAGAATTGGTTCTTCTGAGCTGCTCGTAGCTTATCAGTCAGTTGTGTTGTGTTGTGGATCATGAGTTTTGCAGCATGACTCTCCTGTTGCATGAAACTTCTCAACTGGGGAGAGTTAGTATGGGAAGTGCTTTCCCAAATGAATATGGATAGGGACGAGTTCTAAAACTAGCTGCTCTTTTGCAAATGAAGGTGGGGAAGGAGGTCTCGTCAATGCCCAGGGGAAGAGAAGAAGTGACCTTTTAGGACCAAAACCTACTCTTCAGTGCAAGAAAGTGCCGTCTCTCTATTGTTTCCTTGAACTGGGAGGTGGCAATATGAAAGGTTTTTTGTACTGGACCCAGCAAATCAAAATCACAAAACAGGAAAAGTTGTTGTGCTAATAAACTGTAATCAACATCATAGTGTGTGTGGTCAGTTATCTGTCAAATTCTGTTCTGCATGATAAAAGGTGTCAAATCATTGTTTCTGAGTTGTTCCTTTTCCTTATTTAGTGTGAAATCAACATTAATGCACAATTAGCCACATGATTTTGTATTGGAGAGCATGGATTTCTCTTTGAGATTTTTAGTCCTACCTTGACCATCTCCTTTTCTCCAAGAACTGAAAGAGATCTATCTGAGCTATTAAAAAAGAACACCTTGGAAATTGAAGTATCTGTGGGAGGAAGTGTGAAAATCGGCATTAATGGCTGAGAATTCCGAAAGGGAAGAAGAAAAGTATCACTGATTTACTACTTAGGGTTGTAATGCTTTAAATTGCTATTACAGTTTAAAGAGTGGTGGAGTTATAACAGCAGTCATCTCTCTGCAGGAAGACAATTAGAAGTCCTGCGTTTCTGTCAGAAAGAAAGTGGCTGCATATATTAGCAGCTTCCCACCAGCTTTTAGTCTCTCTTATTTGTCAGTGAAACGCCCAAGAAAGCAGGGCTAAGACCACTTGGCTGTTCCGTTGTCCTTTCACACTGGAAAAGGAGTCCTGGACTCAGTGCACTTCAGAATCTACGTAGAACATGTCCAACAGATGGCATAGAAGAAGAAGAAGAGTTGGCTTTTCTACCTCACTTTTCTCACCCATTTAAGGGAACTCAAAGCGGCTGACAAAACTTTCTATTCTCCCCACACCAGACACCCTGTGAGGTAGGTGGGGCTGTGAGAGCTCAGAGCTGTGACTAGCCCAAGGTCACCCAGCTGGTTTCATGGGGGAGGCGGAATTGAACCCGATATTCCCAGATAAAGTCCGGCTCCCTAACCACTAGATCAAACTTCTAGGTGCTTCTAGGAAGGGTTTATATGGAGCAGGCAGCATAGCACAGTCATTGAGATCACAGACAGGCAGTGGTAGATACGTCAGTCACTACGTTCGGTTGCTTTATAGCATCCACATTCTGTTTTCTCTTACCCCTTTTTGCTCCCTTTACCCATTGATGCATGAGCCCATTTTCTTTGTGTTTGTTAGGGGTTCCCTCCAGTTCCACAGCGTTGGTGCATTTCCCCTATTCTGTCCTGATTCCTCAGTGAAACAAATATGTATAAAAATGAAATTGACAACTGTTGCATTTGTATTTTGTACCACCCTTCACTGAAGTCTCAGGGTGATGAACACTAAGCAGATAAAACAGAATCATTTAAACAGTTAATAAAAATGTTAATAAAAAATACAATTAAAACAGAAGAAATAAAACAATTAGAGAAGAAGAAAGTTCAAACAAACCATCAAAACAGAAGAGCAGGATCAAATTAAAACCAATGGTATAGGAAGGTGAACGTAGCTAGACCTGAAAAGGAATGTTTTAACTAGGGATGCGCACACATATTTGTAGGCATTCAAAATTCAATCGAATGTGCCAAATTTTGACGTTCGAACTCCAAATGAATTGTCCTGAAATTTGAATCGAATTTTGAATTTTGGATCTATTCATTCGAGTTATCCAGACACTCATATGTGTACAGGTTCGCACATGACAAGTATTTGAAGATCCACATCTTTCCTGAAACCTCACACATTTATACAGATCCGTACAGGATGAAGGGTTGCATACGGAATAACTACGGGATGCATACAGATGTGTACAGATGAGTACGGATGTGTACAGATGTGGGGAAGATGCGTACATGCACGTACAAGTGTCGACGTTTGTATGTGCAGATTCGAATAAAAAATTCGAACGAATAGATGCAAATTTAGTAAATTCGAATCAAATCTTGTTTTTTTAATATTTTTATTAGTGTTTATTTTACAAAACATCCTTTCTTACCAAATGAAATACAAAACACAATTTTTACATTTTCTCTCCCACCCCACCCCACCCAAGTGAACTTAAATTCACTTCAGTTCAATGAATCGAGTCTTGTTAAATTCAAATTTAAAAGATTCAAGTCGAATTGGATTTTTGGGTATTCGATTTGATTCAAATAGAATATTCGTGCCCATCTCTAGTTGTAACTAAATGCCCGCCGTTGTACAATGTAGAAGTATTTCTGGGAATCTTTTGGGAATCAGCTCAGTCTTTTGCTTTAACTGTGCAAATCCACTACATAAATTTGCATGTCACTTATCTGCTGGCATACTTTTGGTTGAATACCTAGATTCTTAACTTTTCCTGTGCAGCCATCAAAATGTTTGGAGTAACAAACTCCTCAGACACTCAATTCAATTATAGTTTTGGAATTGCTGCATGGCTAAAGTATTGTCAGTTGGCTTTTGATGAGTGTTGATTTCAGAAGGGCACAAAAGGGGTGATCATTGCTGCATACTTGGCAGCTGCTGTCAGTACCAAATTTGTGAAATCGGTTACCACTTTTGGAAGCATATAACAGAGTGATTGGCAAAAGTTAAATAATAGATCGGTCACCTTTCTGTCTTCCCTTGGCATCCAACATCCCTTGGCAGCCAGGGTTTTATTTATTCTTTCCTGCTGAAGGTTATCCTCACTAGGGTTTGAATATTTTGAAGGAGCTTCTCTCTGATGAACATCATGTATACTAAAAAGCTCTCTCAAAATAACACACGCTTAGTGCCTACTGAGACACAGAGTGCACACACCTTTCACAAAGTACATTTGTGGAGCTCAGAGCTTAGGCTTGGATAGGTTTATAGCACTTTAGGACTGTTTGCAAGGTTGGAGCCCTTCCAAAAAGGGCAGGAAAAAATGGGGATGCATATATTATTGTTTATAATCTGCTTTATTCTGCCAAACCTTTTTTCCAACAGCCCCCTGGATTGCTGTTTTTTAAATCCTCCGGTGTCTTTAACTGCCGATACTGAAAATGGTTAATGCATATTCAAACTAAGCTTGGCATCTACTCCAGGAAATCACTTTAATTGAAGAGCATTAAATGTTAAAATGATTAAAATATATAAAGCCAAAATAGTGTACATGAAGAGCCCAGAAATGCAGCTTGAGAGGGCTCTTTAGCCCAGGATGTGTGAAGTGTGAGTCTCAAAGGCTGGTGTAACTCAGAATTATGAAAAGGAAACTGGTTCATATCCTTGAATAGGGATGCTCACTTTCTAACTACTGTTTGTTGGGTACAAGTCCTAAGAGAACCACTGTGGAAGGCCTACTTCTGCTATTTGTGTGTGAAAGTGTTTTTTGTTTTCTTGTTTTTTTAGCACATATTTATTAAATGCATTGTATACTGAACCTTTATGTTCATAAATATCAGAAGGAACGCCTACTCCCATATTGACCTGCCCATACCTTAAGATCTGGAGGGGAGGCCCTGCTGGTTGTACCACCACCCTCGGCAGCAAAAAGGTTCGGGCACCCAGGAGAGGGCCTTCTCAGTGATGGCTCCTAGGCTATGGAGTAGTCTCCCCCTTGAGGTGCATCTATCATCTTGACTGTACATGTTTAAAAAAACAGTGAAGATGCTTCTCTGTGCCCTGGCCTTCGGTTAAATGGGGATACAGTTGGGGATGGATGGATGGATGGATGGATGGATGGATGGATGGATGGATGGATGGATGGATGGATGGATGGATGGATGGATGGATGGATGGATGGATGGATGGATGGATGGATGGATGATAGTTGTAGGTAATGGAAGGCTTGCTCAACACACACTCTGGAACTAAAAGACATAAAAATGCTTCTATGAAAAAATCTCTTGTGTGTTTGCAATTTTATTTACTACAATTCTAAAATACTACTTCTCTAAATAATTAGCATGTGCAAACAGCTAAAAGAATCATGATAACCATGGAGCTGTCTTTTTTAGCATTTCCCACACACAGCAATTCATTTAATAAGTGTTTAGTTTCCCGAAATAGCACTTAAGTTAGATGACAACAGAATGTACCTCAGGTGATGGACAGAGCAGGTGGAATAAATTCCACATTGGACCATAAGTAAAACTGTGCAGCAGTGAAAACAACTTGGAGTAGTATCACCTTCAAACACATACCCGGAGTGAGGGAAGAATATACACAAGGTGCTCTTTAAAGGTGTTACATGGCTTGGTTTGGTCCAGCTAGCTGTTGCATGGTATTGATTTGGATCTTTTAAGAGGTGAGCTTGAACTGAAAGTAACTTTGTATAGTTTGGACATATGACCACCATAATGGAATAAGTGTAATAATTTGTCTTCTGCTTGAGTAAAGCAGACTCAACATTAACATTTGGAAATTAAGTGTGTTATCTATGGTGTAATCCTATGGACAGGAACTAAAGTTCCTGGCCTCAGAGGACCCGTTTTGGTGATGCAGTTTGGTGCACCACCAAAATGGCTCCTGCTGCTAAACCAGCCAATGGAAATATGCAATCTTCCACACACTTCCTTGAGCCAGTTTACTCACAGGTTGATTAAAACAGATCTTTTTAAGATCTACCACTGCTCCAGTCTGGGTGGCCATTTTGTACTGCCTAGACTGGGTTACACTCCATCCAGTACAGAATACACAAGCAGAGGTCCCTTTCTGAGTGTGCAACAGCGAGGCCCGGAAGCGATCTAGGCCTTGCACTGATGACAGGTGTTGGAGGGACCATTGGAAAACATGAAACTGGGGACTGGGAATGTTATATCCCTTCAAGCAGATGCCATTTGATTTGTTTCCTATCATTAGCAGCCAACATTGCCAGTGTTCAAGGAAGATGAGTATTGTACAGTCAGACCCCTGTATCCACTGATTCGGTAACCATGGTTACCCAATCAGCCCCCCCCCCCAAATCCCCTGCAGGCATAGGGGAAAAGCACCCAGAACCAGAAGGCTTATTTCGGCTTCCGTAGAGCGCTGGACTTGACACCACCGGAGCCTGTCCCAAAATGTAAGGGGGTTGGTGGGAGGCAGCCAGTGGTGTCACATGCGTATTCCATCGCTCTCTGGAAGCCAAAATAGGCCTTCCGGTGGCCAGAGAAGCACTGCCAGTTCTGGGGTTGCATGGCCCAGATCCACACATCCTTGGTTTCAAATGACAAATGCTAGTACACTGGGATGTTTTATTTGGGACCTTCTTCATGCGTTTGAATATGGAGCTGCATCTAAGCCTTCAGCTGAACAAACCACGGATCTGATAGATAATGGCCAGTCAGCATACTAAAGTTTATCGGATACTGTAGAATGTATTCTCCCGTTTGTCAAGTGACAGCTTATGAGTGTGCTTGCAAGCTGCTTCTCTATACAGTATCAGGTAGTAAAGCAAAAGAGGAACTTGACAGCGTCATGAATTTCTAATCCAATTAGATAGTTATTAAGGTTCTCCTGGCCATTTGGCCAGATTTGATACAGATTGCTGTGATATCTAATGGTTTCATGCATCTCTGATAATTGTAGTTGGAGAAAATGATGCAGTAATTGCTTATTGCTGCTACTGGCTGTATAATAACAGCCCAAATTACACTGATGATTCCTCATAAAATGGTAAGCATGTACAAAATCAAGGATGACTTGCTTGCTTGCATAAACCAACAAAAGACTTGTGTTTAACCAACCTACTATTTCAATAATATCTGGAATTTCTCTGTCCTGATTTTGTTAGAAAGGATTCAGAGATGCTACATAACTTACCAGATAGCCCTATTCCTCTTATTGTGCAATTGCCTGGTTTCAGAGTGGCAAACAGCATGCAGAGAACAAGTGCTATGTTGCCCATTTTGCCCTGGCAGCACACAGCAGCTACAACTAGTTGTATGTTGTTTGTATATATATGGTGCAGTATGTAAGCAACACCCCAGACACAATCATGCAGCTAAGGCTGACCCATACCCAAGCTGCACAGCTTTCATATCACCATTTTTGCAATATGTGGCAGAGGTTTGCATGATGCACGGTGGTAGGTCTAAGGGTGCATCCCCATGGGCATTTTAATCCGAATTGAATTCGAATTTGGGAAGGATCATACCCATGATTTCTGTATTTAATCCAAATAGAATCCAAACTCAGCACCCAGCGTCCCCATGCAATTCCTTATTCCCAGATTTTATGAGGGCTATCCTGCCTAAATCTGGAGAGAGAAAAGTCCTGAAGAAAACAGGACTGAGTCCCCTTTTTGGAGCTGAGTCCATTTATTTTCCCCCACATGGGGATGATATCAGGCTATTTGGGGTGGAGGTCTAGTCTTCTGGCCAATGGCAGCCAGCTGTGGGTGGTTGTTTTACGGATGCAAAGCTCCCCTCTTCTCTTTCCAGGCTCACAATGCCCTCATTCAAAAAAGACAGAAAGGAGGGAGAGCTGCTTGCCTTTTGAAACATTTTCACTGGAAACATTTGTATTTTTCTATATTGTTATCAGAAAAGATACATTTTAGAAGCTTTGCAGTGCTTTTAAATACTTGAAATACTTTGCAAGGATGCATTCTATCACGCTGCGTTCAGTCCTTCACTGATCTGCTTGAGCACACATTTGCCTGGAGAGGTGTGAAATAGAAAAGAATTTTAAAAGTGCCTTCAATGAAAGTTTTTGCTGCCTTTATTGCATGCAGGGTTTGCATGGGAGGGAGGGTTAAAAGTCCTTTTTTTATGTTTTAAAAAATAGTCCCCAAAAATAGCCCAAACAGAACTAAACCAGGACTAAAAAAGCTTCATGGGAACGCAGACTCAATGAATCTAGAGTGCCCTCTAATAATGTGTCCTGCACTTTACTGCTTGGTTTGCACTCTTGATCTAATGAATGGCTTGGTAAAGATTTTCTTGGGAGGAACTTCTCATAGTATCTTGCTAAGCAGCTGGTTTATTGGTTTGTTTTGTTGTTTTACACTGGAAGCTATAACTTCACCATCCCCGTCAAAGTGCATTGCTCCGCAACCTGATGGAAGCCAGCATTGCTCCCACTACAGTGTTTATTGCTTCTGGTTTGGCAGCTTATATGGGCAGATGGTAGGAGATCTATTTAGTCCAAGCAGCACTAATTGCTGGTCTCTGAAAACATGGTGACTAGCTGTACAAGATAGCAGTTCAGTTCTGCGATGAATGAAGGCTATTTTAAATGAAAGTCGGCGGTCCTGTCTCTTTACTGTTCTTTGTTCTGATACAAGACAGGGAAAGGCACTTAATACAGGAGGCATATGGCAAGAGAATTGCTTAGTTTGGTTTTCCAAAGACACATGGAAGTATGTTTCTTTATCTTTCAAGAAGCAAGACCTCACTTTATTACTGTACAAAATTTGAGTTGAGCAGATTGAAAGAGACACGTATGGACCCACAAGCCTTGTTCTGTCATTTTTCTAGTTTGAAACTGGATTCAAATAATAATAAAAGTGACATCATTACTGAATCCAACATGGATGAGTCCTTGGTCTTTCTCCTTCGCTAGAGGAAGAGGGGCACAGCAGAACCATTGGACAGAAAATCTGCTGCACCTTTAAAACTCTAGCCCAAGGACACATTCTTTGTTCTAGTTCAGTTACAATCCATTAAGAACAGAAGAGGAGCCCTGCTGGGTTGGGGCCACAGACCATCTAGTTGAGCACCTGGTCTTACATTGTGGCCCATCAATTCCATCTGGGCATTCTCAAGCAGAAAACAAAGGCAAAACCTTCTCCTGCTCTGGAATCCTTGCAAATGGCCTTTAATCCTCCAACCCAGAAGCAGTACTTAGGCGTCCCTTCTAGTAGCCATTGATACACCTGTCCTCCATGAATTTATTTACAAAACAATTACATTCCCCAACACCACCCTGAAGTCCCCCCCCCGCCCTTGCTTTAAGGCTAGTATGGAAATGGTCATTGTGATACCTGATTTTGCATCAGTATTTTTTTTAAGGCAGTAATCAAAGCCATGACATAGGAGTAGCTGTGTGCATCTCCTTTGTAGAAAATACAGCTTTACCTGTGGCCAGAGCCCTATATCAGAATCAGTACAATTTACAGTCCTGTGGGCATTGCTTCCATGTTTTGAAGTGTGATGTTCTAACCAGGAAGGGCCTTCTCCTTCCCAAAAATCACTCTTTATTCATAAGGTGTTACTTCAGATTGTACGTTTTTAAAAAAGAAAAGTTGTGTATGGAGTCCTGGACAAAACAATAATAGAGCCAGCATAACGCAGAGGCAAAACTTGACAGTAGGTTTTTCACAGTTGCGTTGGTGCTGCTATAATCAATATGATCCTCTTGAAGCAGAGGCAAAAAGTTGGCACGCTTTTATCTATGCTAGGGCAGTTTTTGGCAGATGATAACCTGTATTGAAAGAAAATGAAACGTTAAAGGCCATTTCCTTACTTACCTCTAGTCTGATTCAGCCTGTCTTGGACCAAGCACAGCACATACTGTCCGTATCGTGAAGGCAGGGCACCATGTGTTCCGGTCCACACAAAGTTACCCCTACACCCTGCCAGCACTTGGCCCAAGCCCCATTGCCCATATGTTTAGAGCACAAGCGAGGAACTGAATAGGACTGTCTTCTAAGCTAGTATGCCCACCTCCATGCTGAGATTTCAAAAGTGATTTTTGGAGGAGGATCCGTACGCTGTGAATTGGTGCAGGGCAGCAGCAATGATGCACAGATGCTGTGATGTTTCACCAAGTCCGGAATGCCCCCATCAGGTGCAGAAGTGCTGATACTCTGACTGGGACAGATGATATTAGTAAAGCTGTAGACCTCTTAAAAGGGTCTCAAAAGGGGTTTCCAGCTACCCCAGAACAAGACCATTTGGCACAATTTGGACCGGACTAGACTCGTCCCATGTAGAAGAAATGTACTAGCAAGCAGCTTGTTCTGGGATAACAGGTAAGTGTGGAAACTGACTCAGTCCTTCAGAATATGTCCAAATTTATTAGACTCTTCATGACAAAAGCATTTGTAATTTATATTTAATTTCAAATGGGTAAAGCAAGTCTTGTCCATATGATGGTGACTTAAGTGTCTGGGATGATTAAATTATTCCTCATTGGCCTAAATCTAAGACCAAGAACCATAACTAGTTATTAGGGGAAGGAAGATTTGTTTATTGTCTTTTTTTATGATGGAAAATGCTATAAATTCAAATTATAAATAGAACAACCTTAATGCATAAAATTCCTTGAAACCCAACTGACAACACAGCTGTAAATTCTGTCTAGAAGTGAATATGATTAAGGTCCCAGTTATCCAGCATTTCTCCCTTGTGATGCTATCATCTTGACTGCCATACAAATGCAATTGCTGCATTAAGCTTTGACACCTTAATTAACTGTGGCATGAACTTAACACTGCTGCCTTCCTACATATACTGTACTATGAAATTTGAAATTGCCAATTATTAATCTTAGGATTTGGATCTGGGCAACTGTGCATGATATCTCTTGAACTCTGAAGGAGACAAACTAGCTAGAAGGTTGAGTACCCTTAACTACATGCAGGTTTTTATGTTGTTCATTTAGCCTTATAGCACACATGCTCCATAGCATTTTACTGGTTTTGCTAAAAATTTCAAGCTGAGGATTGATAGCAAGATACACAGAGGTAATCTAACCTTCACAGTTCACATATATCTGGTTGCCTACTTAGATTTTCAGCAGCATCACCTTCAATAAGAGAGTGTTATGTTGTAGAAACTTAAAAGATCGACAGGAAACTTGGATTGATAGTGAGATGTAGCCTTGGGTCTCGATTGGCTGGTCATCTCCTATATGCTGCTTCTGTAGATTGCTTCAAGAGTTTTGAAAAGGTTTTTCAAACTTATAGCATAATTCCTAACTTGTTCATTCTCACAAATAGCCCAATAGTACTGCATTGATAAATGTACGTCTCACCGGCCGCTCCTAGTTTAGTGCCCCTATCTCACAGCAGTATGATCTAACCAAAACTATTTTTGTCCCAAAGTTAGCTGTTTGGTTTTATTTGTTCTGTTTCTAAATAGCGAAAGACAACTAATCAGTACTGATTTTTTAAAAAAGGCTAACAGTACTGTGAAGACCGAAAAAAGCATAGTGAAATGAAAGAGGCGCAGAAGAAGTAGAAAACCATGACACAGTACGGTGAAAAAATATGTTCCATTAATTATAATAGAGTCTTAAGCATGTGCTTTCTCCCCTATTGAAACTCAAAGGAAATTACTTAACTTTTGGCATGATCATGCCATATTTTTGCAAGCTTCAGCCATTAATTAAGCATGCCACAAATCCTGCAGTATTCATACACATGTGAGTTCAAAAGTGGTCATATTTCCTTTGCCTTGCTGTTAACAAAACCAAATACGTAAATCCAACATGGACTTTTTCTTTTAAGTTCCTCTTGTGCTCAGACTGACCCAACAGCATATACATGGTATGTGCAAATGGATATTTGCCTTTTTTGTATATTTTGCATTTATAACTAAAAACATGTATAGTAAACAATTTCACAAAATTAAAATGTTCTGGCTGTACAGGCTGTACAGGCTATAAGAGTGTGTGTGCGCGCGCATGCATGCCACACTCACAAATGCTGCATCCATTTAATTCTTCAGTTTGATTCCAAAATTAATATAACACCATAATCTCAGAGGAATAATGTTGGGATGATCGTGAAATCATTCCTCTTTCTTTCAGACTGAGAGACTAACTCTTCTGTAATAAGACGGCATTGGTACTGTAGAAGTCATGGTAGTAAATGACACAAAACTGTTACACAACTCTAGTATCTTAACAGAAAATTGGCAACGTAGCTGTGTTTCAAAAAAAATGGTGGTGGTGGGTTTTGCCTTGCAGCAAAGATAGTTACTGGGACGTGAACAGGAGTCCATCCTGAGCCTCAGCTGTTTACATTTCCTCAATATCAGATTTATCATTAAATACCGGAGGATAAATTAAAATCTGATTCAACCGGAATGAAATTAGAGTTTGATTGAAAATCGGGCACGGTGCTGTTGAGAAATCCATTTTGAACGGAATCAAAGGCAGTCCCAATGGGCATATAATAATCGTTTGAGGAAACTTTACGTGTTTTTAAAACAAACATAGTAAGCCAAATTATACCACTATTTTCAACATCGGAGAAATCTGCTTCAGCAGTGCGGGCAGAGTTCCAATTAGCTAGTTATACCTGCTCTGAATTAACTGTATGTCCAAATATTTATCTCTGGATATTTTTTTCATCAGATGTAGTGCAAGAAGGTCCCTTTAGCTGATTATCTTGTATTTGATATGGCAGCCTTGGAGGACAGAAAAGACAGTTTGCCCATACCAGTCCAATTGACCTAGTTTGTGTTATAATCTGTAAAAACATACATTTAAAAAACAATTGGAAGCTTCTTGGATGAACTTTTCCTTAACACTTCATACTCAATGGTGGTGATATATTATGTTTGCCTTATGAATACAACATGGAGAACCTGTCATCTTCCACGCCCATGGAAATCCAAAGCAGCTTTCAAGCATTGAGCACTGCTTCTTTTTAGCTGCTATTTGAGAGGCAAGAGGTTGAAGAGCACTTGAAGTGTATGTACCTATATAGATGATGGCTTGTACCTGTATCTAAACAGGCTCTACGGAAAAGCATTGTGCTTGAGATAAATGTGCATTGATTCTATTGTTCTGCAGGATTTTGATATCTGGCTGCTCATTTTATGTGTGACTCATCCAATAAAGATGCTTCTCAGATCTCAGCCATGTGATTTTTTACCCTCGTTAGATAGCAGATACATGGGACAGGAGATGGCAAGGAAAGGATTCTTCTTGAACGTGTCTGACTAATTTGTAGGCTACACCAGAGTCCCTTTTGCTGTTACTTTAAAAAGGGTTATAGCAGTGCGCCGTCAGGCTCTTTGCACTTTCCAACAGGGTTAGCAAGGTAGAGTGGTTCTGCTGCCCCTTCAGTACCAAAGTCTGAAAGTGGTGCTTCAGAAGACAACCTAAGAAAAAACAAAAACCCCAATCTCTGCTCACAAAGCGATCTCAGTAACTGGTTAAGTGTTTCCTTCTTGAATGATCATTGAAAGCCCCTTGGTACATCTGCCTTCTGCCTAACAATGATTGTCATGATACTTATTAGCTGTTCTTGTGAAGCTTGGTGGACTTTGACTAATTTTAAATCTCCTGCGTAATCCCTCAGATGAGAGGAAACGCATAGATCTCTGGACCAGGCTTGTGCCAACAGCAAAGCAAATGCCCATAGCTTTGGCTGCAACGTGTGTTGAACTAATGAGCCAAGTGCCTAGCTTTTAGGCATTGTCAAACTGTGTAGATACATTTTTAAAATAGCCAATAGTCTTTATTTCTGATCAGAAGTCTTATGCCTTGTGCTTAACTTGTATGGAAATCCTACTTAGTGCGCTCCTGTGACCCATGAGCTGACGCAGACATGGAGAAAGGGGTCGGGTATTTGGGATCTTCTCTTCCTGGAGGCTGTTGTTAGCGTTGGGCCTTATGGATGGGAAGGTATCCCAGAGAAAAGGATTTAGCCTTGTGAATTTACAACAGCCTGATTGCACCTCTGGGGGAAGAGTGGTCACAGCTCAACATCCACTTTATTGGGACTGTGGTAGCTTTTGCTAACCAAGGTAAAGTTAATGTCCCCTTAACTTCCTTGGTGTATAACTCCAATTTCCTCCATGGACAGAAGCAGAACTAGGTGGCAGTTAAAAAGGATCTGAATAAAGATGTATCTACCTTGCATCTGGGGACCGGATTTTAGCAGAGTTAAACTAAGCAAAAGTGGATAATATATGGCTCTCCCAGTGTAACTGAACCACAAGTCCCATCATTCTTGAATTCTGGATAATGGCCATGTTGGCCATAAGGGATTGGGATGCAAATGAGCAACATCAGGAAGTCAGTGTGGAGGGAAGGGAAAAAGAGGAGACGGTACCAGTCTTGTGATGATTTTAGAGGATCACTGTCAGTGCTCAGAGACTGCAATATAGGTAAGGGCTTATGACACCTGGGGCTCTTCTAACCATTACTGCTGCAACAACAACAACAACAACAATTTGTTCCCTTCATTCGCAAAACAGCCATTTTAAGCTGATGATAGAAAATGAAGAAGGAAAGTGGGGGAAAGACTGAGAAATATAACCTCTCCAAAATGTTCCCAGCCTTTCAGTGGTCCTTTCAGTAGTCAGTCCGTGAAGTCTGGGTTGAGAAGGATTGCATTTTCATACTTAGTTGCCTGGAATCTAGCAAATGAAAAACAATGGTGATGCCACATGAAAGCTGATGTGAAGCTGCCAAAGATCAGTTGACTCATTTCGCCAGTTGCTAGTGTCAAAAGCAGAGCTCCGTAGAAACAGTCAATGTACTTGCATTTGCTATCACTGCCACCCTAAAACCATACAAATACTATTCACACGCATGTGCTGTCTTCAGAAGCAGTGCCTCTCTTTCAAAAAGAAAGCAAATATATATCTATATATCTATATATAAGTACCGTATTTTCCTTCAGCCTTGCGAGGAACAAATAATGGATTCCCATTCTACAGTTAATGGAAACTTTCTTGGAAACCTGTGATGTCTGAAATGCGTTCATTCTCCCTCGTCAAGACTGGTAAGGATTCTTTCAGGCTAAAAGAGCAAGTGGAACTATGCCAAGACTGGAAGGGATGTGAGAAACTTTAAAAAGGAGGATGATCCATTTCATCAAGCCAAGAGGCAGGGCTTGTTGGAAAGTCTGGGTAACCAACGCTGCTTCCAGTAGAAATATCAGAAGTTGGGCCCCCGGCCATGGCTCTTAGTGTCTGGCTTACCCCCTGCCCTCCATGTGCTATGATTCCTAAATTATTGTCCATTGTATAATCCAAACCATTTATCAATGGGGTATGCGATGGGAGGGATGAGATGGATGCTGGAGACTGTGGGATTCCATACGGGCTTCCATCCCTTAAGTCCTGGTAAGACTGTCCTGTCCCGTCCATTGAGAAAGTTCCATTCATTAATTGTCCAGCTGCCACTTCACCAGCATTGCTATAAATTCTGTTGTTATGTCCAAGCTCTGAAAGGATTTGGTCATCTGCAAAGAAAGCAAGGGAGATGCAGCTTTAAATGTGAGGGGTAACAAGTAGTCTGACATTTGCCAGGCAAGAAGGGCAATTTCCTCCGGGCCAGTGGTTCTCATCCTTCCTAATGCCGTGACCCTTTAATACAGTTCCTTGTCTTGTGGTGACCCCCAACCTAACCCTAATCCCCAACCATGAAATTATTTTCGTTGCTACTTCATAACTAATTCTGCTAATGTTATGAATCGTAATGTAAATCATCTGATATACAGGATCTATTTTGATTGTTACAAATGGAACATAATTAAAGCCTAGTGTTCACATCAACCACAGCTGAATATGAAAGTATCGTTTTACCTCCAACACTGCTGCTTTCTACACAGTAGCTGCTCTCTACTGCATTTGTATGGGGTGTATGTGATGGGGTTGGCGCGATGATGTCATCACGCCAGGTACTCGTATGTGGGCGTGTCTGCATGTGGGTGGACCTGCCTGGAGATGGATAGAGGAGCGGTGTCTTGGTTCCTATGTGTTTTCTGATGGTCTTAGATGACCCCTGTGAAGGAATAGATCGACCCCCAAAGGGGTTGTGACCCACAGGTTGAGAACCACTGCTCTAGGCACTGTAGTCAAGGGATGTGCACAAATGTTCTAAACATTCAAAATTCAATCAAATTCAATCAAATGTGGACATTCAAATTTGAATAGAACGTCTACAAATTCAAATTGAAACATTCAAACAAATTTCAAATGTTCCAAAATATTCATTTGAATTATTCAAAACATTTGAATGTACAGATACGTACGTATTACATACTTATCTGTAAGAGTCTCATAGTATGTATGCGCATTTGCGCTGATAGTACAGGACAAAAACAGGATGCATATGAGATAAAATGGATATTCAATTCGATTTGAATTCAAATGCAAAAAAAAAAAAATGTGTGCACATCCCATCAAAACAGAAGAAGCGTTCCCTTAAGTCCAGTGAAACTGATGGATTTAAGGAAGCTTTCCATTGTAAATACCAGCTGAGTGACTACAGGTGGGTGAACTAAAATACTTCTCTGTGTGCACAACAGCAAAAAATAATTAGTCTTCCAGAGCGGTGGAACCTTTTATTCACTCTATGAAGAAAAGCATCAAGGGCTGCATCCAAACTGAATATCCAAATATAGCAGAATAAGTAACCGACTTCTGGATGCAGCCAATGTCCCTTACAAAGCGAACAGGTCTCGTGGTTGCAGGATCCGAAGGCTGGAAACTTTTCTGGGCTTATTTACATATCTTGTTCAAACCTAATTAATGCTGCAGGATCATGTTGTAAGCTTACCCTTCACCAGAAGAAAGATTAAATAGGAGTAGACCGCTTGGCTTGCCTATATATATGGATTACCCCCAGAAGAAATGTAAATACCAGTGGGCCACACTGATGTTCCTGTGCCGAACTGAAGGTTTAGGAAGACTGAGCTAAACCAGCAGATCAGGAAAAACCTTAAATTCAATATCTGTTTTTAAGTATTTTAAAAATCCACTTACAAGAGGTAAGTTTGAGAAGTCCCATAGATAATGAGATTACCAAAACAAACAAGAGAACCACCTAGGGTGCAACCCCATGGGCAATTTAATCTGAATTGAGTCCGAATTCAGGAAGGATTGTCCCCATGACTTCTGTAATTAATCCGAATTTGGTGTCTAGGCATCCCCATGCATTTTTTTATTCCCAAATTTTATGAGGACTATCCTGCTGAAATCCAGATTTTAAAAAGTACTGATGAAAACAGGACTGAGTCCCCTTTTTGGAGCCAAGTCCACTTATTTTCCCTCACATGGGGACAGTACTGGACTATCTGGGGTTGAGGTCTAATCTTCTGGCCAATGGCAGCCAGCTGTGGGTGGGATTTTACAGATACAAAGCTGCCTCCTTTGCCATGCTCAAAATGCTAGAGACCCATTCGAAAAAAGGGGTGAGAGCTGCTTGATGCAGATTTGCCTTTTAAAACATTTTTTCTGGAAATGTATCTTTTCTGATGGTCGATATCAGAAAAGATACATTGTAGAAGCAGAAAGGCTTCACAACAAGGATATATTTTATAAGCTCTGATTGTGCTTTGGTGTTGCATCGCTGATCCGCTTGAGCACACATCTCCCAGTAATGTCAAGTTTTTTTAAAAAAATTCTAACTGCGATTACTTTCTTTTTCACACCTCTCCCTTTTGACATTACCGAGAGCAAAGGAGGAGATTTTGCTGCTTTTATTGCAGGCAGGGTTTGCACGGGGAGTGGGGGATTAAAAGTCCTGTTTTTTATGTTTAAAAATAGTCCAAACTGGACTAAACCAAAATTAAAAAGCTACATGGGCACTGCTTTATTCGGATTAACTGACCGGCACTCTATTTGGATTAAAAATAGTCCCAAAAAATTGTCCAAACAGGACTAAACCAGAACTAAAAAAGCTGCATGGGAACACACCCATAGTAATCACACTAACACCAGATATTCCTAGAGTATTGTACTGGTTTAAATTTTTTTGAAATGGCAGTGACTATTTTGACTTTTTAAAAAACCAACTATGATTTCTTTCCCAAATCCAATTATTCAGATGCTCAACTAATCTCTTATCAACTTACTTCTGGCTACCTGCTAATTCAGCATATACCCTTGTGCATTTAAGGGCATTAGCCAGCCAAACTTAAAGTGCTTAAGTCCAATTGATTTAAAGGACAGAGCTAAGTGTGGGCTAAATATTGGCATCAGTGGGACTTACAAATGCTTATTCTTACAGTTGACTGGATAGTGTCCTTGATATTCCATTTTCATTAGCCACAACAAAGTGGGCTCTTTTTGTATTCCTGCTATTATGGTAATATGTCCTCCTGCTCTCAAAGCTGAAGTTGAGGCAAAGCAATTTAAAAAGCAGTGTTTGTCTGTGTTGGTTAGGGTTATGCACAAATGCAATTTTGATGTGATTCAGTTTGAATGTTTACAGTTTGAATTTAACCAAATTCAATTCGAATTAAGCAAATTTGAATCTATTTGTCTGCATTTTTCATTCAAATTTGCACTTACAAATGTCGACAACATTTGTAGATGCCCGCATGCATCTACCCCAGGTCCGTACACGTCCATATGCATTCTGTAGTTATCCCATATGCAACCTGTTTTCATCCCGTATGGATCCGTACAAATGCGTACAGATGCGGGAAAGCTGCAGATCTTCAAATATGCGTTGTGTACTAATGTCTGAATAATTTGAATGAATAGATCCAAAATTCAAAATTCGGATTGAACCTTTAAATTTGAATTTAAGGGCATTCAATACGAATTCAAATGTCAAAATTCAGTCGATTCGATCCAATTTCGAATGCATTTGAATATTTGTGCACATCCCTAGTGTTGATAGATTGCTAGCTGTATAACTTCCTATTCACCCAAATATTTTATAGCAAAATCTTAGCTTCTTTGCCCTCTCTTCCACTGGCAACTGCCCCTACTCGTATTGTGCCTACCTCTGAAGCTGAGTTCACTATCGCTAACTCCGCAGTCCTCTGCTGAGCTTTCTTTTTCATGTTTGTTGCTTCCTCGGTTTCTCTTCACACTTTTATAGAACTGACCCCAGCGGTGCCGCCCCGCATCCTTCTTCAGACGTTTCTCTTTGGCTCTTCTGTTTTGAAACCAGACCTAGGACACAAGAGGAGAAAATGGAGGGAAGCTTTTGGCACAGCGGAATGTGGAGATCACTTTGAGAAGGCCTCAACAGACGCGTTGCAGAGACTTCATCTAGGAAAATTAAGTCCTACCTCAGCCATAGATTTACAGTATTTTCAGTGAACGGTCTCAGCCTCAGTTCACCTATTTATAAAATGGAAATCATGGGTGTTTTTCCATGGTCACTTAGTACCCATTTTAGCACCCATTAAGGACCCATTTGCATGAGAGCCGCATGACCCCATTTCCACCACGGCACCCATTAGGGACACATTTGTTTCCACCGTGCCTCAGGAAATCCGGATCATATGGGTACTTTTTGGGCTTTAATCTGGATTTTCTGTAGACCCCATTAATGGGGTCTGCAACGGGGTCTTCAGCCAGAAAATCTGGATTAAAGGGAGCCTGTTTCCATGTTAGTTTAGCAATGGGGTCTAGAGGAGGCTAGGGGGAGGAGGCACCCTTGGGGGGGAGCCCCAAAACCTAAGCTTCAAAGTCATTTCAAAGTCAAAGTCACTTCGAACTCTGTGCAAAATAGCTCCAGAGCATCTTTAAGGTCTGTGCTGATGTTCGGAGTGAACTTTGAAGTCACTCCAAAGTCACTCCAAAGTTTACTCTGAAGATCAGCACAGACTTCAAAAATGCTCCAGAGCTATTTTGCAC
>MTQE01001134.1:8479324-8491268 GCA_014337955.1 Aspidoscelis marmoratus | reverse complement strand
ACTTCGAAATGACTTTGAAGTGACTTCGAAATGACTTTGAAGTGACTTCGGAGCAGCTTTGGAGATTACACCCCCTGTCCCCCCAACACCTGGGGTGACAGGCAGACCCCTTGTGGGTAGATCCGGACTTCCAAATGGGTGCTTTGCTGTTTCCACGGAAGGGAGGCTAGCACCCGTTGCTATTGGGTGCTAGACCACCCATGGAAACACACTGGGTACTTCCCTTAATCCGGATCTACTAGATCCGGATTAGGGAAAGTATCCATTCCCTAGATCCGGATCTTCTTAGAACCGGATTAAAGGAGTGCGGGTGGAAAAACACCCCACAGCATCTTTCTGAGTATGAATGTTTGTAGTAATGGAACTACGGCGCCAGAAGCAACTTTATTAACACACCAATGGATTAACTAGCAACACAGAAACAGATGGCCCGCAAGGCAGTATGATAGCAAAATATGAATTGTTTCTACTTGTAAGAGGCACTCCATGGAAAATAAATATTGTGCACATCACACGCCTTTGCTCTGATTAGGGCTGTGAACAAATGGGGTTTTTTTGGCATTCAGTTCATAACAAATGTCAGAAAATCCTTATTAGTGTAAATGGATCCCCTTCAAATATGGTAGGATTCTATTCAATACAAATGTATTCGTACAAATATCTGGTATGTATCTGATACAAATGAATACATATCCGATACGAACGAATACATATCCAATATGTATCCGATATATATATCCTGTAACATATCCGCTCTGAATCCACTTTTAATCCACTCCCAATCCATGTCGAATGCAATCTGGATTTCTTGCAGATGTGACTGGCGCCTGTCCAGTTTCCCACCTGTCCAGTTTAATAAATGTCTGAACTATTTGTATGAATGTCCAAAACATTCATATTGTACGAATATTAATGTACGAATGTCCTAACATTTGATTCATGTACATATCTATGCATTCGTACAAATAACACTTTTATTAATATTAGTGCACATGCTTAGTTCTAATTAATACTAAATGTTTGTTGTAGGGAAAGAATAAGACTTGCAAAGGAAACATTCATGAAGCCCTAAAATCTGCAGTATTTTTCACTCGTCCCTAAATAACCAAGAGTGAATGTGTAGCTGAATCATCCAAAGCTGCGTCCATTTTGATAATCCATTTTTATAATCTTGGATTATGAAATCCCTGCATAGAATTCTTCTGTGGTCAGATAAAAAACCAAGATTATGAAAGGTACAGTGGAGAAACTTCACGATGGGCTGCACTTTCTGGGTTTCCACTGTTTAGTGAAGCCTTATAATCCCAGGTCTCCATATTATTTGTGCATCCAGAAGTCCGTAGCTGCCTGTAGCTATGCTCCCATCAACTCCTTGAAGTGTTGGGGAAGGGAAAGAAGACCATCGGAGCTGGCTGTCATGCTGGATTTGTTGCCTCTGCAATGCCAGATGCTCTTGCTCAGGCTGGGAAAGAAGATCACCTGAGCCAGCTGCTGTTTCTTTTTGCAATGCAACTTATTAATTTCCTTTTCTTACTGTTTTGTTCTCTTGCATTGTACATGTTATTGTATGCATTATTGAATATAATGGACTCTTGTTGCTGTTGCTGCTGTATACCACAGAGTTATGGCCTCTTTGTGGTTGACTGCATGGGCAACTCCATGAGCACTACTATGCAGTTTTCTTGGCAATGATACAGAAATGGTTTGCCACTGCCCACTTCTGGGGAGAGGCTGGGGGTCAAACTAGCAGCCCTCTGTGTTCCTGAGCTGTAGCCACTCCCATAATGTCCATTTACTGTACATTTTAAAACGATATTTTTCTTGTGTGTTGAATCATATATTATTGCTTTAATTATTGTATTTTCTCCTCTGTTCTGTGCCACCCCAGGAATTTTTTTCTTAAAAAGACGGTATATAAATATAAGCACAATTACAATATAAAAGTAGAATAATTTCTGCCATCCAATGCCAGACACTTGCTCACCTACCATCAACTACAGCCAGGTATCGAAGACATAAAGTACCTCCAGACACTAATAAAGCCCCAACCTCAGCCCCAAAGCTCTCTCCTATCATTCCAACAGGATGATGGAAAACTGCATAGCGAGGACAGAGCTCCTGCAGAACCATGTCCTATTGTCCAGACGGGACGATGTATATTCTGCCATACCCTCTCTCCTAGCAAGGGAAAGTGCAAAGTAAAAAGCTGCTAATTAAACAGCAGCTTTTTACATCACACTTTCCTGGTTGCTGCGTTGTCACCAGTACCAATCGATGTTCACCTGACCAATCACACGGCTGGCAGCACTGCAACACTTCGCTTCCCTGGTGTGTGAAGGCACCCACAGAGATGAGATCTGTCACACAGATCTCCTTCCACCAGGAATATTCAAGCTTCCCTCAAAACCCATATCCTCCACTCTAAGTTAAGTTTGTTTGTTTACTTACTTACTTACTTTACTTGCTTGCTTGCTTGCTTGCTTGCTTACTTACTTACTTTACTTACATCTTTATCTTGCCCTATACCCAGAGGTTTCCAGGCAGGTATAACAATATGTAAAACTGAACATCATTAAAACAGCAACTATGTATTAAAACAGTAGTGTCTGCAAGTGAGAAGGGAAAGTGTATTCCCACTTAACCAAAGGCCAGGGCAAAGAGCTGCGTCTTCACTGCCTTCCTAAACGTGTTCAATGAAGGTGATAGATGCACCTCAAGGGGGAGACTATTCCATAGCCTAGGGGCCATCACTGAGATGACCCTCTCCTGGGTGCCTTTTGCTTCTGAGGGTGGTGGTTCAACCAGGAGGGTCTCCCCTCCAGATCTCAAGGCACAGGCAGGTCGGTACGGGAGTAGACATTCTTTTAGACACTTGAGGCCCAGGCCATTTAGGACTCAGAGTTATATAAGTCAGAGTTAACACCTTGAACTGGGCTTACACCCATTCTTACCCTTCTTTACATGCAACTGTTTTCTCCTCCACCCGATCAGAGTTTAGGAAACCAGTCTCACTCTAGGGATGTTTTTCCACTGTCACTAAAAGTACCCATTAAGTACCCATTAATGGGTATGTAATGGCATTTTTGTACCCATTAATGGGTACTTAATGGGTACTTCTAGTGACAGTGGAAAAACACCCTAGATCATTCCATCACTCATGGGGCCAGTGGAAGGTGCATTACAGGCTCCCGTTGAGCTCACCTGTACAACCCGCATGTCCAATCCGGTCTCAGAGGACAACTGCTCTCGCACATGCCTGGCAGGCTTGGGGGAGTTCTTATAGGCATTTTTTAACGTCTCCAGTTGCTTGGCTGTGATGGTCGTCCGGGGCCTCTTAGCTCCAGATTCTGAGTCATCTGTAATGGAACATTTCTCATGAAACAGAAAATATGCCGCTATCCTTATCTTGTGTGTTTAATTGAAAGACTGTCAGTGCAATCAAGGACAGAGTAATGCTACTACAGTGACCAGACATTTTTGTGAATCTGGTCACCGTGGGGATACACCTAAAAAATATAAACAACAGGTCAGAGGTGTGCGTGAATGCAATTTTCAACATTTGATTGAATATTCTAATGTCCAAATTCGTACGAATAGGGAAAAAATGAGATGCATACAGATACATACAAATGTTGTTGACGTTTGTATCATCAAATTCATGTCGAATATTCATACAAATAGATACGAATAAGATGTGTATGGATGAAAACGGGATTCATATGGGATAAAAACAGGATGCCTACAGATGCATACATACAAATAGTTACGAATGTATTTGAATCGGTTCAAACTTTAATACATTCGTTTTCTATTCATACGAATTCAGACATTTGAACATTCAATTTGAATCATATGTTAAAAATTGCATTTGTGCACCCCCCCTAATCTGTTTGTTTTTTATTTTTTAGGTGCATCCAGATGCATGAGTATACAAATAAGTTGTGTATGGATATGTATATAATGCGTAAATATCCATACACATACGAATGTCCGAATTATTCAAACAAATCATTCAAAATATTCGTATTCAATCAAATATTAAGAAATGAATGTCTGGACATTCAATTCGAATTCAAATGTTGGAATTCACCTGAATTTGATCAAATAATGAATATTTCAAATATTCTGACACATCCCTAAAACAGATGCTTGAAATACCAGCAGCATAAAAGTTGGTGATGTTAGGAAACAGCAACTGGTTACAGCTCCTTGCTGAGTATACACCCCTGTGCTTCTCCTCTAAGTTAAGAGGTGTAGCTACTATTTGGGCATTGCATAACTACCATCTTGGATGTTTGCATTTGGCTGCTGTTTTCAGCATTTTGATGTGAAGAAGGTACACGCTGGCTTCACCAAGAAAACAAAGAAAAAGAGCACACCCAAAACTTCAAGAAATGTCCCTCAACTTGCAATTCAGACCCAAATATTCAAGTTGCCAAGTTCACTTGAATTCCCATTTCCTGAGCGCGTAATCTTGGATTTCTGTTTGATTCTTCTTTATCCTTTCGGCCACAGATCGACTCATTAGCAAAGTCCTGCATTTCTTCCTGTACAATATCTCCAAGATTCGGCCTTTTCTCTCTTCTCTTTCTGCCAAGACTCTCATTCATGACTCAGTTATCTCCAGGCTGGACTACTGTAATCACCTTCTAATTGACCTCCCTCTCTCCCATCTCCAACCTTTAATCTCCACACAATACTCCGCGGCTAGACTTATTTTTCAATCTAGTCGATTCTCTCATATTACTTCTCTTTTAAAATCCTTCCACTGGCTTCCCCTTTCATACCATACTCATTTAAACTTTTAATTCTAACCTTCAAAGCTCTTCATTCTCTGACTCCTTCTTACCTCTCTTCCCTAATCTCCATCCATACACGTTCCTGTGTACTATGATCGTCCCAATCCTGCCGCCTTTCTTTACCCCGGTCCCTTCTGCATGGTCTCATCTCCGCTCCTTCTCTCTCTTTGCTCCTTACTTGTGGAATCATCTTCCCATTCACCTCTGCTCCGTAACCTCCTTACAAGCTTTTAAATCCCAATTAAAAACTTTCCTGTTTTCTATGGTCTTTGGCCCTTGTAACTGAAGTTCCCTTTTTGCTTGTTTTAATTCCTAATGTGCCTATCGTGATATTACGTATTATTTTAACTTTATTATTTTAGTAATTTTAATTTTATTTTTATCTTTCACTCTATTGTCTTTTTAAATATTTGCAGCTTGTTTAGCACTATGTACATCTATAGTGCTTGATAAATAAACTTATAACAACAACAACAAAGGAATTTGCAGGTGTAGGAATCTATCCTTGGAAAATGCATTCTGCCCAATGTATTTCACTTAGGAAAATCAGTGTGGTGATTCTGAATCCTGGAACCAACAGCACCAAGAGATGGCTTTAAATGTCTGCGGAACAGGTCCTTGGACCTGCTCAGCAGTAGGTATGTGCATGGATATTTGGAAATCTGAATATTTGATTCGAATCCGTTGAATGTTGACATTCGAACTGGAATGTGATTTTCAAAAATCTGAATTTGCACATTTGAACTTGAGTTGAATTTTTGGATAATTCAAATCTGCAGATTCGTAACTGTCATATTTGAATCTGTGTGAAAATTGTACGTATCACGCACTTAAAATATGGGATTAAAACGGGTTGCATGCGCAATAATAGGGGATGCATACGGATTTTTATGAAATGCCTATAGATATGAATGTTGTCGACATTTGTATCTTTAAATACGAATCTAACATTCGAACATATGGATTGGAATGCTACGTATTTGAACTGGACTTTATGACATTTGGATCTTAAATATCCAAATTGAATCGATTTTTTTGACATTCAAATCTACTCGGATTCAAATGTCAAAAAACGATTCGTGCACATCCATGCTCAGCAGTATCTGGGAGCCAGCCCATGCATTATTTTGATTGCTTTACCTGCAGAAGCACAACTCCCCTTCCATTATTTTTGTCCAAAGAGGAAAACAAGGACATAAATTATTCTAAATAGATGCAATTGTTGTGCTTTTGAATTAATCACAATAGGATTTTCATTTTGTTCAAAGCTACAAGTCCCACCTAAAACAGCACCATGTCAAATCTTCATAGTCAAATCTTCCGTCATGTGGAGAGGTAGGCAGGATGCCTCCAAAGGCCATTTGCAGGGATTCAAGGTGAAGGTTTCCCCCCTTGTCTTCTCCTTGGGATGCCCAGAAGCAATTGGTGGTTGACTGTGTGGGACAGGATGCTGGACTAGATGGCCTGATCCAGGATGCTGGACTACTGTGTGGAACAGGATGCTGGACGAGATGTCCTGATCCAGCAGGGTTCCTCTTATGTTCTTATCCATTCACACCTACTTTGCGAACAGAATATCCGGCTGCATCTGAGATCACAGTTCGACCTGTGTCCTGGATTACCTTGCCTTTTTCTTTGCAAAACTTCATGGCTCTGAAGCCCTTGATAGCTCTGAGTCAAGAGTAGAAATTCACCAATATTCCATCCATGAGCTCCTAGCATTGCTTCCCCCCACCCCCAGTGAGCCTCCCAAGCACAAATAGGCATTGCATCACCCTAGCCAAATTGATTAGGTCAAAATAGAGTCCTTAATTAATGAGAAGTCAGGGCTTGTCAACACAAAATCCATTAAAGACCAGTTCAGTTTTAATTTCAGTCAGGCATCGTTTGGCAGTCTCCGTGGATTCATTAGTGTTTGGTGATCTATAGCCTCTCTCTGTCTCACTTCCGTCAACCCACCCCTGGTTCTGGGCTTTCCACCTACAGTACGTATTGGCATTTTAGACCTCCAGATGAAAAATGGGAGATTCCCTGGCCCAAGGGCCAGATTGAGCTGCTCTGCAAGTTGAAAGTCTGTTGCCTCCATCGAAACTGAGCCTGAAATTGGTCTTGGCATCCTTGCATCATCTTAAAACTGCACACAAGTGACGAGGATTCCTGTAGTAGAGATGTGCACGAATGTTTCTTTGACATTCTATTTGAATCAAACCAAATACCCAAAAATCCCATTTGATTCGAATCTTTTAAATTCAAATTTACCAAGTTTGAATCTATTCATTCAGATTTTTTATTTGAATCTGCACATGCATATATTGACAACATTCGTATGTGCATGTATGTATCTTTCTCACATCCATACACATTCGTACGCATCCATACACGTCCGTATGCATCCTGAAGTTATCCCATATGCAACCTGTTTTCGTCCCGTACGGATCTGTGTACTGATGTGGGAAAGATGCAGATCTTCAAGTACGCATTGTGTCCAAACCCGTACAGATACGAATGTCCAGGTAATTCACACGGCTAGATCCAAAATTCGAAATTTGATTCAAAAGTTTACATTAGAATTCCGGGCCTTTCTATTCAAGTTCGAATGTCAACATTCGGCACAGTCAATCGGATTTTGAATGCCTATGAATATTCATGCAAACCCTACTCTGTAGTGAATTATCAATTCACTAAGGATTTAAAATTTTCTCAAGATACGTTCACAGGAAATGCAATCCACATTTTTGCCCCAGGACTCAGGCCAGACAAGATGTATAGCACCTGCTACTTCTTATTTTGAAATCCCTTGTAGCCCTAAGGGCAAAGCTTAGGAGCTGTTAGGATCTTGTGCAAAGGAAGTCACGTGCGGTTCAGAGCTAATTAACAAGAGGGGATAAGAGTGAGTTAAGGGGCTGATCATAACCAAGCCCTGTAGCTAAGCAGGATAGGCCAGGTCCTTATTGAGACCTTTTGGAAAGAACTGCCAGTCTCCAAATTTATCCAGAAAATACAGTGAAAAGAAGTTTGCTTATTTAAAGTTACCTGCTTCCTCAGAAAGATAATGGTTGGAAGGCTCAGCTCCAATCAGCAAAGAGGTTGAAGCAGCATTTCAGATTTACAGCGGTTCTCAACCTTCTTAATGCCGCGACCCCTTAATGGAGTTCCTCATGTTGTGGAGACCCCCAACCACGGGGGTACAGCAGCTGGGAAGTGAGAGGGAAGGTGGTGGGAGACTCGTCGCGACCCCTCTGAAAGGATAGTTCAACCCCCAAAGGGGTCCCGACTCCCAGGTTGAGAACCACTGGATTAAAACCTTGTTTGCTATTGGCTGTCCTGACTAGGCATGTGCAAGAGTATCCGAAACATTCAAAATTTGATCCAATTCATTCTAATTCAGACATCTGAATTCAAATCGAATGTCTATACGTTCGTTTTTAAATATTCGAATGAATTTTGAATGTTTTGAATCAACCATACAAATTATTTGGGCATTCATATGTAGTACACATTACATATGTTTCCATATGCATCTTATTTGTACCTATAAGCATTTGTATGGATATGTACGGGACAAAAACAAGATACAAATGGGGTAAAAACAGGATGTATACGGATGCGTACAGATGCATACAGACTCATATCAATGTTGTCAACGTTTATATCTTCAAATACGAATTGAATATTTCTACGAATAGATATGAATGCATTTGAATCGAATAGAATGTGAATCCATTAGTATTTTAAACATTTGAATTGATTCAAATTTTCGGATATTTTATTTGAATTGAATCAAATGCTGAAAATTGCATTTGTGTACGCCCCTAGTCCTGACTATCATACGTTTCTGTACGCATTTGCGCTTATAATATGGAATGAACATGGGATGCATACGAAATGTGTACAGATACGTATAACACATACAAATGTTGTTGACATGTCTTCGCGTTCGAATTTAGTCATTCAATAAGAATAGAATGTTTTGACGTTTGATTCGACTTTAATTCGAATGCATAAAACACGTCTGTGCACATCAGTCTTCAGTTAGCTCTGGGGAGAGCGGCAGCATAAATCATGGAAGAGCATTAGATGCAACCTTCATCCCAGCGTATGTGCGTGTATATATCAGTTCAGGACCTACCATTCTGTTTGGCCGTCTCATAGTCTTCCTTGCACACCAAGCGCCCGTCCTCCATGAGGTAGAACTCATCCCCTGTGGCCAATTGACGGTTGCAGATTATGCAAGCAAAGCAGTGGAGGTGATAGACGAAGTCCTGGGCTTTTCTGACCACTTGTGTGGGTGGGATTCCTTGCTGGCAGGCCGTGCATTTTGTACCAAAGCGCCTGCAAAAGAGGACAAGAAGCAACGTCTGTAACTAGAGGTGTGCTTACCCTGGGCAGGAGAAACATGGAGGACGAGACCCCGAGTTCAGATTTTCTTTCTCTCCTTTGATAATGAAGAAAGGCTAAAGTGAGTGAACAACACCTGCTAAAACCTCAGGAACCAGATCAGCTTTTGACTAGTGAGCCAGTTTGGACTAGTGGTTAGAGAGCCAGACTCCTATCTGGGAATACAGATGGGAATACACAAATTTCAGATTCTTCCCTCAAATATGAACACAGTTTATAAGAGGATTCAAACTAGTGGTTAGGGAGCCGGACTCCTATCTGGGAATATCGGGTTCGATTCCGCCCTCCCCCATTAAGCCAGCTGGGTGACCTTGGGCTAGTCACAGCTCTCTTCTGAGCTCTCACAGCCCCACCTACCTCACAGGGTGTCCGTTGTGGGGAGAAGAATATAAAGCTTTGTCAGCCACTTTGAGCCACCTTAAATGGGTGAGAAAAGCAGGGTAGACAAGCCAACTCCTACTCCTCCTAAGGGGCAATTCGCACTTACTGGTCTAGCACGGTATTACAGTAACATACTGGGCTAGCAAAGACCCAGCACAGTGGTGGCTGCCATCTGCACTTCAAGTACAGGAACAGCCCTGCACCAGGCCACCAGCGCTCAAAGTGTAGAAGGCCAAGGCAGGCCAAATTGTCACGGCAACATCCACAGAAATTTGGTGCATGCCCAAACATTTCTGCAATCACGTTGCCACACACACACACCATGCCGCACCTGGAAGAGGGTGCAGATGCTGTTGTCCAGGAGAAGGCAAGCCATGGCTAGACTGCTACAGGGAGGGGTTAGCCAATTCCAGGGTGACAGTGATGTGCAGGTGAGCAGATTGTGACTCACTCAAAGGTAAATACAAGCAGGCCCTAAATTTTGGGAAAGTTGACATTAGGGATTGAGCAGTCTTGAAGCAATTTGCCCCTTTTCCATCATCAGCAGAACAAGAATAAGTGACAAAGTTTTTCCTGATGATGCTGAACTTGGATTACCTGAGTGCCCATTCTTATTATTCAACTGGTTACATCTGCAGCCAAACGTCTGTCTGGGCAGAAATCAGGGGAGCTTCTGTAGGAGACCAGAACCCCCAAGGAAAGGAAAACAACAGAAAGAAAAACAGCATTTTAAAGAGCAGTCAGCCTAATATTGCATGATTTTGTTGCACAGCAGATCTTTTTCTCTTAAAAGGAAGGACACCCCTTTTTAAGTTATTCCTAAATTTATCTACACAAGAACATAAGAGAAGCCCTGCTGGGTCAGGCCACAGCCCATCTAGTCCAGCATCCCATCACACACAGTGGCCCACCAAATGCTCATGGGCATCTCAAACAGAGACAAGGGCAAACCTTTGCCTGCTCTCAACTCCCAGCAAATGGCCTTAGAAGGGTCCTGCCCCCCCCCAGCCTGAAAGATGTCCCTAGGCATTCATTCTAGTAGCCATTGATACATCTGTCATCCATAAATTTATCTAACCCTTCCTTAAATCCATCTAGGCTGTTAGCTGTTACCCCCTCTTCCAGCAGCAAATTCCATAAACTGATGACCCTCTGGGTGAAGAAATACTTCTCCTTGTCTGATCCAACTCTCCTACCCATCAGCTTCATAGATCCCCCCTGGTTCTTAGCATTCTAGAAATTTTCTTTATCCACCTTTTCTATGCCATGCATAATTTTATAGACTTCAATTAGGTCCCCTCTTAAACGCCATCTCTCCAGACTGAAGAGGCCTAGATCTTTTGGTCCATACACTGCCACGAGGTCTTTACATCAATATAAATATCTACACTTATTAGTTTCTATGCATGTTATATATGTATATAGTTGTAGTGGTTACTGTTCCTTTAAGGTGGATTGTTTTTTAACATAACTACTACCTAGAGCTGCTATAGTTAATATTATTGTTTGTTTTTGTTCTCCAGTGAGGAAACCAAACATTTATTTCAATCTCTTGACCTGATATTATTATTGGGTTACTACTGTATCACTCTTAACTAAGGATGAGCATGAATATTCGTAGGCATTCGAAATCTGATCGAATGTGCTGAATTTCGACATTTGAACTCAAATCCAGTGTCCCAAAACTTGAATGTAAATATTCAAATCAAATTTTGAATTTCGGGTCTATTTGTTCGAATTATTCAGACATTCGTATGTGTACGGGTTCGTACATGACGCATACTTGAAGATCATATTTTTAAGGATTTGAATTGAATTGACTTTTTGGATATTTGATTCAAATTGAATCCCAAAAATTGCATTCTTAAAACCCTTAGTCAACATAACTGAGGGAAAGTGCAGAGATCCAACTAAAGACCTAATAGTAATTTCAAAAAGTGAAGCTGGTTCGGGTGTCACTCCCAACAAACTTACTAGATGACTTTTAGGTCAAAGGTCACCAGCATGGTACCCAGAGAGCCAGAAGGGTTCACAGTCTCCTAAAAACTGACCACTCTTGCTTTCAGACTTGCCACTGTGTAATACTAGTGGCAAATGTTCATAATATAGGGACAATGATTCTAATCTGTCCTAAAGGTCTCTTAAACCATTTGTTAAGATCGTGTATGTTGCCCTGGATGCTCTTAATCACTATCCAGGCCCTAAATAGAAACTATATCCTCCTCTTTTAAGAGGTGATGCATCTGAAATAGGTATGTGCACAAATGCAATTTTCAGGGTTCTATTCAAATCGAATACTCAAAAATTCAATTCGATTCAAATCTGTTAAATTTGAATTTAACCAAATTTGATTCAAATTAAGCAAA
>MTQE01001134.1:8465669-8479264 GCA_014337955.1 Aspidoscelis marmoratus | reverse complement strand
TTAACCAAATTTGATTCAAATTAAGCAAATTCGAATCTATTCATTTGAATGTTTAATTCAAATTTGCTACTATGAATGTTGACATTTGTAGATTTGTAGATGCTTGTATGCACCTTCCCCGGGTCCTTAGACATCCCTTTGGATCCATACGCATCCGTAGTTATCTCATATGCAACCCGTTCTCATCCCGTACGGATCCATACAAATGTGTACAGATGCAGGAAAGTTGCAGATCTTCAAGTACGCATCGTGTACAAACCTGTACACATGCGAATGTCCCGATAATTTGAACAAATCAGTCCAAAATTTGAAATTCAGATCAAAACTTTAAATTCAAATTTAAGGACATTTGATTCAAATTTGAATGTTGACATTTGTTTGATTCGATCGAATTTTGAATGCATTTGAATAATCATGCACATCTTTAATCTATGAGCTACAAAAAGGGAGCTGTGAATTTTCTTTTAGCTGAACCTGCCAAGATTGGAAGAGCTGCTTTAGGAATCTTTTGCTGCCACTTGCTAGTTAGAGAATAAATTTGCTGCGGCCACCTCTTGGCTCAAGTGTTTTAATGTACCGAATTTACTTCTGCTGCCAGCTGCTGAAACAGCTTATGCTGTAGGACTCTTGATATATTTGTCTATTAGCTAGGGATGTGCATGAATATTTGTAGGTATTCGAAATCCGATTGAAAGTGCCAAATTTTGACATTCGAGTTTGAATTGAATGTCCCAGAATTCTAATGTAAAACATTCAGATCTATTCATTCGAATTATCTGGACATTCGTATGTGTACGGGTTTGTACACGATGCGTATTTGAAGATCCGCATCTTCCCAACATCTGTACTCATTTGTATGGATTCATACAGGACAAAAACAGGTTGCATATGGGATAACTACGGGACGTATATGGATGCATACAGATGTGGGCAAGATGGGTATGGTCACATTGAATGTTGTCGACATTCGTACATGCAGATTCAATTCAAACAAATAGATTCTAATTTGGTAAATTCGATTCGAATCTTGTTAAATTCAAATTTAAAAGTTTTGAATCAAATTCGACTCCTGGGTATTCGATTCAATTCGAATAGGATGTCAAAAAAAATAAATTAATTCACATCTCTACTATTAGCAGAGCATACAAGAGAGACCCCATCTCATGGACTACATCCTTGAATTATTTTTATTGTTTCATCCAGAGGTAGACAGTTCTGAACATGGCGATTTCTCTGTGGATTTGCCCATACTACTCAAACATCCTTGGTAACAATTTCCATCTCTTCAAGAGTGGACCTGAAGCATCTCAGACAGAGGTTTGGTCTGGATTTTGGTGTCCAGATCCCTTTGGGCTACAACTCCAATTCCTTGATGTTGGTTGAAATGCCTTTTGGCTATGGGAATTGTAGTTCAACAACTTCTGAGGGTCTAAAATGTCCACTGCATTAAGAAAAATTCATGGCTGAACTCTTTAAGTTCCTTTTACTGCCAGAGTTTCTTAGAGAAATACGTCTGATTAATGCCTTGCATGAAGGTTCTTCTCTGTGGAGACAGACTGTATTCCTCTATTCTCAAATGGCAGCTATCCATTAAGGCAACATCAAGGATCTACATTTATTTTAAGTGCCAGAAAAGCAGAGTCAGAATGTTGCAGTACCTTGATTTTATTCCCTTGCATGCCAAACGTAAACTACAGGTAATTAATCTGCAAGCTGGGACAAAGAGCAAAAAGGTTACTTGTGAATACTCATCTCTTAACTCTCCTTATGATAAACATGGAACTGTTAATTAGAGGCAAAACAAAATAGCAGTACTCAGTTTTTACTCACTGACATTGGTAAATGGTGAACCCATTAAAGGAGCAGAAGAAAAACAGAAGAAGAGTTGGCTTTTCTACCGCACTTTTCTTATCTATTTAAGGGGATTCAAAGCGGCTGACAAAGCTTTCTGTTCTTCTCCCCACAACAGAACACCCTGTGAGGTAGGTGGGACTGTGAGAGCTCAGAAGAGGGCTGTGACTAGCCCAAGGTTACCCACCTGTCTTCATAGAGGGCAGTATCAAACTCGGTATTCCCAGGTAAAAGTCCAGCTCCTTAACCACTAGACCCAAACTAGCCTATCCATCATCAATATATTCATAGGCAGATTAGACAGTGGAAAAAATCATCCACAAAAACCAGTCCAGCAGCAACCCCATTGCACACAAAAAGAACTGTCCAAAAATTCTATTCAGATAAGCAAAAACTCACTGCAGTACTCCAAAAGGCAAAAACAAACATCTTTTAGCAAAATGCATATCCTCCCAACTTCATTAATATATGCATATACCCAACCTGTAGCAGCACAATTTGCAAGAAAATGAATTACATTAAACATTTCTTGTTGACAGCCTATCATAATCTCTTCGACTCTCTGTGACACATAAACTGACCAAATCCTTTCAAGACATATTAAGCAATCCCAAAGACCAAGTATCCACAGAAGACAAAACAAGACTCACACATAAATTAAAATGCCAGGATGCCAGAAATATATACACTATTATTTAGGACAAAATAGAAAACCAATGAAGGGTATTCACACAGACCAACTAGCTGTAGAAAGAGATGATGGAAATAACCACAGACTCATGGGGGAAATAATGGAAACACTAGAATGGAGTAAAACAAAGGAGACAAGAATTTATAGAACTTTAGCACTCAGACAAATTAGCTATTGATAGACACATAAACATAGCCCCTACCTATGGACAATTCAAAGGGAACAACTTGTTTTCTTTTATACTTAGAAAACTATACTTTAGCAGAGAGCATGTTGAAGAACAGAATTGAAGCATTCAATGTAACTTTACTTATCTATAACGTGTGTGTCAATTGATTGATTGATTGATTGATTGATTGATTGATTGATTGATTGATTGATTGATTGATTGATTGATTGATTGATTGATTGATTGATCGATCGATTGATCGATTGATTGATTCCCAATGATTTCAGGGCAGGTCACAACATCATTAAAACCAATAACATATTAAACAAATTAAAACCATGACAGTGTCTGAGTGTGGGGAGGAAATACATGTCTAGAGATGGTAGAGTCTGTCTTTCTACTCACTACCCTGAAGAGAGAGAGAGAGAGACAACATGTGACATACAAACTGCCACAACACAGTTATCCAATCAGTTCCCATACTGCAACTCTAATATACACAGAAAATTAACCCCTTTTATGCTGAAGTGATGTACACTTGCAATAAGAGACCAACTCAACTCCACACAGGAAACAATGTGAGAATGAACAAAGAGAAGATCATCCAGGAATCCAACAAACAAAGAACCAGCTTTATACCTCCTCAAGCCTCACCTTCACCTAATCCCCCATAGTCTACTAATCCTTAAGCCAGGAAGGATTAATACTTTAACTCAACAGAGAAAATTCACCAAAGAAAACCAGTAAAGAAGACCTCCAGGAGAAAATAGGCATGTCAACTGTACAGGAAGCTGTCACCAAGAAAAAGCTACTACAAGGAGAAAACCATCACCTAAGTAAATAAGGAAAATTTACCACCTAAGATCACAAAAAGGAAACAAGGAAAAATTACTACCCAAGAAGTCACACAACAATCATGCGCTAGTCACATGCTATGAACCCAGGACTGGATACTGTGGACTAGCAAAGGCCTTGCCCCCATTAGAGCAGCCTGTCAGTACTAGACTAGGCCGCAGATCAGGATATACCACCAAAATGGCGTTATATCCTGCTCTATCTGTGACATTCATTAAAAGTAGTTCCTCAAGTGGACTACAGTCAGTATACAAGACCACAGTCCTCCTGCTTCTATGGATTGGTACAGGCCTTTTCAGCTTTCCTGGAAGTGTTGCCAGAAATATGCTGATTGTGGGTGCACAGCTGAAAAGGCCTCAGCTGGAAACTTCAAAAGGCTGGGATTGGCTTTGAAAGCTTTGTGTCACAGGCTCTCAGGTCCATGTAGTTGGGAGACATCCTGTCCTCCATGGGGTTGTAATGCCCTGGAAGGGGCAGGTGCAAAATCTGGGGGTACTCTTGGACTCTGTGCTGGTGCTTGAAGCTCAGGTGGAGGCCATGGCCAGGAGTGCCTATTCCCAATTACAGCTGGTGCACCAGCTGAAGCCTTTTTTGGACAGAGATGACTTGGCCACAGTTATCCATGCTCTGGTAATCTCTAGATTGGACTACTGTAATGCGCTCTGCATGGGGCTGCCCTTGAAGACGGTTCGGAAGCTGTAGCTAGTACAGAATGCAGCAGCTGGGTTGGAGACGAGGACAACTAGCCGGGGGCACATCACGCCAGTCTTAAAAGAGTTGCATTGACTGCTGATTTGCTACTGAACCCAATTCAAGGTGTTAACCTTAACTTATAAGGCCCTAAATGACTTGGGCCCCAAATACCCAAACTCCTCCTCCCATATTGACCTGCCCGTGACTTAAGATTTGGAGGGGCGACCCTCCTTGTTGTACCACCACCCCCAGAAGCAAAGGGGGTAGGCACCCAGGAGAGGGCCTTCTTGGTTATAGCCCCCAGGCTATGGGATAGTTTCCCCCTGAGGTATGTCAGGCTCCCTCACTGTATATGTTCATAGGGAGGTGAAGACACACTTCTTTGCTCTGGCCTTCAGTTAAATGGGGACACACTCTCCCTTCCCACTTGCAGATACTGTTGTTTTAATATATGCTTTTATCTGTTTTAATATGATTTTAGATGTTGTTACCCTCCCTGAGACCGTTGGGATATAAATATAAATAAACAGCTCCCAACCATCCCAGCAGCAGTCCATCCCACCATGGGACTGGTTGCCTATCCCAGACTCACTTTAGCACAGGATAACCTCAGCCAGTGCAGAAAAAGCCTAAAGGTCATCTAGTTCGGCATTCTTTTCCCAGCAACCAATAGTCTTTGGAAACTAACACTGAAGGCTTCAGAAGTATGGCCATCATTTGCTGCTGCTTTCCAGCAAATAGTATTGCAAGGTACAACATTTGTATACGTCAGGAAACCAACTAGGAGTCCCTGGGCTTTGAACAACATTCTCTGCTATGAAAGTTGACTAAGTGACCTTGGGCAGTTCAGACCCTTCAGCCTCTGAATCTAACCTCCACCCTTGCTGGTCTGAAGGCTGGATAAAAAAGGAGTGTATCTAGCATCAGGCTCCCATAAGAAGCCATTTGAAGAGCACCCCACGTGCCCCATTGCCACACATTGACTCTCCTCAGTGAGCACAAAGCAAACAAGAAAAGGGACCTATAAGGCTCTAAATGACTTGGGCCCCAAATATCTAAAGGAACGCCTTCTCCCATATCGACCTGCCTGTGCCTTAAGATCAAGTGGAGAGGCCCTCCTGGTTGTCCCACCACCTTCAATAGTAAGGTTGGTGGGCACCTGGGAGAGAGCCTTTTCGGTGATGGCCCCCAGACTGTGGAATAGCCTCCCCCTCGAGGTGTGTCAGGCTCCTTCCTTATATATATTTAGGAAGGCAGTGAAGACGCACCTCTTTCCCTTGGCCTTTGACTAAGCTGATTATATCCCCCCCCCCAGTACAGACACTATCATTTTAAACAGAATGTGTATCGTTTTAGAGTTGTTGAATTTTCAAGTCTTTTAACGTATATTGTTTTAATCTGTTGTTTTAAGGTCGTTACCCACCCAGAGACCTTCGGGCCTGGGGCAGGATAGAACTGTAAATAAATAAATAAATAAATAAATAAATAAATAAATAAATAAATAAATAAATAAATAAACCCTGTGATAGGTGGGACAAATGCCAAGAAGAAAAGAAGGGGAAGCAGAAGTAATTTGTATACATTGAACCCCTGGGTGTGTCCAGACTTACGGATACTGTTCATTCTGATGCGTAATCTGGGCATGGGTGTCACACCTGATGCCCAATACTTCGTAGCGGCAGCACATTATGATGCTGTGTGGCAACTCGGCCCAACCCCTCCCAACTTGCCCTCCACAGAGCTGTGCAGAAAGGAAGTGGCTGCCAGGTACTATGGCCCAACTACCAGCAGTGGGGTATCACTATAACAACTAGACTATATTCCCCACTGGTGTCCTGCTTTACTCGTCTGTAAACAGACTCCCCTTTAAAGCAGCACATAAACACGAGTGTGAACCAAACACTTAATGTTTATTAATACAAATGGTTGGAATACAGAAGCAAAGTAAAAGCTAGCTCAAATGTCCTTGGGTTATAAGGCCCGTGAATGTCACATGCTACTACTTTGGATTTACCTATGATGAACACACACTCCACTGTATCAGGTAAATTCAAAGATTCCCACCAGTCCAGAGAGGACAGCAAGAACAGTGAACGAGATGGCGAACAGATGCCCCATCCCACGTGATGTGTACCTTGCCATGTGCACCGTGGAAATATCAAAGGTCGCTCGAGTCTGGACAGCCCATCATGGCTTCGCAGCAGGTAAGCTGCGCTTTTTTCTCCAACGGCAGATTTTATTCCGCTAATCCGGATGCAGCCCCTGTTTTCCTATCTAAGGGATGGGGCGAAATCCATACCTCATGAACATTTATTTTGTCACCGTACAAAACAGGACAATTAAAAAATCTGAGTGTGGCTAGATGCCTCAAAGGCACTGAAATCTCCTAGAAGTAAATTTTGCCCTGCTGCGCACCGGTCTATAACCTTTCAAGAGACTGCTGCCTTTTACATTAATTGCTTGCTTTATATGATCTGCAGTCAACTTGTTGTTCTATTTTAATTATAATAACTGGTTCTCTTCTTAAGTGCAGGGGTACCTGCTTAGTGGCTAGCTTTCTCCCAGCGTCCTTCAAGATGATTACGCTTTAATACATTCCTCTCTCTCTCTCTCTCTCTCTCTCTTCACGCCACATGAAAAATGTTCTGCTCTCGTAAAAAACATGTCCTTTAATGGCACCTGTCAGAGTCTATCAGCAGCTAGGAAATGTGGGTAAGTAAACATGCCATTTGTTATCAGGGGCAACAGGAGAATCGTCGGACATCAGATCAATCAGTTTTTAAAAGGCAAATTAATAAAAGTATATGTGGTGGCATAAACACATTAACGTGGAAAATTCATTCCATTTCCTTCTTGGTGGATACTCCTGTGAGTAATAGAATGGCAGCCAGGCTCTCTAGAGAGATTTGCCAGTTTCAGCTCTAATGCTGCTGCATTTGGCATTAGGAGAGTTTGCAGAGGTGGTGCAGGATTGGATAAATGAGAGATGTCAGGTGAGAGGAGTGCAGTCAACTAATGTTTACTAGCATTCACACTTGCAAATGCTAGTAAACATTAGCCTACCCCCACCACCACCAATGTGATAAAACACTTACCTACTGTTTGATTGCCAGCCAGTCCTCTTCAGGGGTGTTTTTCCACTGTCACTAGAAGTACCCATTAAGTACCGATTAATGGGTACAAAAATGCCATTTTGTACCCATTAATGGGTACTTAATGGGTACTTTTAGTGACAGTGGAAAAACACCCCAGGGCACCACCATCTTGTATGTGGCGCCCTCCACGACTGTGTCAGTGCCATTGCCATGATAACACTAATGCGCAGCGCAGTTGCAGTTGCATCAGGAGGTTAGCAGAGCTGCCAGCTCGGGATGTGCACGAATATTCAAAGGCATTCAAAATTCAATTGAATTTGTCCAAATTTTGACATTCGAATCTGAATTGGATGTCCATAAATTTGAATTTAAACATTTGAATGAATTTTGAATTTTTGAATCTATTCATTGAAATTATTCGGACATTTGTATGCGTATGAGATTGTACATGGTACGTAGTTGCACATATGCATCTTTCCCGTATCTGTACGCATTTGTACGGATCCGTACAGGGTGAAAAAGGGGGGCATACGGGATAAATACGGCATGCATACAGATGTGTACAGGATGTGTAACAATGTATACAGACACATACAAATGTTGTCAACATGCGTAAGTTGCAAATTTGAACCGAAAATTCAAATGAATAGATTCGAATTTGCTTAATTTGAATTGGATTTGGTTAAATTCGAATTTTAAAGACTCAAATCGAATTGAATTTTTGGATCTTTGATTCAAATTGGATGCTGAAAATTGCATTCATGCACCCCCATACTGCCAGCGTGCCTGCGCAGCAGCTCTGTTGACCTCCCTGTCTAGCAGAGGTGTGGATGGTCACCAGCTGATAAGTTGGGGTAAGGGTTGGTAGGCTTGTGGATCACGATTTTGTGCTACACACCTAGTTGATAATTAGTTAACTTCTGGGCAGGCAGGGGACATTTCTATGCTGCAAACACCTCCTGGAAGTGCATATGCACCTGCCCAGAGGTTGCCTAATTATCAACTACGGGTCGATGTGCGAATTGGCCCATGGATCACTTTGTGAATCAAAAAGCCTGTTCCATATCCTGTGTTTTAGGTCATCAGACAAGTGAAGTGTGTGTGTGTCTTAATGATCCCAATGTGAATACACAAAGCACATTGGCCAGCCTAATGCATTGCATATCTACGTCCTCATCGGAAAGCCAGATTTGACTGTAGCTCCTGACCCTTGACCTCTAGAAAGGTCCTGAGGTTATTTAATGTCTAAGACAAGAATTACACCTTTTAAGCAAATGCATGGCAGTACGACAAGATACCTCTCCTTCAAATCTTTTTCTGCAACTTTATGGCAGCTTTCAGATTAGCGGGATAAAACTGGAACTGGAAAAGGTGCAGAAAAGGGCAACCAGAATGATTAAAGTGGTGGTGGAGAAGCAGGACACTTGTAAGGCCATTTGCTGAGATTCGAGAGCAGGCAAAGGTTTGTCCTTGTCTCTGCTTGAGATGCCCATGAGCATTTGGAGGGCCACTGTGTGCGACAGGATCCTGGACTAGATGGGCTGTGGCCTGATCCAGCAGGGCTCCTCTTAGGTTCTTATGGTCTTATGTAAAATCAGCTGTTTTAAGAAAATACATCTTACCTGCTGCGAAGCTACTATGTGCCATACAGATTAGAGGACCCTTCCCACAGCTTCCTCCTTGGCAGCTGTGATACTTCCGTGGTCCATGCGGTGGTGCATGTGTCACATGGGAGGGGGCAGCCAATGGGAGCTGAGCTTGCCATCCTGTCCGGACTGGTGGGAACATTTGAATTTACCCGAAACTGCGGAGTGATTGTTATGTTCCGCAGTATGTGAATTCACAGTAGTGGAGGCATAATGTGCTGCCGCTACGCAGCATTGGGCATCAGATGTGATGCCTGTTCCCTGGCTGCACATTCCCTTGTGCAGTTTTCCTAAGTCTGGACACGCGCTATGTTCTTTTCTCCCCCAGGCTGACCACCATCTACACTTTGGAAGCCACCTGTATCTGTACATAGGGCTGTCATTTCCTGATTCAACCTGGAATTCCTCCTCCAATTGTACCTGGCATTTTTGTAGTGAGATAACACAGAATTTGGTATCTTCAGTATTTGGTATCTTTGGCTTAACCTCGTTCTTCTTGTCCCACTTGTTAACCCTTGCCTTTGCTCTTATATTTACATATACAGCCAGCAAATTCCTCAAGGCACAAAATTGCCTCTTATTTAAGTTTGAAAGCATCCTGAAGTTCAGACACGGTAGCTAATCTGGAGAGATGCAGCCCTATCCTGGCATTTTCAGTCTACCAGAAGATCTAATCAAAAAGTACTGGGTTTGACCTGAAGATTTGGATGGATAACAAGAGGATAGGAGAAACCATGAAATTACAAATAATATGTACCTATAAGTTTAAAAATAGCGCCGACTAGGAATGCGCACAAATGTTTTTTTGGCATTCGATTTGATTCAAATTGAATTTTAAAACACCCGAATTGGTACAAATAGAGAAAAAACAAATGTATTGGAATTCGAACCAATTCAAACACATTCGTATCTATTTGTAGGAATGTTTGATACGTATTAGATGATACAAATCTCATATGCATCTGTACACATCCGTACGTGTCCCGGTTCCATCCTATGCATATCCGTACGGATGCGTACAGATATGAATAAGCATACGTATCCTTTCACATACTAATGTCCAAATTATTCATACCGATAATTCAAAACATTATTATTTGTTCAAATACTAAAAAATGAATGTCTGGACATTCTAGTTTAAATGTCTGAATTTGGATTAATTCAATAGAATAACGAATATTACTACTACTAATAATAATAATAATATCTCAAATATTTGTGCACATCCCTAGAGCTGACTACTTAAATTGAAAACTCAGCTCACATAGCGGGAAGTTTAAGAGCAGGCAGCCTATGCGTCTGCTGTCCAAGGTGCTAGCTGTTGATTGGCAAGGTTGCTCCTAGTTGTTGGATAGCTATGCTAGACGCAACTGGCAAAGGATGTGCACAAATGCAATTTTCAGGATTCAATTCAATTCAAATTGAATAGCCAAAAATTGGAATCAATTCGAATGTTTAAAATTTGAATGTATTCACATTCGATTCAATTTGAATAGATTCGAATCTATTCGTTCGAATATTTAATTCAAATTTGCACATACGAATGTCGACAACATCCCGTACGTATCCCTACATATCCGTACGGATCCCGTAGTTATCCTGTATGCATCCCATTTGTGTCCCATATGGATCCGTACAAATGCGTACGGACGTGGGAATGATGCATACATGCAAGTACGCTTCATGTACGTACCTGTACACATATGAACATCCAAATAATTTGAACAAATAGATTCAAAAATCCAAAATTTGTTCGAATGTTTACATTCAAATTTATAGACATTTGTTTTGAATTCAAATGTCCAAATTCAAATTAATTTTATATAATTTCAAATGTTTCGAATATTTGTGCACAACCCTACAACGTTGTTGTTGTTTTTAACTTGGTTTGGCTAATTGGCTACTCAATGAAATACATTGGTCTATGTATCTATCTTAAATGTCCAGACAACCTCTTGAATGAAGAATACCTTCCCAGGAGTTCTGGCAGCCCCTCAACAGTAAGACATCTGCTTACTCAGCGAGGAACTATTTCAGACACCCTGATCTATGAAGTAATTCCACTAATAGTACAGTTTGCTCCACACAGGTCTTAGTGGATATTAACCATGCTAATCTCAGGAAGCTATGCACTTGCTAAAGATTTCATCCCCGGCTAGAATTGTTGGCAGATGTGAGATCCAAGAATAGCCACTTGTCTGTCAGATATCAGGGTAGTCACTGCAGCTATCTCACAAGGGCTGCTCAGAATTGCCCAGAACCACTTTGGACCCATATGGGGAGAAGACAAGTGAACCAGGCCTAACTTAACCATTTCATCAGGGGAACTAAAGTATTCAAAGTGTTTTTGTAAAATCTGGCCCAGAACCTATAGCAGCAGATGCATGAGGACCAGAGGCTGCCCACAAAGGGTGTTTCCACACAGGCCGTTAAGACCCCATGAAGCACCCGATAAGGACACATATGGCACACATCTGCATGTTCCCTTCCACCCAGTGGAACAGATTAGGGCCTCTTCAAGGGCACTGCTTCTGTACGGTCTCGTGTGAGATCCGACTCTAATGGGATCGAGAGGCCGCCGAATCCAGTTTTCCGGAAGACCTGAAAAATTAGGTTTTCAAACTGTTCCTACTTGCAAATTCTGGATCAAAGGATGACGTTTCCACACAGGGACAGGAGAGGGAATCCATGTGGATGGGACCGGAAGTTACCATGTTGAGTGCAGTGGGGCAGCCATGGGATCTCAGGCGCACCGCTGATTGGTGAGCAGTCTGTCCCTGATATGCCCACACATGGTGGAAACAAGGGGTGACTGACGGCTGAGTGCCCCAATCTCGCAACACCTTGGGTAGCAGGGCCGCAGAGAGGCCTGATCCTTCTGGATATCAGTGCTCGGGCGTCCGCACAGCAAACACATGATGGCTTCCTCACTATCCGTGCTTCCCACATGGGAGCAGATGCGTTAGTCCTCATTTGGATCCATCCCTATTTCAGACGGATCTTCCCAGAGGCGGATTTCAGAAATCCAGATTTCCTTAATCTGAATTTCAAGTGTAGGTGCGGAAACACCCAGAATCCACTAAATGGTATTTTTGAGCCACTCTAAATAAAAACTAACTTTGGAAGGCAGACAGGCACGTTCTACACATCCAGACATTGGTTATTTGGATACTTTGGAATAAAGCATAGATATTTTGGAATAAAGCATAGATATTCTAGAATATCCATGCTTTTTTCTGGAATATCCAAATATAATGGAATAAGTAACTGATGTCTAGAAGGAGAAGAAGAAGAGTTGGCTTTTCTATCCCGCTTTTCTCAGCCATTAAAAGTGGCTGACAAAGGGACTAAAAGTGGCTGACAAAGCTTCCTATTCTTCTCTGCACAACAGACACCCTGTGAGGTAGGTGGGGCTGTGAGACCTAAGAAGAGAGCTGTGACTAGCCAAAGGTCACCCAGCTGGCTTCATAGAGGAGGGTGAAATCAAACCTGGTATGACTACATAATAGTCTGGCTTTTTATCCACTAGACTAAACTCCCTCCCTTCTTCTTGAAGCCTAAGAGAAGAAAAAGCTGGGAAGTTTTCTTGGGTGCTCCTAACTGAAAACTCAGAAAATGAGTGTTTATTCTATTTTATTTTTGAAAAAAAAAAACCCTTATTAATAAATATACTTTGAATCCTATATACTGTATGACAAAATACAAAAGGATTCTTTAATCACAAGGTGATGCCTTTATCCATCTATTGTCCATTTATAATGTTGTTTTTGCATTTTTGTACAGCCCTTTGATGGAAAGGATACCAGAAATAAACACTTTTATTTTTATCATCATCATCATCATCATCATCCAGTCACAGCCTCTTCCTTGACACCAGAAATGGACTAACTTAAATGTAGACATGGCTAAGCTTGCACTGTTTTCTCTCTCTATAGATACAACCAAGATAAAATAAAAACAATCCAGTCTTTCTAAAACTAATTAAACTAATCACCAAATTAAAAATAGCACAAGAACTCAGGCAGTCAATACTAATGGATCATACACTGATAGGATCAGAGGCTTGTGGAGAACACAAGTAAAAATGGAAATAATTGCACGCAAAGAAAGTTTATGGGCTGTTTTTCCTGGTGAAGAAATGTTCTACTATCAGTCTTACTTCACACGACAATGGAACCTGCATAATACATGTAGCTTCTCTAGATACTTATAATGCATTGTATGCAACACACCTTTGAGAATGGACTGAAACATTTGCAAAGAGTTTAATGGAAGCCCAGGAACCTTCCAGGCATGCTTGCATTGTGTGCCTTTCTGAATCCAATTTAAGGTGCTGGTGATGAGTGATAAAGCCTATGTAGATTTATTTCTGAAGGAATCCTTTTGGTGGTTCTAGAATGCTGGCCACAGGTACCCACAAATAAAATGCATAGAAGTGAAAAAGTATGAGTGTTGTTACCAGGAGATGGACTGAAGAAGGAGAAGAAGAGTTGGCTTTTCTACCCTGCTTTTCTCAACCATTTAAGGAGACTCAAAGTGGCTGGCAAAGCTTTCCATTCTTCTCCCCACAACAGAACACCCTGTGAGGTAGATGG
>MTQE01001134.1:8431337-8459429 GCA_014337955.1 Aspidoscelis marmoratus | reverse complement strand
CCCATTTAAGGGGACTCAAAGCAGCTGGCAAAGCTTCTATTCTTCTCCCCGCAACAGGCACCCTGCGGGGTGGGTGGGGCTGTGAGAGCTCAGAAGAGAGCTGTGACTAGCCCAAGGTCACCAAGCTGACTTTATGGAGGGAGAAGAGTTGGCTTTTCTACCCCACTTTTCTAACCCATTTAAGGAGTCTTTAAGCAGCTGAGAATACTTTCTATTCTTCTACCCAGAACAGACACCCTGTGAGTTAGGTGGGACTGTGAGAGCTCAGAAGAGAGCTGTGACTAGCCCAGGGTCACCCACCTGCCTTCATGGGGGAAGATGGAATCGAACCCAGTATTCCCAGATAAGAGTCCAGCTCCCTAACCACTAGACCAAACTGGCTATGACCCTATGATATAGCAGCCAATGACTACTTTGGTTAGATAATTGGAACTATAGTAATAGAGGAAGGACGTGGAGGAGGAAGAGGAAGAAGAAAGACATATCCAAACCCTGGCATTATTCCTCACATAGATGCATAGAATTAGGAACATCACATTCAAAATTCATCCGAATTCCAACATTCGCATGTGAATCGGATGTTGGTGCATTCAAAAACTGACATTGAAATACAAATAAAATGCTTTGATACATTTGTGAACCTGGGGAGGTGGAAAAGTGGCTGCCCCAGTCACATCCGCAACGGATCCAGATTGGATTCAAAGCGGATTGAGAGTGGATTTGACACATTCAGAGCAGATACGTAGGGGACATGTAGGGGATCTGTAGGGATCTGTACGCGATTCATATCAGGAGGCCTATTCACACGAGGGCCTCCAGAATGTGAGTAGGACACCCTGGGACAGAGCACTTGCAGTTCCATTTGGATGTAGAGCACTCATGTTCTGGGTGTAGAGCATGAAATGGCACTCTACACCCGTTCCCGGCTGTCCCTAGGCAGCTGAGCCCCCGCGGACACAACTTACCTTGTTGCCGCTAGGTTCGAAGTGGCAGACCTGGCCGGCGGCGTTCAATACCAGGCGTTCTGCGCAGGCACGGGTAACTGGCCAATCAGAGCGGGCAGCATGCGCAGATGCACAACACCGCCGGCTGGGCCCACCACTTCGAACCCGGAGGCGATGAGGTACGCTGCGTCTGTGTGCATGCTTCCCAGGGTAGGCACCGGCCTGTGCTGGGGGGACCCGGGGAAGGAACGGAACTGGCCTGCCCACCCCTGAGTTGAATTCGACCCAATGGAGGCAGGGGGAGGAGTGTCCCGCCCCCATGCCGGCCTTTTTGGGCTAGGCCACGCGGGGACGGATTCTCCTTTCGCAATAGGCAGGAAGGAATGCGTCCCCACACATTCCTTACCTGCCTGGATGCAAAAGAGGAACCCATCCCCACGTATCCTAGATTTATATTGAAATCAGATTTATATTGAATATTCGTATCAAATTTAAATCCTACCACATTCAAAGGGGATCTATTCAAATAATATGAATTTTTTTGCATTCGATTGTATATGACTCAAAACAGGAAAAATATTTGTGCACGTCCCTACATTGAATATCTATTACAGTACTGTCCTTTAGTACTTCAGACTGGCTGAGGAGAACAAATATTTAGCCCTTACACACTGAAAGAAGTGAATAGGACCATGTGATGCTCTACATTTTGCTTTCAGGGGGTTCCATTTTACATGGAATAACAAAGGAGAGAAACGGCCTCCTGTTTCCTTCACAAAGCGCTCTTCGCTGCATGAGTTTACCCAGGGCAGAACGACCTTCTACTTTGCTTGCGATGGTTGTACAGGTGGTAAGTCATATCTGACACTTTGTAACCCAGAAAATCTGAATATTCGATTCAAATTGGATTTTTGAAAATCCGAATTTGAACATTCAAACTCGAATTGGATTTTTGAAAATCCGAATTTGAACATTCAAACTCGAATTGGATTTTTGAAAATCCGAATTTGAACATTCAAACTCGAATTGGATCTTTGAAAATCTGATATGGATTTTCAAATACTTTGAATTTTTATATACGAATCTGTGTGAGAATTATACGTATCTTGCACTTAAAATACGGGATTAAAATGGGATGCATACGGGATAATGTGGGATGCATACGATTTTTTAAGGAATACGTACAGATACGTATTACAGATACAAATGTTGTCGTAACATTTGAACGCAAGGATTCGAATGTTACGGATTCGAATCGGATTTTATGACATTTGAATCTACTCGGATTCAAATGTCAAAAATACATTTATGCACATCCCTAGTGGACCACAGGACACCAGGCATGTTGAACCTCCTCTGTCTTCTGGAATTTTCCCAAGCTCATATTAGTTGCTCAGGATGTGCAAAGTTTGGTTTGTCTTCACAAACTGAATTGACTGTTCACATCAAAATGAGAATTTGGTTTTTCAAGTATCCAAAGCTTTGATCGAAACAAACCGGTATCCTCTCTGTGAAAATGAGCAATTTGATTGTGGCTTATATTTATTTATTTATTTATTTATTTATTTATTTATTTATTTATTTATTTATTTATTTATTTATTTAGATTCTAATCCCACCCTATACCCAAGAGTCTCAGGGTGGGTTGCAACATATAAAATGGACATATTAAAAGCAATAATATATTAAAACCCTGGGAGTGTCTGAATGTGGGGAGGAAAAAGCTGTTCCTGTACTTGGCCAAAGGCCAGGGCAAAGAGGTACATCTTCACAGCTCATCTAAACACATAGAGTGAAGGTGCCTGATGCACCTCAGGAGGGAGACTATTCCACAGTCTGGGAACCACCACTGAAAAGGCCATGAAAGGGGCTATTTTTCTATTGGTGAAAGGAACATGCACATTTTTTGTGCTCATCTCTATTAGTTACCTCCATAATACTATCTAACCATCCCACCCCCTGCTGTCCTTTCTCCTTTTGCCTTCAATCTTTCCTAGTATCAGAGTTTCTTCTAGTGAATCCTGTCTGCTCACTATGTGGCCAAAGTATCTGGGCTTCAGCTTCACAATTAGTCAGTCGCTACAGAGAGAAGTCTTCTCCCAAAGACAGGTTAGAGATGTAAATAAAAAATAATAGTGGAAAATGAGAATACCACCCACAGGGATACATTAGCTACCCATTTCCTGACAATTTAATCTCTTACATAAATAACAACTCTAGCTCTCTACGTTATGGCTTCAAAAGATCTACCCTAATTTAGCATCTGGTCTCCCACATATTCCTGAGCTGCTAATGGCAAAAAAGGAAAGGGCTGGCATAAACCTTGGGAACGTCGAGCCCTGGGCCTGAGAGGTGAAATCCAAACGGAGTGGGAGGAAACAGTGTTCTTTTCATGTTTTCACTGAAAATACAGTATATTACTTCCCAGTTTGGTCTAGATTATGGAGCCGGACTCTTATCTGAAAATACCGGGTTTGATTTCGCCCTCCTCCATGAAGCCAGCTGGGTGACCCTGGGCTAGTCACAGCTCTCTTCTGAGCTCCTACATCCCCACCCACCTCACAGGGTGTCTGTTGTGGGGAGAAGAACAGAAGGTTTGTCAGCCACTTTGAGTCCCTTTAAATGGGTGAGAAAAGGAGGGTAGAAAAGCCAACTCTTCTTCTTCTTCTTCTTCCGTATGCAAAAAGTGCATAATTTACGTTTCTTAAAAATGGTTTAAAATTTTACCTATTCAAGTCCTGCTATTTTGGTGTAGTGGTTTTGGCACAAAAAGGAGTATCTAAAAGTAACAAGAGTATAAAAAACAAAGAATAAAAAAGCTCCCAATATGCAAAATTATATAATTATATAATTGTTATGCTGTTATGATCATGTAAAAGTCAGAAGTATACAACTGCCGTACAAGAATTATGATGCAAAATGCCTTAGGGTCAATTGGCAATAAAAGACTAATCCAATTGTATAAGTAATCTTGCATACAAAATATCTCTTAAGAGCCAACAAAACTCCGGTCATGAGAGTGTCTTGTGTTAGATTCTCTTGTTACCTTTAGCTGCTATTTTTGGATCTATTCCCATTGTTGGATCCTTTGAACAAAAGGAAACCCGGTCAGGCAATAGACTAGTCAGCCAAGTGTTAGCATTAATCTAGGAACTATTTCACTCACTGCATGGGGAAATCAAGATTTTCCTCACCAAATGTGAGTGATAAATAATAAATAATAATAAACTATGTACCTAGCATGGCATAAGTACTTGCAAACCTTTTAGGAATATTTCTTTAGAAATTATTATTTGTACAATGTCCAAATGTTTTCAACAAGCACTTTCGATATTAACAATTTAGCGCTGCCCTGCTGAAAAATTCTCTTGGTTTTCAGAAAGGCAAATGTCCCTTTTTGTGTCTGCTGTACAGCAACACATTTCGACAAGAAACTCTTTTAAAAAAGTGGGAAGTCTTAGAGAAAGAGCAGGGCCAGGCGAATGAGCATGATTGTGAGCTCTTTCTGCCTCCCAGCACAGACCAAAACAGATGTGCTTGATGTGGGCAAGGGAGATTAAGCCAGACAAAGCTATAGTCCAATTTGAGCTTAAAAACACAATGAGGGGGAGGGAGAAGGGTGTATTAGAGAGATTTGGGTCTCTAAGAAGGTTAAATGCCTACAAATAATATTCATCCTATGGAAGCTCTAGGGCAGCACAAAATTCCCTTTATTTAAACACTTAACACAGTCTATGCTTGGTGATTCTACTCTGGTATTTTTCCAGCAGTGTCCACCTGTCTCCTGCAAGAACTTCCATTTCTGATTGGCATCTCTTCCACAACTAAATCTGTGATTTCTCTATACCCAGTTCATAACATAAGAGCATCTCAGCACTACAAACCGGTGTGAATTGATACGCCTTTGCCAGTCTACAGGAGTGACCCTTATAATTCAGATGTTCACCTTCTGCACAGTTGCAGGCCATGGATCCAGGCTCTGGGAACTAGGCAAATGTTTGTTGCCAGGTATATGGCAAGAAAAAATGCACATGAACACAGAATGAGATAGAAGAAGAAGAAGAAGAGTTGACTTTTCTACCCCGCTTTTCTCACCCATTTAAGGGGACTCGAGGTGGCTATTCTATTCTTCCCCCCACAACAGAACACCCTGTGATGTAGGTGGGGCTGGGAGAGCTCAGAAGAGAGCTGTGACTAGCCCAAGGTCACCAGCTTCATGGAGGAAGAAGAAGAGTTGGCTTTTCTACCCCGCTTTTCTCACCCATTTAAGGAAACTCAAAGCAGCTGACAAAGCTTTTCTATTATTCTCCCCACAACAGACACCCTGTGAGGTAGGGGGGCTGTGAGAACTCAGAAAAGACCTGTGACTAGCCGAAGGTCACCCAGCTCGTTTTATGGAGGAGGGCAGAATAGGACCCAGTATTCCCAGATAAGAGTTCGGCTCTCTAACCACTAGACCAAATAGGGCTTTTGGCATGGGCAGATGGCTGCTGCCTGAACAAAGTTAGCTTCTTTCTTTCTTTCTTTCTTTCTTTCTTTCTTTCTTTCTTTCTTTCTTTCTTTCTTTCTTTCTTTCTTTCTTTCTTTCTTTCTTTCTTTCTTTCTTTCTTTCTTTCTTTCTATCTATCTATCTACCTATCTACCTATCTATCTACCTACCTACCTACCTACCTACCTATCTAATCTATTCAGCTTTAGCCTAAAGTTCTAAGGTCTGGTGGACCATAAGGACAACAGAATTACAAGTCAGATGCAATACTTAAACGTTAGCAGACGCCATTTAATAATACCACCTATAAACCAGTATACAATGTCCTGAGGCAAAAATCACTTCCTTCGTTTTTCATCTTGTGCCACTTTGAATTAAGGAAACGCAGGCATGGAGCACACTGACTGCCTATTTGCCCTATAATTTATTACTCTACACTTCCCAAACTCACACCCACTTCCTGAAGCAATTCTCCAAAACAATGGTTCCAGCCCCGCACAAAACCTTACCTTGTCCATCAAAATGAATTCTGGATGAAATTGCACGAGTTTCCAGTTTAGGAAAGGATGGGCCTAAATAGATGCAACACTTATTCTCAGCACTAGTACCACAACCTGTCTGAAACGGCTCTGCAGTTGATTGGCTATCATAACCTTTGCATACATGACAAAAAGAAACAGGTATTATTTTCTGTTTCATAATATAGTACGTTGTATAATTCAAATCTGAATTTTTGTACAATTATTTAGAGTTTGTCAGCCTCAACATGACCTTAGTAATGCATAATGCACAAATGCAGTTTTAAAGATTCAATTCGAATTGAATATCCAAAAATTTGATTTGATTCGAATATTTAAAATTTTAATTTACCCAAATTCAATTCCAATTAAGCAAATTTGAATCTATTCATTCGAATTTTCAGTTAGACAACATTTGTATGTGCCCGTACGCATCGTTACACATACCGTATACATCCATACACACCAATACACATCCTGTGTTTATTCCGTTTGCAACCTGTTTTCATCCTATACGGATCTGTACCGATGTGTATGGATGCAGGAAAGATGCATACGTGCAAGTATGCATCGTGTACTAACCCATACAGATACAAATGTCTAAATAATTCAAAGAAATAGATTCAAAAATCCAAAATTTGTTCGAATGTTTAAATTCGAATTTAGGGACATTCTATTTGAATTCGAATGTCAAAATTCAGATGAATTTGTTTGAATTTTGAACGTCTTCAAATATTCATGCACATCCCTAATGCATGATCATTACTACTATGAACCTTGAAGTGGATGGTCCCCAAAACAAACAAGCCATCTACTTTATTCTCTCAATCACTGGAGCTGCAAACCTATTTAGTCATCAGATGAAGGTTTCTGGCATTTAATGAGGTTGCTCCCAAGTATCCATAGGATAGAAGCAACAACCAGAACCCACATCAATGTCCTGTGTGATTTCCCTATGAGGCAAAACAGCTGCAAGGAACAAATCACTTTTTGATTAAGAGAAATATTAAAGTTCAAGGGGATTTATTTCTAATGCAAAACAGCTTGGAGGGATTGTTACAGGCTAGAGGGTGTCTTAGGTTAAGCCACAGGGCAGCTTTTCCAGGATGGATGTTGACATCCCTTCTTTCTTTTTTATCATAGCTAGAAGAGAAATACTTGTAAGTCATCTTATCGCAGCTAGATTTGTACTTTCCAAGCAAGATGCTAGCAAGACTCTGTTCCTTTCATGGAACAGGCTTCATGGGCCTATATAATATTTTTTCATTTAAAAAAATAAATAAAACAAGCAAATTACAGGATCGGTTCATAAAAATAGAGACAAATTTCTCCTTTTCTGTTTTTCTCTGCTGCATTTACTCATTCGTTCCAGGAGAAAGGATTGGGATTTCTGTGCTTGTTATGTTTTTTAAAAAATACATTTTGATTATAATTCTTTTATAGGCAAGTAGCTACTAGGTTACTTGGATGAAGGATTTTATTGATTCAAAATTAATGGCATTGCACTCAGTCCAGCATATCACTAATGACCCTCCCAATACATTTTCTTGCAGAAAATTCAAACAAGCCTAGAGAACAAGCCAGTAGAGATGTGCACAAATGCAATGTCCGCATAAATACATGTAGAGAAAAAAATGAATGTATTAAAATTCAAACACATTTGAACATATTTGTATCTATTTGTATGAATATTTTATTAGTATTTGATGATACAAATGTCAACAACATTCGCATGTGTCTGTACGCATCTGTACACATTCATACGCATCCTGTTTTTATCCCGTATGCATCTCGTTTTCATCCCGTACGTATCTGTACAAATGCGTACGGATACGAATGTAATGGGCACGTATCTGTACACATGTGAACGGCTTCATGTAGGAAGAAGTAGGACTGGAAGAGCTGGCTTTTCTACCCTGCTTTTCTTACCCATTTAAGGGGACTCAAAGCAGCTGGCAAACCTCCTGTTCTTCTCCCCTGTGAGGTAGATGGGGCTGTGAGAGCTCAGGAGAGAGCTGTGACTAGCCCAAGGTCACCCAGCTGGCTTCATGGGGAAGGGCAGAATTGAACCCAATACTCCCAGATAAGAGTTCGGCTCCCTAACCACTAGACCAAACATTTATTCAATATAGGGTGATTCTACATTGGCCAGTATACCAGGCCAATGAACATACCAGGATCCTGCCTTCTGCATGCTGCAGGGCTTCCCTTAGTCTGCACCAATGTTCCCAAAAATCTCCTAGTACCCTTGCTGGTCAAGTCTACCACCCCTTGAAGAATCGCCTATGGTCCAGGGCTAACTGGAGGCCCTTGAAGCCTTTCAGCACCAATACAAAGTCTTCTGCACCTACTTGAAGAAGTCGTCTTTGCAATAGACGCTTCCAGCTCTGGAGAAGCAGCGGTCAGCCAGCTGCATTTGGCAGTCAGCACACTTGAGGCAAGAGCCGTGCCAGTGGCGGTCGAGGACTTTTAAGATGAACTTGTCAAGGATGTGTTGGTTGCAGCCAGCGCACTGGGGGATCTCTGGTGGGGAGAGAAAGAGGGAACAGTGTCAGCAAAGAAGAAGCAATAAGCTGAGAGCAGTTTATAACTGAAAGGTGGAAATGGCTGCAAATTTGGCCTTGGTCACACCTTTACCTTACACCTTCTTCAGTCCATCTTCAGATTGCAATTCTCGCACTGCTTCATTCCCCCCCCCCCCAATATTATATTTGTGGACTTTCCAGCCTGGAAAATCCAAATGGAGGGTGGGTGAAAATCCAAAGACTACCTGGAATACAAATACCAAGACTACAAAGTACAAAGACTACTTTCCGGCCTGGATAGAAATCTAAAGACTACCAACGAAACAGACAGGAATGAAAAGGTGTGAGCGTTGCAACTAGGAAATGGACTCAAGAAGGTTTAAAGTGAAGGTGTGACCATGGCCCTAGTCTGTTCCTTACAGCATTAGGCTGGGGAAGCTGCAGGACTCATTGCTACTTCACATCAACACTAAAAACCATGTGCAGGAAGGCATCCTCGTCACAAAATGTTGCATCACATTCTTCTTTGCATAAGAAACATTTCTCTGTCTGGGCTGTACCAGCTGCATTCATTTTATTGATTTTTGTTTGTTTGTTTGTTTGCATCTTTATCCCACCTTATACCTAAACGTCTGTAGTAGAGGTATGCACAAATGCAATTTTTGGGATTCAATTCAAATCAAAAATTCAAAAATTCAATTTGATTCAAATCTTTAAAATTTGAATTTAACCACATTTGATTCGAATTAAGCGAATTCAAATCTATTCGTTTGAATTTTCAATTTGAATTTGCACTTAGGAATGTCGACAACATTTGTATGTGCCCATACGCATTGCTACACATCCCGTATGCACACGTCCTTATGTATCCTGTAGTTATCCTGTGTGCAACCTGTTCTCATCCTGTACAGATCTGTACAAATGCGTATGGATGCAGGAAAGATGCATATCTGCAGGTACGCATCATGTACGAACCCGTACACATACGAATGTCCAGGTAATTCAAACGAATAGATCCAAAATTCAAAATTAATTCAGATCTTTAAATTCTAATTTATGGACATCTGATTTGAATTCAAATATCAAAATTCAGACAAATTCCATCAAATTTCAAATACTTTTGAATATTCATGCACAGCTCTAGTCTCTAGTGAAAAGGTGTTTCTTTAAACATTTGGGACCCAGTCTGTTTAGGGCTTTAGGTATCAAAGTTAATACCTTGAATTGAAGCTTTATGAATTAGCAGTCAGAGTATTCACTTAAGACAAATGTGGTGTGCATGCAGACAACAGTCCTAGTCTACAATCTAGGGGCCTTTCCGCACAGGCTCTAAAAACACATTTAGAGCCTGTTCAGGGAGGGATTTGGATGTGGCTTCCACAAAGGGAACGGAATTAGGGTCCCTTTGAGGATGCCACATCCGCACGTCGGCATGCAAAACTGGTTTCTTAAGCCGGTTTTGCTGCTGAAATCCAACCCAGATGTAAGACCTGAAAAATTAGGTCTTACATCTGGCCTTTCCCCTGAAACCGTTTAGGAAGGAAGAGGGCAGCTGGCCAATCGTGGCTGCGGTGCATGCACACGCAGTGGAAGCCATGTTCCCACTTCCAGAAGCTGCCACGCCACAACCAGGTAAGCAGCAGAGCGGAACAGCGTGTCCACGGGCGGGGTGGGGGGTGGCGGCTGGAGCTTCCCCTGTCAAGAGAAGGCACCATCACCCCTTCTCTTGCCAGGGGGAAACTGGGGAAGCCGGCTGCCGGTCTCGCCATGTCAGCTCGAAGGAGCCAATGGCAAAGGTCGGTGGGCAGGGCCAGCTGTCAAATGGAGAGCATGTGGTCTCCATCTTTGACAGCTGGGCAGGGCCTCTGGAGGCCGGATTGGGATGGTTGCTGCTGCGTCTGCACCAGCACCCTCTCCAGTCCAGCCCTGCCGCCGCCGCCGCATGCGTATGCAGACTCACGGGGCCTCCAAGAATCTGCCCCATTCTTTTTAAAAACGTTTCACCGGAAAATGGATCTTATAGATCCATTTTTCGGCGGCAAATGCGGAAAGGCCCTATCTGTCACATTCTGCACCTGCTGCAGCTTCTAAGCCATCTTCAAGGACAGCCACTTCTACAGCGCATTAGAATAGTCCAATCTGAAAGTTAGCAGAGCATGGATTACTGTGGCTAGAACTAGGGATGGGCACAAATGGTTTTTTGTTTTTGTTTTTTGCATTCGAATTTGAATCGAATATCCAAACGTTCCATTCAATTCGAATGTTTAGAATCCGAATGTAACAAAATCCGATTTGAATTGAACACATTCAAATCTATTCATTCGAATGTTAGCTTCCAATCTGTAGATACTAATGTCGACAACATTCATATTTGAAGATACAAATGTCAACAACATTTGTATGTGTTATACGTATCTGTACACATTTCGTACGAATCCCGTTTTATCCCGTAAGCACCCTGTTTTTGTCCTGTGCTATCAGTGCAAATACGTATGAGATATGTATCTGTACATTCAAATGTTTTGAATCATTCGAACGAATATTTCAGAACATTCAAAATTCATTTGAATGTTTAAATTAGAATGTGCAGACATTCTATTTGAATTCAAATGTCCATATTCGATTGAATTTTGAATGTATAGCATATTCATTCACACCCCTAGCTAGAACATCTCTGACCAGAAAGGGCCACGACTGGGAAAACACCCATAGCTGGAAATAGGCACTCTTGACCACCACCTCCACCTGAGTTCAAATGTCAGCATCCCTAGATTGCACACCTGTCCCTCCTACGACAATACAGCCCATAAAGAACAGGGTGTCTCCTACTTCATGGACTTAAGACCCTGTGACAAATAGCCCCCACATCTTGTCTGGGTTCAGCTTTTATTTGTTGCCCTTCATCCAGCCCCTTATTCCCTCTAAGCACCTGTCAAGCACTTTTAACTGCCTCTCCTGATTCAGAGATCATGGAGAGACAGAGCTTGAGTGACAAGCAAACCTCATTCCACATCTCCTGATGACTCCCCCAGTGCCTTAGTATAGGTGTTAAAGAGCATGGGAGATAAAATAGGAGATAAAATTAATCCACAAGGAAACCACAAGTGATGCTGAGCAAGAATCTTCCACAATCGCTCTCCAACAACAACCTTATAAATAGGAGCAGAACCATCACAAAGCGGAGCCTCCAACTCCCCAAGGCTGTAGACTTTCCAGAAGGATACCATAGTCAACAGTATCAAAAGCCACCAAGAAATCCAGGGGAACCAACAAGGGAGTACTTTTCTTTTCCTTCAGAGAAGGTCATCAATAAGGACAATCAAGATGCTATTAATGTCATAAACCAGGAATGAAGTCAGATTGAAATGGTTCTAGATAATTCCATGCATGCCTGCAGTTGACAGCCATCTACAATAAGTTGACCTAATAAGTTAACCAACTTAACAAACCTTTCACGAGAGAGCATTGAAACATACCCATACCATTATATATATATTTCTTTAGGGAGCATTCAAATTTACAGCACACATTTCATGTTTTAGCAGTCAGTGTCAAATTATAGGCTGGCTTTTATGATATACATGAATTTAGATCATTGTCAGAGTACAGCTAATATTTGCATGCAGGCAGGATCCCACAAATGAGTACTTTTTAAACTGTAGATATTTCCTCTTTCATGAGAACGTCATCAGCAGGAACTCAGCAGCAGAAAAAAGCTGAACTGGAGGACAACCAACCACTGGAAACAGCAATCCCTGAAGCTCACAAAACCATGCAGTATGTGTCTCATATTCTATCCCATAGTCCAGCCATTTTACTGCATTAAATGACAAACTCTGGCCACCAATAATTACTAGGACTACAAGTCTTCAAAGGAAGTTGTTATTAGATACCTATCTTAATATGGATCCTCCTGATTTATTTCGTTATCTGCTTGCTTGCTAGCTAGCTTGCATGGTCTTAATATGGATCCTCCTGATTATCTATCTATCTATCTATCTATCTATCTATCTGTCTGTCTGTCTGTCTGTCTGTCTGTCTGTCTGTCTGTCTGTCTGTCTATCTATCATCTGCTTGCTTGCTCGCTTGCTCGTTCGCTCGCTCGCTTGCTCGCTCGCTCTTAATATGGATCCTTCTGATTATTTATTTATTTGCTTCCTTGCTTCCTTGCTTGTCTAAAATGTTTATATCTCGCCCCATATCCAAAGATCTCTGAGTGGCTTACCGTAAAAGACCCATATACAAAAAAGACATTAAATACATACCCCATTAAAAGAGTATTAAAGAGCCAGGTCTTTACTTGGTGCCTACAAGTTAGAAGAGTTGGCCCTAACTGGGCCTCCAAGGGAAGGGCATTCCATAATCAGGGTAGCACTGCTGAGAAGGCCCTCTCCCATGTCCTAACACAGGGGGTTTCTCTAACTGGTGGGACCCGAAGGAGACCCCCTCCAGTAGATCTTAAACCACAGGTAGATCTGTATGAGAGGAGGCATTCCTTCAAGTATTGAGGTCCCAACCAGCACTTCGAGTTCAGATTGGAAGCATAGAGGCAGCCATGGGGTCCATTCCCACTGGCATGCACTAGCATTCGCATTTACAGATGCTGGTGCACTCCAAACCAACCCCCCACATGCCCAGACACTCACCTGGGTCCAGGGACATGTCTGGACACCATCTTCTTCTCTGTGGAGCTCAGTTCAACTGTGTGTGTACTGGTACTGTCACCAAGACAACAATGATGCGCTGCACACACGCAATCACATTTCCAGTCATCGAAGGTACCAGTGCATTTGTGCAGCACCTCAGATGACCCCCTGGCACTGGAAGAGGTGTGAACAGTCTCTCTGGTAGTGAGGAATTGTAAGGAATTAGAGGTGTGTGGTGCACAATTTCGTACACCACGTGCAAGTAGCTGCTGGGGTAGCTTATGGTAGAGCAAGAAACTTTTCTGATGTGGAAACCCCTCCTACAAATGCAGATGGTGCTTCCCAGAAGCTACCCTAGTGTGAACTAGCAGGCCAAGTGCAAATTGGCCTTAGGTCTATACTAGGGGGTGGTATATTGGACCAAGAAGGCATACCCTCCACTGTGTGCTCCTGAAATCTCTGAAGGCCAGGATCCTTCATTCCTGGCCTTTAGAACCTTTGGTATGGGGATGACCTAGAACAGAACATCCCAATGTGGATGGCCTTGTTTTGGCCCAGAAGTAGTTCATCCCAGCCAGAGACTAGGGATGTCCACGAATATTCAAAATATTTGTTGTTCAGATGAATCTGAACATTCGTTTTTTAGCATTGATACAAATACAAATATTTTTGGGTTATTCATACGAATAATTCAGGCATTTGTATGTGTACGGATATGTACGCATCACAAACGTATCCATACACATCCGTACAGGCATGTACAGGATGATGAAGGGACGCGTACGGATACATACGAGATTCACCTCATTGGATATGTATTGAATATTTGTACAAATAGATACAGATGTATTCGTATAGGTTCCAATCTCCAGACGTCCATTTTCCTTTATTTGTACGAATTTGGATACTTGAATATTCAATTTGAATTGAATCGGATGTTGAAAGTTGCATTCATGCACCCTCCTACCAGAGACAGATTTCTTATTCCAATTCAGGACGGTCCATCCGCAGTGCTGTTCTCCTTTCCTGATTAAAGTCCCAACTGGTGAGAATCCCAAAATGAAGGTCCCTGGAATTGATCGCTGTGAAGTCATATTTAACCTAAGCCATAACAGCCTTATATTATAGATATTTTGTAAACTAACCTTTAAGATGATCCTGACCATCACAGGAAGAGTTGAGATCTCAAAAATGTACAAGCAACAGCGCAAATAGGACAAACAAGAAACCACAATGGTACAAGATGCTTACGACCCCTGCAAGGTCGTTCTTTTTAGCTTGTTTGCAAGATCCTTCTCTTGCTACGCTTGCAAGGTCTTTTTATTTAGCCTATAGTAAATGTGAGGCCACATTTGAAATATTGTGTACAATTCTGGTCACCACACCTTAAAAAGGATATTGTGGAACTAGAGAAGGTGCAGAGAAGGGCAACCAGAATGATTAAGGGTCTGGAACACCTCCCTCGCGAAACCAGACTGCAACGTCTAGGCCTCTTCAGTCTGGAGAGACGGCGTTTAAGAGGGGACCTGATTGAAGTATATAAAATTATGCACAACACTAGAACCAGGGGGCAGCTATGAAGCTGATGGGTAGGAGAGTTGGATCCAGCAAGGAGAAGTATTTCTTCACCCAGAGGGTCATCGGCTTATGGAATGTGCTGCCAGAAGAGGTGGTGACAGCTACCAGTCTAGATCGCTTCAGGGTAGGGTTAGACAAATTTATGGATGACAGATGTATCAATGGCTACTAGAATGAATGTCTAGGTACATCTTTCAGGCTGGGGGTGGGGGTGGAAGCAAGACGCTTCTAATGCCATTTGCTCGGATTCAAGAGCAGGCAAAGGTTTGTCCTTGTCTCTGCTTGGGATGCCCATAAGCATTTGGAGGGCCACTGTGTGCGACAGGAAGCTGGACTAGATGGGCTGTGGCCTGATCCAGCAGGGCCTCTCTTATGTTCTTATGTTCTTAATTTGTGGGTGCAGACAAGAACCACTATATTAACTCTTGTTTCCTTCTAAACATGATGGGGGTCTTTCCCTCCTTCCCTTGCATGCCTTGTATTCTTGTATCACTAAATAAACGGAGATTTGCTGTGAGCTAAGCCGTGGTCAGAATTTCTTTGACACTGGTCATTAGTTTGTCTGCTACTTATCTGTAGGGAAGAACCCACTGGGATTTGCATACCAAACGAGGGCAGGTTTGATAAGAAAAATGTAGCACGTAAAAGAGTTTCAAACCCTCTTATCCAACCTCCTCATCTGTAGCCTATTTATTCCCTTACCACATCCTAGAAATGTGCATGGATGTTTTTTTGACATTCTATTCGAACTGAATACCTGAAAATCCAATTCGATTCAAATCTTTTAAATTTCAATTTAACAAGATTCAATTCGAATTTACCAAATTCAAATCTATTCGTTCAATTTTTTTATTTGAATCTACACATAGGAATGCCAACGACATTCGTATGCGCATTTAGGCATCTTTCCCACATCTATACACATCCGTACCCATCAGTACACATCCATATGCATCTCATAGTTATCCTGTACACAACCTGTTTTTGTCCTGTACGGATCCATACAAATGAGTATGGATTTGGGAAAGATGTGGATCTTTAAGTATCCATCATGTACAAACCTGTATAAATAAAATACAAATAAATAAATAATTTGAATGAATAGATCCAAAATTAGATTCAAATGTTTACATTCAGATTTTTGGGCATTTGGTTTGAGTTCAAATGTCAAAATTCGGCACATTCTATTGTATGTCGAATGGCTATGAATATTCATGCACATCCCTATGGCTGTCACCTAACAAAGAACCACTGAAGATCCTTAACTAATGTTTCATTTTAAATGAAGAAACTGGGCTGCTTGAAGGGCATTTTGCATACACTGTAAAATTTAAAACTTTCTACTATAAGCTTGACTAGCATTCTCATTATTTATCCAGTCTTTTAAAACCTCAGCCTCACATCTAGATTGCTGCACCCAGACTCACCGAATTTACAAACACTGTACAGTTTCAGCAACTGGCTTTTCCCCATCAGCTGCAGCTCTTCAAAAATAAACCCGTAAAATGTTGCAGTTCTAAAGTAATGCTAGCAAATTGGCAATGAGATATAGCTGAAAGCTAAAGGAGCCTAGAATTTTGCTGCCGGAAAGCCCTATTCTGCATTTCAAGTTGGTTTTGTTGTGTGTGAAAAGAATGCTTTCTGGGAAAATAATTGGAATTTTGCAATCAATTTTGAGAGGTAAACAGTCCTGTAAACGTAGCTTATGACACAATGGGAGAGAAGATTAGTCACATCAGGACTAACGGCTAAAAAAATAAAGGCAGGACCGCAATGAGATGAACCCCACTCTCTCTGTGCCAAGTAATCTAACCTTGTCTGCCCCTTGTCTGATAAAAATCAGCCCTCTTTTCAAATGAATAGAGAGATATTTGGAACTTCACAGACACAAATTTGTTTCTCTAATGCGGAACCACCTACCATTGTGTTCTAAAATAATGTACTTATTCTAATCCCGATAGCAGTTCAGGGGCTGGGAGAAGCAGCCGCCCATAACAAACTGCCAGCTAAGGACTCATGATTCAGATGTGTTTGTGCCAGGAAATTAATCACATATAAACACATTAGGCTACATACAAAATCCAATATGTATTGGATCCAATATCTCATTTGTTGCAACTTAAGAAACCGTTCACCTTGTCCTTGATATATGGGGGAAGCTTTAACCAAATTTTAATTGAAACAAGGCCATTTTTGCACTTACCTCCCTAGGAGCAGCTTAATTAATCCACTTAGCCTGTCCCAGTCCAAGGACCAGGTGCCATCCACATTGAGAGGGCTGGAACACTGTTATCTCAATGCAACACTAGCAGCAATACGAACACACCTTTCCTATCCCATTCTAGGCACACTTCTTCAAGCACCACCTACTACGGAGGTGAAAGAATATTTGAAATATTCATTATTCCTATGAATTTGGACAAATTTGGACATTCATATAAGATTTGATACGAACATACAGATTGTCTTAGGGTTGTGCACGAATATTTGAAAATCTGAATACGATGAATGTCAACATTCGAACTCAAATACAGATTTTCGAAAATCCAACATGGATTTTCATGAATTCCGTGATTGCCTCTTAGGATTCACATTTCCCACAGATCAAATGATATGCTCTCGGTCTACCATTATCTCACTATACTTCCAGCTTACATTGTAAGGTTTATAACTGAAAGCAAGACCACTTTCCATGTGATGGTTTCCTGTAATAGCTCTGCCTTCTATAATGTCTGTTGAACAGGTTTCACAATCTGACTGGTGTGCTGTACCGAAAGCCAACCAAGTGTGTGCAAAGCAACAAAAGGAAGCGGGCGGGTGGTTGGCTGGTTTCCTGCAGCCTCAGTTGGCCTGGTTTCAAAAGGTGCTTGAGAAATGTCAGTGTAATCAGCGTCCTCTTAATTTTGGCTGTGGTCACACTTACCAGCTTCAAACCACTTTCACAGCGGGAGAATACATCAGCAAAGTGACAAGCTGTTTTCTTTCCATGTTAAATGACTCAGAAGATTCACCTTTGGGAAGTAAATGGAAAATTACTGGTCATTTTGCTGATGTGTTCTCTCGCTCTGAAGGTGGACTGAAGCTGGATTAAACCTTGGGTGTTGTCTGCTTAATTGGGTGTCACACTTCCCATTTGAAACCCACTTCTTCAGGATCAAGAAGGAGGAGGAGAGTTGGCTGTCTTACCCTGCTGTTTTAACCCATTTAAGGGGACTCAAAACGGCTGACAAAGCTTTCTGTTCTTCTCCCCACAACAGACACCCTGTGAGGCAGGTGGGGCTGTGAGAGCTGAGAAGAGAGCTGTGACTAGCCCAGGGTCACCCAGCTAGCTTCGTGGGGGAGGGCAGAATCAAACCTGGTATTCCCAGATAAGAGTCTGGCTCCTTAAGCATCAGAGCAAAACTGTGTGTCAGTAAGCGTGGGCAGAAGAGGTTCTCCAGCAGCGGTTGGCTGTGTGTGCTCATCTCTGTCTCCCTTCCACTGTGGTTTCAAGTAATGAAAGGTGTTGTAAAAGTCTGCCAAGGAGATTACTCAGTAAAAGCAATACACATAAATCCTGATATACATCCCTGAAAGGAGATTGATTTCTGAAGAAGCAAACTGCAGAGCAGGTGTAGGGTAATATTGCAAGAGATGTTTATGCAGCAGACCCTCCATTCTGTCTTATCCTCTTGGGTAGAGCGGTGCCGTGGCGGCAGGTCCAACTCACAGTAAATATCAAGGATTTGTTGCCTTTTTATGTCACTACAAATCCTCTCGATAGCCCGGGAAGGCTTCTCGGCAGCGAGAGCAATAGAATCTATTATACTGATATCCAAATGAAACAGCCAAGGTGATTGGCTTATTTATTGAGGAAGGGTCTGTTGCTGGTGGCACGCGTTAGTTTCCAAGATTGCTGAAGGCAGAATGACAGGCCTATTGTTGTCCCTCCTGCACATGACTACATACTTTGTTCCGAGACTGTACAGGCATTTGCAGGCCAACAAAAGCTTGCAAAATGGGATTGCAGCAGGACAAGAGGCATGAATACTTTACCGTGGACAATATCCGTATCACATCACCTTCCACTTTTCAGAATAACTGACACCAGTTATCTGTCTTGCTTTGAGATTTTTTGAAAAATATGAAGCACTCTGTAGATAAATACTTGCCTCCGGGAACTGGGCCATCATGAAAAATCTTTAGACTATGGGTTTTTTTCCACTCACCTCCCTTAATCCGGATCTAAGATGATCCGGATCCAAGGAATGGGTCCTTCAACTAATCCGGATCTAGTAGATCCAGATTAAGGGAGGTACCCAATGCGTCCCCACGGGCAGTGCAGCACCCAATAGCCTGCCCACAGTGGAAGTGCTGAAGCACCCATGTGGCGAATCCATATTGACCAATGTGGGATCACCCCAGGTTTTGGGGAGGACAGGGGGTGCAATCTCCATAGACGCTCTGGAGATTCCTTGAAGATTCTCTGGAGTGATCTGCCGCAAACTTTGAAGATTCTCTGAAGCCTCTGACAAAGGTCCGTAGGGTTGGTATTGCTTTCACGGGGGGTCCTCTTCAGAGCCTGTGCTGTTGTTCAGAGCCGGCTTCAGAGATTGTGTACAGGCTTCAGAGCTTTGGGTTTCAGGGCACCCCCCATGGGTGTGCCCCCCAGACCCCTCCCCAGACCCCATTGCCCTATTGTGGTGGAAACATGCTCCATATAATCCGGATTTGATGCCTGAAGACTGCATTGAAGACCCCTTTAATGGAGTCTACAGGAAATCTAGATTATAGGTCCTGAAGGACCCATTCAGATTTCCCTAGAACTGTTGGAAACAAATGTGGTTCTAATGGGTTCTGCAGTGGAAGTGGGGTCTTCCTGCTCTGAGCCTAATGGGTCCTTAATGGGTACTTATTGCTAGTGGAAAATCACCCTATGTTACTGTAATGCACTCTATGTGGAGCTACCTTGAAAACAGTCCAGAAGCAGCAATCAGCACAGAAAGCAGCAGCTTGACTTCTGATGGGACTTTCTAGCTGGGCACACATCTAGCTGCACTGAAGTGACCTGCACTGGTTGCTTGTCCATTACCAATTGCAACTTACGGTGTTGATGTTAACATATAAAGCCTAAAATGGCCTGGTTATCTAAAGGGCCTGCTCAATTACTGAGGTCTTAGGGAGAAGGCCTTCTTGTAGTTCTCTCTCAAAGTTGCAAGGGGTAGGGAGATGCAGGAAGGCCTTTTCTGTGGTGGCCCCTGGATTTTGGAACAGGCTGGTTTTCAGTGCCTCGTTACAACATACCTCTTCATCAAAGCCTTTAATGTTTAGCTTCTTCTGAATGTGGTTCCACCAGGGAGGAAGGGTTATTTTCTAAATATGTTTTAGGTGTATATTATAGACTTTTGCTTCTTGCTGTTTCACAAATCCTACCGTCTTTGGCCACGTCCGCATGGAGTACAAAAAAATGCAGGGTGGAAGCGAGACAGCTTTAATGCAAATCTTAATTCGCATGAAGCTGTCTGCATGCTAATGGAGGACAACGCGGGTTCCAGGCAAACCCACCCGTCCCCATGAGAACTGCAGTAAATACCTTAATCAGGATGCTGCGGTTTTCTCTACCCCTTCCCCCCTTGCCTGAGCATGCAAACACACACACGTATGCACAGATAGGGGGGAATCCCTCCTAAGGAACGCCCTCCTCCTCCCCTCCCCCTCCCGACCCTGAGCCCTCCTTCACACACTTCACACACACACACGCATGCACACACGCATGGACAGACAGGGGAATCCCTCCTGACCAGCTCCTTCCTTCCTTCATCCTCCCCTCCCCCCTCCCCCTCCAGCCCCTAGTGAAAGCTCGCCGTCTGCCTCCTTTTCCCTTGTCAGTTGCCCAGCAGACTCAAGGTTGCAAAAGGAGGCAGACGAGGAGCTTTCACCACGCTAAAATCCTGTCCTTTGCCTTGCATACTTGCTGGCTATTGTAGCCAGGAAGCATGCAAGGCAAAGGACAGGATTTTAGCGAAAGGAGGGGGGGGACAGTTGCCATCACAGCGTTAATGGTGGAGACAGCAAAGCCCCGCCCACTAATGCTGCGATCGTAAATGCGAGTGTCCCCATGCCCCCTTTAAAACCCACTCCTGCACCATAATTCAGTGTAAATGCTATTATAAAGGGTTTTAAAAAATTTTGAATTAGAGGGTTTTATTCCGCTGTAAGCCCAAATTAGGGGTTTGCATGTGGACGATTGTGAGGTGAAATAGCTTTCACCTCGCATTCTCCTTGCCATACAGATGAGCCCTTTCATTCCCTGAAGATCTGCACACTTCCCGCCTCCATACGCATTTGGACGGATCTGTACAGGACGAAAATGGGTTGCATACAGGATAACTACAGGATGCATATGGATGTGTATGGATGTTGGGAAGGTGCATACGGGCACATACGAACATTGTCGACATTTGTATGTGCAGATCTGAATTAAAAATTCAAACAAACAGTTTTGAATTTGGCAAAGACGAATTGAATCTTGATAGATTTGAATCAAATTGAATTTTTGGGTATTTGATCTGATTCGAATAGAATGTCAAAAAAAAAATCCATAATCCTGTTAGTAGTAACAGGCTCACTAACCACTTCCACACTTCTCTTAGGAGTAGTTCTACCAGATTTTTCCACTTGTACTGTAAGGGCTGGAAACACCATTGTTCTGGTCCACCAGTGCCAGCAATGTGGATGGTCCATTCCAAGGTCCGTTCCCTGCAATCCTCCCTTCCATCAGAAGTTCCACTCACCCCTATCCATGACTGGTCAATGTGCATGCCATTCCTACATTGTGTCCAGTGTGCAAAGGCCTGGCCAAGCAGTACAGGTTCTGGACTGAGCCTTTCAACCCCAGAGGCAGATCTGCAAGGCTCCAGATTGTGGAGAGTCCAACTCCAGATCCAGCCATTGAGATTCCCCTGCTCTGACAGCAGATTATGTGAGTTCCAGAGGCTCACCTAAGCCATTCTGGAGTAGGCTCTGGAGGTCACACATGGTTTTGGAGCAATGACTTTGCAACACCAGATGAAGCACTGCTCCTAGCCTTGTTTCCGCTGTTGAAGGTACACTTGTGGACTGCTTTTAACCAATCTACAGCTGGACTGCAACAGAGTGCTCTTGGGAGCTTCTGGAACACTAGGCAGGCCACGTAGGCAGAAGAAGCAGTCAACAATCAAGTTGTTATGATATATCAGATAAATGTGAAAAAGCCCACTGGGTTAACATTCAATATGTGAAGATCAACCCATAAAAACGAAATACAGTCAGACCCCCGTATCCACTGGGGATGCATTCCAGCTCCTACTGTGGTTACTTGAAACCATGGGTAATTGAGAACAGGAGGTCTTTTCACGCTACAGCTGAACGGCTGTAGTGCAGTAAGGCTAGGGCATGCAGGGATGGATTCCCCATTCGCACCTAAGCAGGTAAGGATACATTCGCCTAGGTGCATATGGGGAATCCGTCACCGCATGTCCTAGCCCAAAAAGGCCGGCACACAGCTGGAGGTCCCACCCTACACTGCTGCCATTGGGTCACCATCGACCCAGTGGCAGGCAGCTGGGGTCCAGCCAGCATTCCGCCTCTGTGGGGTGCAGTCACCTCGATCGTGCCGTAGAGCTGCTGGCACGCTTGCGTGGCAGCTCTATTGACCTCCTCATCCAGCAGAAGAGTGAATGCTCCCCTGCTGGATGCTTCAGGTAAGTAACTGAGGGAGGTTGGTAAGGTTGTGGAGCATGAGTAGGAGAAGAAATTAGTACTGGCTGCTTACTGGAAGGACAAATACTGAAGGTGAAGCTCAGATACTAGGGATGTGCACAAACGGTTTTTTTGGCATTCAGTTCGTAACAAATCAAATGTTAGAACTTTGTATTTGTTTGAATAGATCCACTTCAAATTTGGTAGGATTCTATTCAATATGAATGCATTCATACAAATTCGTATGAATATCCAGTACAAATGCACACAGATCTTGGATATGGAACCTGGATACGGATCCTGGATACGGATCCCATACAAATGCATACATATTGGATACATATCTTATATCAGTGCATACGTATTGGATACATATCCTATATGAATGCATCCATATTGATATGTATCTGATACGTATCCCCAGTTTAACGAATGTACAAATTATTCATACGAAGGTTCTGAAATATTCGTATTCATATGAATGTTAATGGACAAATGTAGATGGCTTTAAGGAAGGGTTAGACAAATTTATGGATGACAGATGTATCAATGGCTACTAGAATGGATGCCTAAGTACATCTTTCAGGCCATGGGGACAAGCAGGATGCTTCTAAGGCCATTTGCTGGGATTCGAGAGCAGGAAAAGTTTTGTCCTTGTCTCTGCTTGAGATGCCCATGAGCATTTGGTGGGCCACTGAGTGAAACAGGTTGCTGGAGTAGATGGGCTGTGGCCTGATCCAGTAGGGCTCCTCTTAGGTTCTTATGATTTGTGTCCGAATGTCCGAATGTGTACAATAACAAATGTTATGAATATTTGTGCACATTCCTATCAAATAATTTAGCAACATTATGAGGAAACAGGACTCCCTGGCAAAACCCTGATGCAAGGGAAGATTGAAGTAAATGAAGAAGAAGAAGAAGAAGAAGAAGAAGAAGAAGAAGAAGAAGAAGAAGAAGAAGAAGAAAAAGAAGAAGAAGAAGAAGAAGAAGAAGAAGAAGAAGAAGAAGGATGCCATGTATAAATAGTGCCATGGAAACAATAAATATGAGCTTAGGCAGATTCTGGGAAACAGATGGGCCTGACGGTCCACGGGGTCATGAAGAGTTGGACATGAATGAATGACTCAACAACAACAATGGAGAAGAAAAGAAGCCAATCTATGGTTTAGAAGCAGGGTTGTGCAAGAGGGCCAGAGTCATGGTGGAAAGTCTGTCCTTGATAAAATCAGCATGAAAAAGGTGGTAATGCGGGAGACTGGGCTGTGTTGCTGGGTGCAGCCCAGCTAGATGGAGTTGGATGAGAACAACCGGTGCTAAGAATTAGAAAAGTAGACGTTAACAGCTAAGAACTGAAAGGCAAGAGACAGGAAGCAGGGGGGAGACCGCTGAGTCATGGTGACTCGGTGCTGAGGCAGAGAGCACGGTCAAAAGGAACTTTATAATATCCACACGACAGAATCAAATGCTTGCTGAGAGTCTTCAGGGTGTAGCAATTGTGTGTTACTTTGCCCACTGGACCTACAGGCAGGAAATGTCATCACTGGGAGCAACTTAATGGACTCCAAATGTGGTTTTTGTCCTCTTGAAGCAGCCATTAGGAACGAAAGTGGGGAGGGAAGGGGTAGCCTACCAGAACCATTCTTGCCAGCATGGTTTTCATCCTCTTTCAGTCCTGCCACCACTGTTTATTTGTAAGTATTCTCAAATGCCTCTAGCGACTTCTTACCAGAGCTAGTTGACTGACTCGATATGAATCTGCAAGGAGATATTTTCAGCCCTGAAATGTAAGACCTCGGTTGCGAGATTCATATTCAGGCCTGATGTTCATCATGTGAAGAAAAAGAGGAAAGCCATTTGTAATGTGAACGAGTCTTCCAGCCCAGTAGATTTACACCCGACTGAGTCATATGCTCATTTTATTTATCTCTGTTTTATTCCATCTTCTTCCTCCAAGGAATTCATTATTCCTCGTACTAAAGTTAAGTCTAGGAGCAAATAACTAGCCCAAAGTTACTCAGGGAGCTTCGAATTTGTGGGAAAACCTGACACTGGCAGTTTCTTCAAGCAGCTGTAGGAGACTGGAATCAGTCCCTCAGCTTTATTGGAGTATTTGGCTATATAGCAGCATACAAAACTTACAATCATGAGTAAGAACAATATCACCATAACTTGTATACTTTCGAAGGATTAAGAAACGCCCTTTCCACACTGCCCCTTATTTCAGAACAAGAGATCTATTCGCACGAGGGCTTTTGATACACATGAAGGGTGCCCTGGAACGCAGCATTCGCTCCTCTGGATGAGCAGTGGTCCCAGAGTGCCCTCAATGTGTTCCAGGTGTAGAGCAGTTAATACTACTCTACACCCCGTCCAGGGCATTTGGTGCTGTCCCGAAGTCGATCAGGGAAGGAAGCATTCACACGCCTCCCTTCCTGACAGGTTCAGGCCACGCCTCCAGCTGCCCCTATTGGACAGGCCAGTTGCGTACCTTCCCTGGGTTCCTGCGGGTTCTAGGGGATCTGATCAGGTCCCCCAGGGCCCACAGGAAACCCCTCCCAGGCACCTACCCTCCCAGGCCTGGGCCTAGGTACTTACCTTGTCCTTGTCGGGTCCTGAAACGGTGAGCCAAGTGCGCCTGCACACACCGCCTGCTCTCTGATTGGCTTGCTACAGCTAGCCGATCAGAGCAAGCCTCGGTCCAGCTGGACCCAATGGCAGACAGGCCAGGAAGCGGGGTCCTGCCCTCATCCCGGCTTTATCAGTCTAGAACGTTTGAGGATGCTTTCCCCATTTGCATATAAGTAGGTAAGAATGCATGGAGACACGTTCCTTACCTGCTGACGTGTGAATGGGGAAATTGTCCCTGAGTGTCCTAGCCTAAGTGCACTTCAACCCTTTGGCTGTAGTGCAAAAAGATCTAAATTCTTGGATAAGGGACAGCAGTCCACTTCATCTGCACTGAATGGACAAGGTCAGGACACCCTATAGTTGCAGACCTCAATGTTGTAGGCCTGGATACTGAACCACAGAGTTATGCAGACAGTACCTTTTTCAGTGCTTCTCCTGGAAACACCGTCAGAAATGGGTCTGCCGCAAAACTGGTCAGGCCAGGAGGGAGTCACACCTTCTCTTTGAACCTTCTTCAATCCATCTTCAGGTCTTGACTGCTCACAAATTTTCATTTCTGTTTTATTTGTGGACTTTCCACCTTCTGTTTGGACTTTCCTGAATGGAAAGCCCACAAATAAAGGCTTAGAACGAAGGTGTGACCACAGTCCTGGGGTGTTGCTGCTGCCTTTGGGGTCTCTTCATAGGTAGTGGAGAAAGCTGGAGCGTGGTAAGACTTCCAAATGCAGACAGCCATGTCCTGCTCCAGAGATAATCCATCCTAGCTTAGGACAAATTGCTTATACCACGACGGGGTGCCTCTGGAATAGGGAGGTGCAAGAATATTTGAAACATTCAAAATTTGATCGGATTCTTCCAAATTCAGACATTCAAATTCAAATAGAATGTCTATACATTTGTTTTTTTAACACTCGAACGCAAATGTTTCAAATTATTTGTATGAATTATTCAGACATTCGTATGTGTGCGGATATGTATGCATTGCATATGTTTCTGTATGCATCTTATTCATATTTGTACGTGTTTGTATGGATACTTACTGGACGAAAACGGGATGGATATGGGATAAAAACAGGATGCATACGAATGCACATGAGTGCGTACAGATGTGTACAGACACATACAAATGTTATCGACATTCGTATCTTCAAATAGATACAAATGTATTCAAATCAACTCGAATCTGAATACATCTGTTTTTTTCTATTCATTCGAATTCAAACATTCAAATATTCAATTCAAATCGAATCGAATCTGAAAATTACTTTCGTGCACATCCCTACTCTGGAAAGCTTTATTGCCAGTATCATTTTATTTGCTCTTTCATCATCCGTTTTAAAGCTTATTCTCTCCCTAGAGACACCCTTTAGAATTTTGTGGAACTGGGAAAGATGCAGAAAAGGGCAACCAGAATGATTAAGGGGCAGGAACACCTCCCTTACGAAATCCAGCTGCAACATCTAGGCCTCTTCAGTCTGGAGGGACAGTGTTTAAGAGGGGACCTGATTGAAGTATATAAAATTATGCATGGTATAGAAAAGGTGGATAGAGACAAATTATTTTCTCTATCACACAACACTAGAACCAGGGGGCATCTATGAAGCTTATGGGTAGGAGAGTCAGATCAGACAAGGGGAAGCATTTCTTCACCCAGAGGATCATTTGTTCATGGAATTTGCTGCCAGAAGAGGTGGTGACAGCTAACATTCTAGATGGCTTTAAGGAAGGGTTAGGCACATTTATGGATGACAGATGTATCAATGGCTACTAGAATGAATGCCTAGGTGCATCTTTCAGGCTGGGAGTGGGGAGCAGGACACCTCTAAGGCCATTTGCTGGGATTCAAGAGCAGGCAAAGGTTTGTCCTTGTCTCTGCTTGAGATGCCTGTGAGTATTTGGTGGGCCACTGTGTGCAACAGGATGCTGGACTAGATGGGCTGTGGCCTGATCCAGCCTGGCTTCTCTTATGTTGTTATGTCCCTCCCATTCATATACAGTACCAGCAGGCTAGAATGCTGAAATGCAGTAAAGGTTTTGCCATTTGCTTCTGCTGACTCTCAAGAGACAACCGAAGCTTCCTTAGGACTCCTCTGCCCTCACGGACATAAACCCTAAGTGACCATTGCCCCTTCCTCTCCAACACGATCTATTACCACAGATTCCACTTTTCTGTCAAACGGCTTACAAAACCAACTTTTAAAGGCAATGAAAAGTGATTGCTCAAATATAGTTTTCTGCTCCCTTATCCCCCACCATTTAGTCATCTCACGCTAACAAAAAGACAACTCATGTGACCCTGAATGTTATCTTTGCTGAGGAGCAAATGACTAAAATAAACAAAGAAGTTATTTTAAGAATCCGCATGCCCACTTTGTCTTTTTAAACGGAATTATCTTTCATGAAAATTGTTCCTGGGTCAGCTCTCCCATCGCTGTCACGCGTCTGGCAAACGGCTCTCATTTATCTAATTTATTTTAACTAAATTAGTCAATAAAACAGAAATAATGTTAATGGAATTATGTACTGAGACCAGATTAGAGTGTAGCATTTTAAAGCAACAAATGTCTCCACTTCACCTCTGCTACTTGTACCATTTTATTGAAATAAATTTCTTTTCTGTGTTTGTCTTTCAGGGGCCAGTTAGTATTGCCTTGTTAATCAACTGGCTACAAATAAATTATCTAGTTTATCCTTGTCCTTCTCCACACCCTACATGTCTCTCTCCAGAATGGCCAAATGTATAACAACCGGTTAAAAATGCCAGCAAGTTGCCAATAGAGATATGCACAAATATTCAAATGCACTTGAAATTCAATTGAATCGACCAAATTTTGACATTCAAATTCAAATCAAATGTCCTTAAATTCAAATTTAAAGTTTTGATCTGAATTTCGAATTTTGGATCTATTTGTTTGAATTATTTGGACATTCGCATTTGTACACGATGCGTACCTGAAGATCCGCATCTTTCCTGCATCTGTACGCATTTGTACAAATCCGTACGGGATGAAAACGGGTTGCATACAGGATAACTATGGGATGCAT
>MTQE01001134.1:8402395-8415021 GCA_014337955.1 Aspidoscelis marmoratus | reverse complement strand
AAAAAAAAAAAAAGCTTTGCCTACATCTAAGAACACACAAACCTCACCATATCACCAAGATTCATGTATACTGATATTTTTCTTCTTTATTGCCATTGAGAACAGAAGTGTGGCTAACAGACGGCAGATGCTCTGGAGAACTGGACCATATTTGCCAGAATTGTTCAGAAGGCCTCGTGCTCCCTGATGGTGATGTGGTATACCCTCTTATACAGCAACTGTAAATTTTAGTAGACATGGTGCACAGAATTTAAACATTCCAGCAAACCATTCCCCATATTTATTTAGTTAAATTGTCCCGTCTGCAAAAGTAAACTAGTCTGGAAAGAAAAAGCTCAAATTATTATTATTAAAGCTCAAATTAAAATTGAGACTTAAGTTCAACATAGCAAAAAACAAGGTTTTGGAAGTAGCTCCCTCCCCCTTTGAATAAAGCCTCAGGATCTGGAATGAGACTTAGCATAGTTATGTGATTAGATCTGAGGCACTCTCCATCTACTCTGCCACAAAGCTACACTGAACAAGCCAGCTAAAAGTGCAGATCTTTCAAGAAATAGTCACAAAATATTCACAATTCAACATCACAATAAGAAACGCATCCATTAGAAACATGGCAGAAGTGATTTGAAAAAGATACAAAGCACAAAGAACATTTCACCTTTTTACTAGAACTAATAACAGGTTGTATCTTTGTAGTACCTAGTACGAGATATTCCCAAGTCTTAATCTTATATTGACATCCTTTGTATACAAACCCATAATTTGAGTAAAAGTCTGCCCAGAGGTCTGAGATAATCCTTTTATATAAGGTTGTGCATATTTGTACTGCAGCCTTGTTCACTTCCTGTGAATTATCTCACTGCCCCAATTCCCTTCAAGGGGTCTTAATAAAAGGGATCTTTGTAAAGGAGACAGAAACTTATTTTTTATAGACCTCAAGATATTTTTGGACAGAAAAATCTAATGATATGACTATCATTTAAAACTGCATAGTTCTGCCTGTGATCTGCTGGAAGAAACTGTTATTTGCACTTCTAGTGTGAACAGCTAAGGTGTACTAATAGGTATTAAGAACAGAGAGGAACCCGGGATCACCCATGAAGATCCAACGTAGATCTCCTGAAGCAGGTAATCTACTAACCCTCAACTTCACCCTCTTCTGTAAAAGTTCAAAAATACTGAAAACAAAATAATTTACTAATATGTGTGTGTGCTTTAAAAGCTTTTTAAAACAGATGTGTCAATCAGGGACGTGCATGAATTTTTTTTTTTTTGCATTCAAATTTGAAGCATATAGAATATCCAAACATTCAATTCACACGTTTAGAAACCGAATGCAACAAAATCCGATTCGAATCCAATACATTTGAATCTATCCATTCAAATGTTAGATTCAGTTTGGAAGATACAAATGGCAACAACATTCATACATCTTATACATATCGGTACGTATCTGTACTTTTGAATGATTTGAAACATTCAAATGAATGTTTTGCAACATTTGAAATTCATTTGAATGTTTACATTCGAATGTGCAGACATTCTATTCAAATTCAAATGTCCACATTCGATCGAATTTCAAATTCGATCGAATTTCGAATGTTTAGAACATCACTCCGCATCCCTAGTGTTAATATTATCCTCTTTATTCAGTTTTTGGGATAAATTGCCTCCAGAACTCTATGAGGTTTGTTGGTTTGTGCTTTAAGAATAGGTGGATTTGGTGAGATTTCTTCTATGGCAAATGAGCGCTATTTTTTAAGTGAATATCAAAATCCTAAGTACTTTATGTATGACAAGACACAGCTACTATCTGCCAAGATTTGATTCATTTAAAATATCTCTTTTTGCATAGAGTTTCCCTGCTCTAGGAACAAGGGGCAGACGTACCAGACCAAGGGCTGAATTGCCTGTCATTCATTCCATTACTGCATTTATTCATCATTTATTTTTGGACTTCATTGCTGTTTAAAAATTGGGTTTTTTGTTCAGAACTCAAATCTGCTTTTCGGAAACACTTCACTGAGAAAACAATAACAAAACAAAACAAAAAACCCCAAGAAAGCACAGAAGGTGCTGAAATTGTGGGTCTGTACTGCATTTTAGAAAGAGGAGGAGAAACAGGAGGAGGAGGAGGAAGATACCATGGGCCATTCAATTATCCTAAAAGCGTTGATACAAAAAGTAACTGTCTCCTCTTTCTTTTTGGCCCTTGCTCTGAAACTCGCCTGCCTTTTAAAAACTAAAGAGGCAGCATTGCGCTGTGCTATTCCGTGATGTTACTCCAGTTAATTGTATTGGCATCCTACACCAGGGAATATATGGCTTTCATCTTAGCCTCTGTATCTGGGAACCGACCTCATGGGTCGTACTTCTGAGCAGGCGCTGACAGGGTTGCAGGAAAATTATCCGAGCTCAAAAACGGAGGCTTGTGCCCAGCGCCACCTCCTACAGCCCATAGTTGTTTTCACTCGCAGAACTTCAAGAATGATGATTTTAACCCAAGGACAAAACCAACCTTGCTACCAGCGAGGCTAACCTTTGGCTTTCTGCATGCGCACATGTGTGCTCTCATCTCTGTCGCCACTGGTGGCATGATCGAAGCAACCCGAAAATCCCTAACAAAACAGCAAGAATGGCAGAATGGCAGCACAACAAAACAAAAACACCGATGACAGTGAGTAGAAAAAGCAGTCATTTCTGAGTAATATTACGACTTGGCATCATCTACCTGTCCACGCATTGGTCCTTTAAGCCTGGAGACAGCCCAGGGTTCCTGGTTATTTTCTGGGTTTGGGCTAGACAGCCACACCTGTTGGGTACAGTGCTGCTTAAAACATGGATAAATTCCCATCAGCAAATGCCACAAAAGGAGGGGGGATTCTCACCTGGGGATGGCTGGGCCATGACTTTAGGGTACAATGGAATGTAACTCTCAAGATTCCCCCCTTTTCCCTTGGATTTAGAGCAAAGGAAGAAGAAGAGGAGGAAGCTTTTCTACCCCGCTTTTCTCACCCATTTAAGGGGACTCAAAGTGGCTGACAAACCTTCTGTTCTCCCCTCACCAGACGCCCTGTGAGGTAGGTGGGGCTGTGAGAGCTCAGAAGAGAGCTGTGACTAGCCCAAGGTCACCCAGCTGGCTTTGTGGAGGAGTACAGAATCAAACCCTGTATTCCCAGATAAGACTCTGGCTCCCTAACCACTTCAAGGAGTTTAAAAGGACTTTAAAGGAGTTTTTAAAGCCTTGGCGTTGGGTAGAAATTTAGGTGTTTCTCATTTTCCTGCAGGGTTTTTATTGTTGTTGTTGTTGTTGTTGTTCAGGGAAAGCTAGTGCGAGCAACCCTGCACATTTTGTATGTGTGGCTTTGCAGGGCTTTATGTCTGGATGAAAGCGACTAAATCACAAATCCTTATAACCGCTTAGATTTGCCCCCCCCCCCCCGTGACCTAATGCTACAAAGAAATTTCCTTAGCTCAACAGAAGAGCAACCTGTGTGGAAAACTGAGGATCAAGGGTTCAATCTGTCTAGAAGAAAGCAAGATCAAAAAAACACTTCTGTATCTAGCAAGAACGGGCTATGGATGTGCGCATGTTAGTCGCCAAGGAGCAGGCCCAGTTGGATAGGTACCAAGCAACATCAACCCAATGCTGCAGCCATCCTTGAGTCCGGAAGAGATTCTAGGAGGACTTCCTTCCCTTATTAAAATATATAGGTATAGATACAGATAGGATTTTAAAGCATGTTCTTGGAGTAAAGTGTGTGACAATAATTAATAAAGCATGTGACAATAATAAAGCACGTGGCAATAATAACGCATGTGACAATAGACCCTGAAGTTTTCCATTTCCCAGTCCCCGTTGGCTGCATCCATTCACACACGGTGGAGGCAAGGAAGCACCTTGTGGATCTACAGGCCAGGAGACAAGGACTTTAAGGCCACATTAAGGATCTCCTGGTTGCCTCGTGGGGCCATTTGCTCGTCTCCTGACCACATCCATGCAACGCACATTTAGCCCTGCTTCAAGAACACAAAGAGGCGCCAGTGGGGGCTGCAAATGAAATTCCGGAGACAGGGAAAGCAGATTCTTCCCCAATGTGGTATAATAGAATTAGGATCGCTTGGGTTCCTCCCATGGGATTTTGCTGGGTGGGGAGGGGGGGGGAAGAAACCTGGGATGAGAGCAACACAACTTGGAGATGCTTTCTGAGACCACATCCTCCGAACCTGGAACCTTCCTTAGAAGGACAGGAGGAGCCCGCAGCAAAAAGGAACCAGCCTTCTAGGACTTTTGGGGCCTCCCCAGGTGGAAACTTCTCTTCTGTCTCGGGCAGAGGGATCAGAGACGGCCAAGGGGTACATTTTGCTCCGCACAAAAGTGTTCCCGAATCCTACAGGACCAAGCGATGGTTTCACAAAGGTGAGTTCGCTAAGGCCAGTTGGGAGCAAATGCAGACGGTCTGTGCCTCCATAGGACAGCCTCAACAACAACAACAAACAAACAAAAAACCCCAAGGATTTTAGAGGCTGTCGTATGAAGGAGCAGAAAGGTGCGGAGTCGGATAATACGCTGGGTGTCTGGATATGGCCTCGCAAAAAAGGGAGATTCTGTGCCAGCCTGTAAATGCACAGAATCAATTCAGGGAAAGTGAAGGAGGAGGAGTTGGCTTTTCTACCCACTTTTCTCACCCATTTAAGGGGACTCAAAGCAGCTGATAAAGCTTCTGTTCTTCTCCCCACAACAGATACCCTGTTAGGTGGGTGTTAGAGCTCAGAAGATTTGTGAAGAAGGACGAGGGAGAAGAAGAGTTGGCTTTTCTACCCCGCTTTTCTCACCCATTTAAGGGGGCTCAAAGCGGCTGACAAACCTTCTGTTCTTCTCCCCACAACAGAACACCCTGTGAGACAGGTGGGGCTGTGAGAGCTCAGAAGAGAGCTGTGACCAGCCCAAGGCCACCCAGCTAGCTTCGTGGAGGGGAGCGGAATCAAACCCGGTCTTCCCAGAGAAGAGTCCGGCTCGCTAACCACTAGACCAAACTGGCTCGCGATGCTCTCGACGGCGTGGAGAATAAAGAATACCGAATCCTCGAGGGAAAACCGCTTCCTTCCATCCCATTGCTTCTCAGGAGAGGCTCCCACACCCGCAAGCCTAGGAACGGGACACGCCAGTCTGAAGGTCCCCCACGGCCAATCCGCCCAGCGGAAAGCCCGCAACCGCGTCCAAACAGTCCCGCGCCTCGCAAGCGCATCTCCAACCGAAAGAGCCGTTCGCCGCGTTCCACGGCCGCAGCTCCGTGCGGACGCCTCGCACTGAACCGCCTCGCATTGCTTTCTCAGATTCACCGCGTTCGCAACAACCGTGGGCCTTTCTGCACTTGGCCTCATTATGGAATATATCCCAGAATAGGGACCTGCTATCTGCACTTTAATATAAACTATGGAAGACCCCCAAATGAGGCCTGCCATAGCCAGCATTAGCTTGTGGCCAACAGAACGCTGTCCCAAGATATATTCCAGATTAAGGCCAAGTGCAGAAAGAGCCGCGCGTCCCCTTTCGCGTGGAAAAGCGCCTCCTTCTCTTCCTCTCCACCTCTCCCTTTCCTGTTTCTCAACCCATCCATTCTGCCCTTTATTTCCCCCTCTGCTCCGGTGTCTCTTCCCAGCGTTTGCAACCCAGAAAAGCGGAGTCCGTGCCAAACGCGGTTATATAAATCAGATTAATAAAATGCCCTAGATTGGAATATATAGAGTGGAGCCTAAATAAACGAGGAAAACAACATCTCACGCCTAGGAAACACGGCGGAAACACAGGCAGAAACGCAAGGAGAATAAAAGACCAGGAGTCAAAGACGCGCAAAACAGACGCACGCGGCAGGTTTTCCTTGCTTTTGGAAACCTGCTTTTGTTCGCGGCGAATAAAATCCTGAATTTATTTTTATTTTAAATTTATTATTTATTATTTACATTTCTATCCCACCCCATACCTGAACGTCTCCGGGCGGGTAACGACCTTAAAACAACAGATTAAAAACAGAATATACATTAAAAGACTTTGAAAATTCAACAAATCTAAAACAATACACAACATGTTTAAAATAATAGTGTCTGTACTGCGGGGGGGGGGGGATATAATCAGCTCAGCCAAAGGCCAGGGCAAAGAGGCGCGTCTTTACCGCCCTCCTAAATATATATAAGGAAGGGGCATGACGCACCTCGAAAGGGAGACTGTTCCACAGTCTGGGGGCCATCACCGAAAAGGCTCTCTCCCGGGTGCCCACCGACCTCCCTGTTGAAGGCGGTGGGATGACCAGGAGAGCCTCACCACCACGGGCAGGTCGATATGGGAGAAGGCGTTCCTATAGATATTTGGGGCCCAAGTCATTTAGGGCCTTAGAAGGCAGAGCTTTGCTTTTTTCCTTCCCAACCAAGAGGGAAAACAACGTGTGTCTTAACAATAAGTCCTTTGGCCTAGAAGCAGCCCGGCGGCTGCGGCTAACCACCTGCCGCTGTTCCAAGCAGGATAAAACAGATTCACGCCTGGTTGCCCTGGTAAGATTGCTACCAGATGAAGAAGAAGCCCGCCCAACAGCCACGGAAGAAAAGCAAAGGGGATCCCCACGGAGACGGGTTTGCAATGGAAAGAAACGGGATTTCTGAGGATGGAGATGGAGAAAGTGCAGTTTTTCTCGCCTTAGGGGCGTTTGGGGCGCCTGGTGTAATGAAATGAAGATGCCACGCGAAGAGGATCACACTGGAAGGAGAGCGTCAAACCCGTCTTCCCTCTTTCCACGTCTTTTCCCGGAGACTTTGGATCGGGGAAGGCGAGTTTGAAGACAGACTCTCTGCGGAACCGGAGCAAAGGATGCGGCCACCGCTTGAACTATTACACCTGGCACTGCTCAGATCTCTTCTGCAGCCCAACACATGGTGTAAATGGGCAAAGAGGCTGGAAAAAGCAAAGCCGAAACGCCTTTGTCTTCTCTTTCACCCATTTCCCTCTCTCTCTGGGATTTTCTGAGCCAGAAAATCTGCATTTGCGAAGTGGCAAGGCAGCAAGTGTTCAACCAAGGAGTCTGCTCTTCTATAGCCGAAATCAGAAAACCGAACCGAACTCCTATGGCATTGCTTCGATTCTTTTTTGTTTTGTTGCTCCGGATTTACTCCATTTGGTTTTTCAACGGATGCGGCTGCACCACCGCTCAAAAGCACGGGAGCGGTGACAGCATCCTTAATTCAACTTGGAGGCCAGAAAATGCCCTTCCAAAGTCCATTCTCTACCCTTTAATGCGGATCGGAGGCAGGATAGGAACGCTAGCATCCGCACGCCAGTTGTGTATCCTGTGTCCCTTGCACTGCGGACTCTGGCAGGAGCGTGGATGAAGGGCTTACGGTAGACGGATGGAAACTGGCGTTGTCAATTTCCGTCCTTTCCCCGCGATTGAAACTGACAAGCCCCTTACGGGTTCCACCACGTCTAAATGTAGCCCAGCATCCATGAGAGTTTTTCCCTCCGAAGCCAGTTTCCTTTCCACGTTTCCATGTCCACATGGCTGTTAGGAGCGACAAGTTAAAATAGCTGCACTGGGCTAAATTAATGAAGCCAAAACTGATTTAAAAGGTTTGTGATGGAAAGCAGATGAAAGGTGCTATTTCCCATAAAAGCTCGGCCAAATAAAAACAAAGTGCAGACAAAATGAAAGGTTCCTGACACCCAGGAAAAGAAGAGGAGTTGGCTTTTCTACCCCACTTTTCTCACCCATTTAAGGGGACTCAAAGTGGCTGACAAACCTTCTGTTCTTCTCCCCACAACAGAGCACCCTGTGAGGTCGGTGGGGCTGCGAGAGCTCAGAAGAGAGCTGTGACTAGCCCAAGGTCACCCAACTGGTTTCATGGGGAAGGGTGGAATTGAACCCGGTATTCCCAGATAAGAGCCGGGCTCCCTAACCACTAGACCAAACTGGCTTAAAGAGAGGGAGAACTGGTCTGTCTATTGGTTAAACCCACGAGAATTAACCTCTTTCTGAAAGAGCCCAAATAGATTCCTCTGCTGCTCCAAGGGCGAATCCAGACCAAATCGCTAGGATTGAAACGAGACCCTCCGAGGCAGCATTCAAATGGAAAAGGGAAAGTCCAGAAGGGCTGAGTTTTAATCCAGCTTCAGTCCACTTTCAGAGTGAGAGAACGCAGGGTCAAACTGATTTCTTCCAGCATTATCTAACTCAAAAAACCCACCTTTGGGTTAGATAAGGTGGAACGGAAATAATTCATCATTTTGCTGATACGTTCTCTCACTCTGGAAGTGGACTGGAACTGGATTCAAACTTAGGTGTGAACACAGCCAAGGTGTCGGGAGCCGAATTCCAAACTTGCTGTGCAGGCTGCAGGAAAGAAGAGAAGATCTGGAGAAGAAAGAGGTCCAGGTGAAAGCAACCGGGTGCAAAGGGTTAGGCGGAAAGTAACAGCATGGAGCCCCCAAAGTAACCTTGAGAGGCCAAAGGTTCCATCACCAGGTGTGTGTTTTTCTTTTAACACCTGAAAAGCAATTTAGAGGTGCCCGAAGGCGGACACCCGTGTTTCCATCTCATCTCTAATCCATAAGATGCATTTCCAAACCGCCACTTTGAGGCTTTTAATGCAGGCTAAACCACTAGACCAGCATGTGGACTCTAACACCTCTGAGCTGCTTTAGTACCACTTTTTTTTTTTTTTTTTACCGCGTGTGGGTTCTGGAAAAAACACACACAAAAGATGGAAGCTGCGGTTCAGAAGGAAGGCGTTTACGGATCCTGCGAAAAGCCTGTCCAAGCACTGCATGTAAGATCTTTGATGGAAACATCTCGCAGGGCCTGAGAAGACCACGCTTCGGATTGTGGCCTTCAGCTGTACACCTGCAGATGGTGGTTTTCGTGGAAGGACCAAAATACGGACTGCCTCTGTCCACAGACGCCAGCCCTTCAAGCATTCAGAAACTGACTGATAGACCAAGAGAAGGGAGGAGAGAGAGAGAGAGACCGCGCTATAAATATGTAAATGAATATTCTTTGACGTTTGCAGATCCCGAGGCAAGAAAGGCTGGGGAGAAAATGTGGGAATATACACACGCACTCAGCGGTTAGATAATTGGAATTTAACGGACTTTCTGAGTTATATTCTAGGCCTAATTGAATTAAACCAATTGACTCTCCATTAGAAATACTTCACCAGTGACCCAGGCTATAAATTTGGGGCACCACAGTTTGCAGCAAATTCCTGATCTGTGTTTCCGCATGCAAGCCTTTCCCTCTTTCCTGCCTCGTTGAACGGGAAGCCGAGTTTTCAGGCGAGCAGGAGGAATGAATGCGGAAGGAAATGCAGACGGACAGATTGCACAGGGGGTCCCTCTGAGCCCAAGGAAGCCTTGGAGGAGAAATGGGGGAGAGAACCGAGCGAAGGGGTTCAGCTCAGCAAAGCCCAGCTTCCTGGAGAGCAGAAGGAGCGCTGGGGTTTTGCGCACCCGAAACAAGGTTTTGCACACGCGTGTGGTTGGCTTCATTCACACGAAGCCGAGTCAAGGGAGAAGCCCTGCTGGATCAGGCCACAGCCCATCTAGTCCAGCATCCCATCGCACACAGTGGCCCACCAAATGCTCATGGGCATCTCAAGCAGAGACAAGGACAAACCTTTGCCTGCTCTCGAATCCCAGCAAATGGCCTTAGAAGCGCCCCGCTCCCCCCACCACAACCTGAAAGATGCACCTAGGCATTCGTTCTAGTAGCCATTGATACATCTGTCATCCATAAATTTGTCTAACCCTACCTTAAAGCCATCTAGGCTGGTAGCTGTCACCACCTCTTCCGGCAGCAAATTCCATAAACCGATGACCCTCTGGATGAATAAAACTTCCCCCTGTCAGACCTGACTCTCCTACCCATCAGCTTCATAGATGCCCCCTGGTTCTAGTGTTGTGCGATAGAGAAAATAAATGTTCTCTATCCACCTTTTCTATACCATGCATGATTTTATATACTTCAATCAGGTCCCCTCTTAAATGAGCTTTAAAGGAAAGGAAAGTTTGGGGTTCCCTTTGGACCGGCTCGCCCTGCTCGCTCGCTCGCTCGCTCTGGCGCTGGAAGAAGAAAACTCTCCGGGTTTCGAACCTGCCGTTCCTGCCTTGACGGACCCCAGTGGCTGGCAGGAGGCCACATGCGTCTTGATTAACCGCTTTCCAAGCAGACCCGAATTGAGATGAGGCTGCGCCACCGCGCTTACTCCCAAGGAAACAAGATCAAGGCAGAAGGGCCGTCGGTGGATCTCATGCACTTTTCCCGTAAGAAAGGCGCATCAGCGGTCAAAGAGAGGGCAGGGAAACAGGAGGCCGAAGGGTGGCCCATTGAAAAGCCAGAAACGCCTCTTTGGAGAGCCGGGGGGGGGCACCTCTTGGCTCCTAGATTTTGGGCCCAGCGCAGGGCAGGGCATCTCGCACCCCCTTCAGCAAACTTTCTTGGGCTGTGGTCACAGTTAAGGTTTAATCCAGCTTCAGTCCGCCTTTGGAGTGAGTGGACACATCCGCAAAGGGAAAAGCTGTTTTCTTTCAGGGTTAAGTAACGCAGATAATTCACCTTTGGGATAGGATGGATGGATGGATGGACTTTGTTGATTAGTCACTTGACCATATCAAATTTCAGGCATACAAAAATAAAACCATACAAGAATAAAATCAAGTCTGTGTCTATATCCTCATTACTTATCCTCATCCCTTTGGGACAGAGGAAATGACTGCTCGCTTTGCTGACGGGTTCCCTCGCTCTGAAGGTGGACTGAAGCTGGATTAAAACTTAGGTGTGACCACAGCCTTGCTGTCTTCCGGTCGGAAGGATCTGGAGGGACTTTTCTTACAATGCGTAGCCGACGGGCTTTGAAATCAGGGGGCGGGCAGGGAAGAAACAGAAGAAAATCCTGCGCTCCCTTCCCGAGGACCGGCGGACCTAGACGGGAACTTTGGTCCATGCATACCTGAGTCGGGATGCCCCGTACATCTCCATACGGAAGGCAGTTCTAGCCCTCGCCTTTTCCGACTGCCTGGCTACAGCCGGAGGCTAAGGTGAAGCTAGCCTTGGTGCTGAAAATCAAGTCATTCTCCGAGAGGTCGATACGGGAGTTCATGCCAAGCCGTGTGTGGACAGAGGTAGGTCCTGAGCTTGCTTCGCTTCAGTCTGCGCAAGAAGAGCTCCAGCCGAACGTCGGGCAGACCGCCTGAGGCTCCGACCACGGTAAGTCTCTGGCTCTGCCCCCCCCCCCAACCTCCCGAAATGTTCATGGAATGGAGTTTCGGCTGTTCAACCCGAGATTTCAGCGAGCCGCCCATCACAGGGTCCACCTGGCCCAAGTGGTCCGTTTGTTCCGGCCCCCAGCTTTGAATTGACGCCTAGACCCACGTCAGGTTTGTCCGAGGGCCTTCTAGGTGTGGGTCCCGTGCGGGGAAGGAGGCGAGAGTCCATCCCTTTGAACCCAGTAGGACTGACTTCCGAGAAGGGGAACCCTTTGGATGGACGTTGCCCGGTTTGGAACCGTTTCCACCTCGAGCCTCGGAAGGGATCTTTCTCCGAAGGCCACTCCGGCGCGTTATAGCAGGGCAGAGATGATGCACCGTGCCAGCGCCGTCGCGACTCGCCAACAGAAGCCATGGGGCCGACATCAAGCTTGAGCCAGAGCGCAGCGTGGAACACTGCAGAGCGCAAGGAATTCCATGCACAACCACAGCCGCCACGGAAAAGAAGGAAGGAAGGACAGAAGGAAGAGAGGTTTCTGGTGCAAGCGTCCCCCACTAACCCAAGAACTGTACGATCGCTTCCTCTACCGCCTCCGCCTCCCGGCTGTTGCCGAACTGGGGCTGCTTGCCGTCCGCACATTTAGGGTTCGGGAGCAAAGCGCCATCGGGTCGGTGCCAGCACTGCCACACTCCCACCGGCTCCCACAGGTCCATTTCGCAAGGCGCCACTGGGGAGAGGAGCAGCGCCCGTGCATGGACCAAAAACTGGGCCCACGTATGGTGTGGAAGAGCGAAAGTGCGCTAAATCGCTCCTGTGGGCACAGCTAGGCAGGAAGTCCTCTCAGATCGTGGAATTTATTTATTTAGAAAATGGATAATCCCGCCCTTCACCGAAAGGTCCCAGGGCGGGTTACAATGAAATTAAAACACATCGAACACTAAAACATAATTTTTTAAAAATATAACCCTCTCTCCCTCCCTCACATGACAGCACCCTGAAGGAAGCTGTTTAAGAAGCAAAAGTCTGGATAAAAAGTTCTGTTTTCACCAGGTGCCGAAAACTATACAATGAAGGCTCCTGGCAAGCATCAAGAGGGAGGCTGTTCCAGAGTCTAGGGGGCCACAACAGAAAAGGCCCTCTTGCAAGTCCCTATGCCTAGTACCTCTGAGAGGGAAGGAACTACAAGAAGGCCTTCTCCCTGAGATCTCAGTGCCGGGGCAGGTCTATATGGGAGAAGGAGAATTCCCTACCTTCGTCCACCTACCCCAGTCTGAGGACTCGTGCGGTCAAATTAAACGTGCCTGGAGAGGTGGGGAAAGAGGGAGAGCCCTTCCTTCCTTCCTTCCTTCCTTCCTTCCTCCCTCCCTCCCTCCCTCC
>MTQE01001134.1:8391177-8402329 GCA_014337955.1 Aspidoscelis marmoratus | reverse complement strand
CTTCCTCCCTCCCTCCCTCCCTCCCTCCCTCCCTTCCTCCCTCCCTTCCTGGTCCCCCCTCTGTCCCATCTCCCCTCCCTCCCTCCCCCCCATTATCAATCACAAAACATTGATCCGGCCAAGTTTCCCTCCTGCTCACTTTATCAGGAGAACCAGGCCCATTCTCCACTACAATTAATGGGACTTACAATAACTGAGGGTAATTTCCCCATCACGGACTTGCTTGGGCTGAACGCGTTTATCAGCCGGTCGCACCGACGCCAACGGAATTCCAGCAAAGATACACGGAATTTAACCCGCCGTCAGCGCCTATGCTGATCTATCTCGAGACAGGCTGTGCGTCGCTCTTGCTGTGCGTACACACGAAGCTTATAGCTGTCAGCAGGTCCTCCTCGCTGGGGAATTTAATTCACTGTACATTGTGAAGTCTCCACACCGGTTCCCTACCAGCCCAGGCATTTCTATCGTTTGCAGGTGAACAGACCAAGCAAGGCGGCCTTTAGATTTTAACCACCCTGGATGAGGCCTGTCTTCATGGAAGTCTGGCCTCCCTGAATCCAGTTTGGTGAAAAAGCCTGACTCAATACCCAGGGAGTGTTGACACTCAGGCCGAAATCCCAAACCCAGTGCCTGGGCGATAAAGGCGCAAGGTGCGCTGCTAGGAAACCAGGTGGAGTTCCACAGCTTACCTAGAAGTTAGTGCTGTTTAAATGAACAATAGACGTTGCCTTTGACATAAACAGAGTTTCAGATGGGATTGACGATCCGACGGGCAGGTACACGAAGCATACCACCAGACCCTACGCGAAGAGAGATGTGCTGAATGTATACACAGTATAGCTGTCTGGAGAGGTTAAGAAAATTAATTAAGGAGACAGGGAAATGCCTTCGGTGCCTTTTCCGGCAATGCTTCCCTTCATCCTTTTCCATATTCATGGCCCCTTCCATGACTGTACACGCATTAAGACGTCTACTGCTTAAGCACCTGTTTCTATAAACAGACGCAAGTCCCTTCTCTGCATAGGCACGCTTCGGAAGACCTGCTGCGAATCTAAGAATAGACGCCATATAATCCACATTCCGTGGGTTCACGTCTTCTCTGCACTCTCGATTTGCATGCACCACGTCGAGACACCTAGAAAATGTGGCCTAGGGCGATATTCGTGAACTAGGCTCCCTCGCACAACGCAAATGAACCAAAGGACCTCAGAGGAGCCCTGCTGGATCAGGCCACAGCCCATCTAGTCCAGCATCCCGTCACACACAGTGGCCCACCAGTTGCTCGTGGGCATCTCAGGCAGAGACAAGGGCAAACCTTCTCCTGCTCTCGAGTCCCAGCAAATGGCCTTAGAGGCATCCTGCGCGTACTCTAGTTGTCCGCACCCCCTTCGACTCTCTTAGCCTTCAGGATTCTCCGGTTCCAAACTAACCGGAGCCACATCAACTGGAGCAATCCGCAGGCCGGCCGAAGGGGAAGGGGGAAGCCGAATCCGTCTGCCCTGCCAGCAAGCCAAGGTTAGGTAAATAAATGCACAAGAAACTGCAAATGCAGAGGAAACTGCAAATGCAAAAGCGTCTCTATGCAGTTTAGGACGAAGCCCTTCGCAGCAATAACCCCCCTCTCCAAAAGCCTCCCCCAGAGATCTGGAAAGAGAGCAGGGAAGGGAAGCAGGTGTCCAGCGAAGAGGTTTCACACAAACTTCTGGCAAGACGCTGCTGTACCTTTCCCTGGGTCATGTACCTGGCAGGATTCTGCACTCTTGACACTTCCTTCATAAGCCTTCCCCTGTTTGTTTTCGGGCCGCCATGACCCACGAGAAGGGCTGCTGCGCACCTGCGCAGAGGAAATGTAAAAGACTGGAGGAATAGACAAACCCTCTACCTGTTTACAGTCCTGAACTACCGCTAAGGAAATGCGAAATAAATAATATACACGCACAGACGTATGCCCACGTTCTGTTCCGGCCCTCTTCTTCACTTCTGGGCAACACCGTTATTGCAATAATAATAATAATAATAATAATAATAATAATAATAATAATAATAATAATAATAATAATAATAATAATAATAATAATAATAATAATAATAATAATAATAATAATAATAATAATAATGTTCTTCCCTGCACCATTCAAGCTTCTAAGTCTGCAAGATTCCTTTATTATTAAATCAATGTGGGGGGGGGGAGACAGAGAGGGAGGTAGAGAAAGAAAGGAAAATTCCTTACGTTGCATTGGCACACCAAGAATTTCTGGAAGTCCTTTGACCGACCCTTCTGTGGTGAGCGCTGAGCTTTGCATCATTTTATTTCAGGGTACAGAGAAGGCGAAAAAGATGGGGATGGAAAAAGCGTTCAGCAGCCCAAGAAGAAGGAGACGGTGTAGATTAAAAATCTTGATGGATAATAATAATAATTTTTTAAAAATAATATAAATTATATTCAGGGGCCGATCCTTCTGGGCGTTCTGGAAGGGCTGCGTCTGGACCCGGTCTGGTTCAAATCCCCGGTAAGGTGGTCCTGCTGTCCCGGCTTGCCTGTATCCCGGGTTAAAAGTGATGCTCGCCGCCGCAGCCTCCTGTTCGCTGGAGTGGCGGTCCAGGGAAGGCAGCTTTGATTCATTCACACTGCAGGGAGAGGGCGTGACGTCACTTTCCGCAGAGAAGCCACGCCCCCTCCGTCCAATCGCTGCGCGCCTCCTTTCAAAACGCCTGGGGCGGGGAAGGAGAAGAGTTGGTGGAGAAGAGTTGGCTTTTCTGCCCCGCTTTCCTCACCCGTTTAAGGGGACTCAAGGCGGCTGACAAACCTTCTGTTCTTCTCCCCACAACAGGAGGGGAGGGGGCTGTGAGAGCTCGGAAGAGAACTGTGACTCGCCCAAGGTCACCCAGCTTCACGGAGGAGGAGAAAGTAGAGTTGGCTTTTCTTCCTTGCTGCGGAGAAAGGAAAGGAGGGTGCATTGGGTAGACAGGCCCATCCACTACCCCATCTCCCAGTCTGTCTATACGTGCTAAATTTGGATCAGTAGCGGCTTTCTCTTGGATTACTTCCTCGGCTTCACTCTATGAAGCTGAAGGGCAGGAGAGTCGGATCAGACAACGGGAAGTATTTCTTCACCCAGAGGGTCATCAGTTTATGGAATTTGCTATTGGAAGAGGTGGTAACAACTACTAGATGGCTTTAAGGAAGGGATAAGCAAATTTATGAATGACAGCTGTATCAATGGCTACTAGAATGGATGCCTAAGTACATCTTTCAGGCTGGGGGGGGGGGAAGCAGATGCCTCTAAGGCCATTTCCTGATATTCAAGAACAGGAGAAGGTTTGCCCTTGTCTCTGCTTGAGATGCCCATGGGCAATTGGTGGGTCACTGTGTGTGATGGGATGCTGGACTGGATGGGCTGTGGCTTGATCCAGCAGGGTTTCTCCTAAGTTCTTATGGACTAGCTGGGCTGTGGCCTGATCCAGCACAGATCCTCATAGGTCCTTATGGACTAGATGGGCTGTGGCCTGATCCAGCAGGGTTTTCTCCTAGGTTCTTATGGACTAAATGGGCTGTAGACTGATTCAGCGCTGTTCCTCCTAGGTCCTTATGGGCTACCTGGGTTGTGGCCTGATCCAGCAGGGCTCCTCTCATATTCTTATGGACTAGCTGGGCTGTGACCTGATCCAGCTGGGCTCCTCATAGGTTCTTATGGGCTAGAGGGGCTGTGGCCTGATCCAGCACGGATCCTCCTAGTTCCTTATGGATTAGATGGGCTGTGGCCTGATCCAGCACGGATCCTCATAGGTTCTTATGTTCTTAAATTCCAGGATGCTGCTCCTTTGAAGAGAGACTCCTTCCCATGTTATTCCCCAGAGCCACCAAATCCGTGCCATTTGCATGGAGATTCCCCAGCCGCCTCGCGCTCAACAGGTTTTATTTTACCCCAAGAAAACCAAATTCATTCAGCCCGGAGTCGTCTGGATCAGACGTGATTTGTAAACGCGTGTCGAGCAGCCCACGGGTCTACCGGCCAGGAGACTCCAGCCCGGCTCAATAGCTGTGAAATGCACGCTATTTGAGCCAAAACAATAACGATAATAAAACGATGTATCCTAAGGAGGGGTCTTAAGAATCGATTAGAAAGGGTTATTTAGACGAACGGTTAAGCTGATATAGACAGGTTGGGCTCCGTGATCGCATCATTGACAGCTGTGAATAAGCCCTTCTCGAGAATTTCGGCACGCTGCCTCTTGATGAGTTTTCCGTCGAATGAAATCAACATTGCAGATAAAAACAAAATCTTCCTTTCCTTATATCAGTTACCAAAGCCCTCCAGCTGTTTTGGACTACAACTCCCACAGGCCTTTGCGCGGTCTACATCTATTAAAGATGCAAGAGGAAAAAAAAATCAAACAAGCCTCTGAAGTTGCTGATTTTGGGTCGACTGCATCTGCCTGAAATTTCCTCTACAGCACGGCATCTATAAGAGGCAACAATCATTTTCACCGAGTCAAGATTTTTTTTTTAAGGCCGTGGTAAGGGGCCACCACTTTTCAGGCTCTGCTTTTGGAAGAAACCACAGCGATGCCTTGAAGCTGAGACGCTCCTTTGATATATTGTAAGTTATTTACAGATCAAAGCATGGGTATGGCATCTGGTTATCTGCGTGTCCAGCCTATTTTTATTTTCTGTGTTCTCGCCTTCAAGAGTGCACACCCTTCAATACTGAAGGTCCGTACACGTGTGAATCGCCATAACTAAGGGGCTAGATGTCGAAACGTATCCTCCGTGTATGCAAAAACGGTCGTGGCTGGAATTTCATCCCTTCCCGACCGAAGAGATTCTATGCTGCAATACAGAGCTGTGGCACATTTACTACAGATATCTGTATTGAGAAAGCTGAAAAGCATGCCAGCAGTGGAAATAAATTCAGGTGTGTATATTTTTCACACCTGGATTTTTTAACTTTTCAGGCTGAACATGAGGATCGGGTTCTTGTATCAGTTACCTGGTACATTAACAAGAAATAGTGTACGTGCTGTGGATAAACAGGAGTTAAATGTTAATTTTTTCTCCCACTTAGGTCATGAATGGTTCTTTCCCTGTTAGTGAAGCAAAAGCATTCTATTCCTTTCCACGTTTCCATTTAAGTTCAGCCACTGACTTCCTAAATACTCCAAACACCACTGGGTCTGAATAAGTTATTTCCAAACCAGAATATATGAAATTCCAGTCTCAGCCTTTGCAACTTTTCCCTGTTTTCCGACTCTACAGCTGTTTTCATAAGCCACTCTCATTCTTCAGCTCCTGTTTTTCATGTCCTTACACTTGACGTTAATTATGTACATTTCCTTGACACCCATAAAAAAGAACACAGCTAGAACCATCGGTGATCCTTAAATTAAAACAACAGAACCAGTATTTGATCAATGGCAGTTTTTTTTTAACTTTTCAGACTGAACTCGAGGATCAGGTTCTTGTAAAAAGAAAGAAAAGAAATATTTTTGTTCATTCCAGCTTCTTACAGCATAAACTACTCATAAAACTGAAATGCAGAAAAATATAACTTCCAAGAGATTATTGGCAGGATGGATTTAATGCTAGAGGATATCAAACTCATATTTTGAACATTTATTTTAGAAGTGCTTATAGTAACTGGTATTTCTGGTATGTGATATTGTCTAGAAACAGACATGGACTATTTTTTCCCTTTTTAGTCAACTGGGGAGAGGGCATTGGTTGTTTACTTGTGTTATTAAATTTTTAATTAATTCTCACAAATTAGCCATTAGGTAAGTGGGAAAAGGCCAGGAAAGAGGAAGACATAATTCCATTCTCCCATGACAAAGAAGAGTCATGGGGATATGCAGAACCTCACAACAAATTATGTAAAATAATTTACCAAGTATAATTGTGACTTTGGGTACACAGGTTAGTTGTGATGGTTAAAGAGCAGAGCAAAACGTTTACAGAGACAGCAAGACAATATAAGAATGTGAATCATACAGTTGCTCTCTCATGCCCAGAAAATAGCAAAATTCTACTGTATTTTTGTTTGTGGTAACAGAGGAACAGCATCTCAAAGGTATATCTAAATGGACATTTAGTTCTCTTTCCCTGTCACATTTCTCACGTATCAAAATCTTTACTAACTTGGGTATTCAGAACGGCCTTGCCAAATTTTATTGATTCATGGCCGTTAAAATGTTGCATTATTTATAAATATATCAGATTTTATGAAGTATTTCATATTTCCCCAAGTGTCAATGTTACTTCCTTTGCAAACAAAGTCAAGCACTTTAAATTCCATTGGTTCCAGCAGGAGATCCCTTTCAGTAATGTGTCTAAATTACAGCAGCATTTACACAATGGAAAAAATAAATGACTGTATTATAGAGTCTTATGAGTACAAGAAATCCACTCACAGAGGGGGCTTCTGGCTGTGTCTCTGTATGATAGACTGCTGTGCCCTTGTCTTCCATCACCTTCCCTTGAAGCTCACCAAATCTTAATCTCACAGGAGTAAATCGGGTCTAAAATATTTAACGTGGCTGGACAGGCACTTGTAATTGTGAGGCTGAGATATATTACTGCACGCGTCCTTCACAGGAAGGAGAACAGCCACCCACAGTGAGCAATTTCATCACTGGGCGGTTGTTAACTTATAACCGTATCGTAGATTTTCAGCACCATCCAAACATGGAGAGTTCCCATAAGAACTTGGAGTTCTGCAGGGTCCTGAAGTTCAACGAAAAGCACTTTCAATATTTGCTTGTCAACACCCTTTTCTCAAGACTGCAAACGATTTTTCTTCATAAGAATTGAAGGCCTGCCTGCTTACTCTTATTCCCAGAGCAAAAATGCTGCCCACATTCACACATGGCCTGCCTGAGAAACTTACAAAGTGAATGGAGCAGAAAGGAAAGCTCTCCATAAACAGAGCTGAAACTATTTATTGTTTTACCAAACGTATGCAAAACAATACAGAAGCCCAACTGTGTATCATCTACTCCGGTATTTAATGTATAATTCATTGGGCTGTTTCAGAAGGACTTGGATTGTGGACTTTGAGGGAAAGGATCTGTGTGAGGCATGCATTCGTGGTCTAGTTCAGTTATGAGCAAGCTCTGCTAACTGAATATAGCACATGCCTCCTGTTAGCAGTTCTGTGTCAATATAGCTAAATGCAACTTACACAATCAACCAACCGTCTAATTATCCAGCTGCTTTAGAATATAATGAGATCTGTGGCCAAAGCACCACAGAACATTTGGAGGACCTTGAAACTCAGAGACTTGCTTGTTCCATTTCTATTCATCTGATCCTGTTAGATAGCTCATAGTCACACAGAGAAACTTATTTATTAATTCTTATGGGATAAAGAAGAGTTGACTTTTCTACCCTGCTTTTCTCAAACATTTAAGGGGACACAAAGTGGCTGACAAAGCTTTCTGTTCTTCTCCCCATAACAGAATACCCTGTGAGGTAGGTGGGGCTGTGAGAGCTCAGAAGAGAGCTGTGACTAGCCTAAGGTCACCAAGTTGGCTTCATGGAGGAAGAAGAAGGAGAAGAGTTGGCTTTGCTATCCTGCTTTTCTCACCCATTTAAGGGGACTCAAAACAGCTGAAAAAGCTTCTGTTCTTCTCCTCACAACAGAACACCCTGTGAGGTAAGTGGGGCTGTGAGAGCTCAGAAGAGAGCTGTGACTAGGCCAAGGTCACCCAGCTGACTTCATGGGGGAGGGCGGAATCATACCCGGAATTCCCAGATAAGAGTCCGGCTCCTTTAACCACTAGACCAAACTGGGGAAGAGATTATTACTAGGACTCAGCACAGCTAATGGTTTGGTGGATCAGGGGAATATACTTAATGATTAAGAAGAATGCAGTCAGTAAATCCAACTTTTAGTGAGACTTTACATCTATCAAGGATTTGCATTAGTAACGCAGAATAGTCAAGGGATAGAAGGTGCTACCATCATGACCATATAGTTAATTGGAATGTCCAGAGTTAATGACAGCAATTCACTGATGAGCTTGTGTTATGCATCCAAAATCTGTATTCGTTTAAAACTCTTCATTCCCTTTGCTCCAATTAACTGGAATGTTTATCCAAAGAACCTGTGTGTACTGTAGAACATGCCTTGGTTTCGTGAATTTCCATATGGTTTGCATTCCTCTAAATAGTTCATACTAATTGGTTTGCATATCATCAACGTAAACAATTTCTGCTGCATCCCAACATTTGGGACTAGTCTGGCTTGTTACAGAAGAGTTCCTGGCATAGAGGAGGCAAGGTGGATGATGATAACAGCTGAAATGATGCGGATTGTTTATAGCACTTGATGACAGGAGACGGAGCCCTGAGTGAGTCCTAATCTAATGGCTTCTGGCTAGTGTTCTTGCCAGGTGTTTTAGCAACACAAATCTCCAAGGATGGTGCTCACACTGATTAAACTCCACTTTCTGGAAGGCACCGCTTTGGTTACCCCAAACCACTTTTAGAATTCCTACATTTTGAGGTGTGTGTGTCACATACCATTTGGTATCTGCTAGGTTACATCTATCTTCTTGCACAGTATCTCTTTGCCTTCCAAATGTTCATTTGATCTTCAGATACCTAGGACTAGATTTGGAGTAGTTGAAAAGTTATTTGATGGACTTCAGTACTAGGGATCTGCATGAATGTGGGGTTTTTTGCATTTGAATGTGAGTCAAATCAAATGTCTAAACATTCAATTCGATTTGAATGTTTATTATCCGAATGCAACAAAATTCAGTTTGAATCGAATTCATTCAAAACTATTCGTTCAAATGTTAGATTCAAATCTGAAGATAGGAATGTCAACAACATTCATAGTTGAAGATAGGAATGTCAACATTTGTATGTGTCATAGGTATCTGTACACGTTTCGTATGCATCACATTCTCATCCCGTACTTTCTGAGGTTCATACAGATACATATGTAATACATGTGTATCTGTACTTTCAAATGACTTGAATGATTCAAACAAATGTTTTGGAGCATTCAAAAACTTATTCAAATTTGAATGTCCACATTTTATCGAATTTGATCGAATTTCAAATGTTTAGAACATTCATACGCATTTCTATTCAGCACCCATTTGATTGCAACGTCCATAACCAAGGCTGCATCCAGACATCACTTACTTATTCCACTATATTTGGATTTTTGGAATATAGCAGAATAAATAACTAAGATCTCCCAATATAGCCATGAGAAACACGAAATCCTGATTTTGCCAGCACTTGTGGGTACAGCATGTTCAGAAGGGGGTTCTAATGGGGTCCTGTGTGCAGACGGTACATAAGAGATCTGTACCAATAGAGTACCTATTGGGTTTCTAATGGGGTCTTTGTTGCCAGTGCAAAACTAGCCTTTCTTGCTAATTTCCTACCCACACTGCTCATATCGTAAGACAGATGCATTGAATAGAAAAGAGCAGAAAAGTTCTTGGAAAAATCCATCTTTCCAACTGCTATCTAATGAAGAAGAGAGTACCCACTTGAGCATTCCCGGTTGATCTGTAGGGCATCCTCCAGCCAACTCTTAAGTGTCAAAGCTAATGACTCTTTGCTCAAGTCAATTTGAGGGTAAAAGGATACCAGTGGATCACCAAGAGATCGAAGCCCTGGTCCACTGGGAAATGACCTGTAGTCATTCCAAATATGGAGAGATATAGAAGTCAGCTGTCTGGGGGAAAGCAAAACCGCAGTGTCTCTTCAGCCCAGCAAGAAGTACTGTTCAGCTTTCTCTCAAGTGTATTAAGATAGGCAATTTCTAAATCTCTCGCTTTCTTACACACTCACACACACACACAACCTGTGTCTATGAGCTCCGTTTTCTAATACAGCTGGATCTTGGCTGTAGAGCTGCAAATCAATCTTGAAAAGCAATCTGAGTAATGAGAGTTAGGGAGCCACACTAGAGTCATTGTTAGCTTGTAAGGATACTCTAAGCCACTATACACAACTGCTTAAGAATAATTCTGTGATAAATTGAGCACAAAGCTGGAATGTACAGTGACCACAAAGCATCTTGCAAGTGAAGGATTTGTATGTTTTTGTTGCCTAGCTTTTCCCTGTGGTGAGGAAAAGCAAAGAACTAAAGCTTGAAGAACTGATGAGCAGACGTTCTCTTTTCTTCCGTCTTTCCTTCTTTCCTTCTCTTTTCTTCGGTAGCCAGTTTGGTCTAGTGGTTAGGGAGCCGGACTTTTATCTGGGAATACCGAGTTCGATTCTACCCTCCCACATGAAGCCAGCTGGGTGACCTTGGGCTAGTCACAGCTCTCTTCTGAGCTCTCACAGCCCCACCTACCTCACAGGGTGTTCTGTTGTGGGGAGAAGAATAGAAAGCTTTGTCAGCCACTTTGAGTCTCCTTAAATGGGTGAGAAAAGTGGGGTAGAAAAGCCAACTCTTCTTCTTCTTCTTCATCCTGGCTTGTGATTTTTTCAAAAATATACTGCCTATACATCAGAGATTCATGAGAGCACCGCTAAATTGTGTTCACAGCCACTATAACTTCAAGGAGGATGGGAAGATGAGATTTCTTCTCCTCATCTTTCTGGATATTATACACAAGTAATTTGAAGGGACCTCTTTATGCGAGGGACTCAGATGCTCATGGAAATGGCTGTAGAGGGTTGCCACTTTGGTACCCAGAACTAGGCAATGGCAAAGCACTTCTGTGTCTCTGCTCATGACTCAGTGGCACCCAACTGCAACCACAGACACAGACAGAACAGCACACAAAAGAGATGCCGAGGTGGAAAAGGACAAGTGAGGAATTTAGAGAAAGGAGAATCGACTGAAGTTCCTGACTCCATCAAGACACAGTCTTGGAGATTCCCACACAGTGTGTGTCTCTGCAGGCATTGCGTATACGCTCAAAGGGAGAAAAACAGACAAGCATGTGACTATCAAACACTCTGTTTTCATCTTAAAACTTTCCACCTAAGCAATCGAGAAGAAGAAAGGCAAACAGACAGGAGGGGATTGTTCTAGACAAAAAGTTCTAGACTTTCCTACAACCGTATAAAAGAAGGAAATATAGAACAGAGTGGAAGGAAGGAAGGAGGGAGGAAGAGTAGGCTTTTTTACCATGCTTTTCTCACCCATTCAAGGGTCTCAAAGTGGCTGACAAAGCT
>MTQE01001134.1:8318920-8332849 GCA_014337955.1 Aspidoscelis marmoratus | reverse complement strand
GGGGGGGGGGAGACGTGGAGGAAAAAGCCATGTCACAGGAAGACAGACAGGCAGGAGGGGAAATGACAGGTTGAACAGGGGAAGGGCAGGAGGAGAGGAAACGGGAAAATTGATTGGGAGGATAGATAAAAGGAAAAGAGGTTTAAGAGCTCTGGGTTATTCATACAGGGTCTGGAAACACCTGCTATGTTGGCCAATTAGTGAGTGCAAGCAGTTTTAAAGGGAAGGGTTGCCATTAGCTTCTAATGCAGTTTTTTTAAAAAGCACTAGAAAAATACAGTGTCTATGGATCTTCTATAGATCTTCCACTTAAGAAAACCATGCAAAAATTTCTGGGAAGAGGGAAAATATTTGTGAGGAAGCAACCACAGTCTAGCTTAATGTTATCGGATTGGAAGTGCTTGAATCGTGCAGGTATGTTTCATGTCCAAATGTTTCCAAGAATTGTTAAATACAGGCCTGAAAGTGGGGCCTGAAGGGTGCAGAGTTACAGATTCCCAAAGCTCTGGATTTCCCATGTAGTCCAGATGGGAAACAACTTTCAAGTCTGCACTCTGAGTAGCCGGATCCTGGTGTGACTGCTCCATCTAGTGACGAGACCCCAGCAGCACATCTAGCAGCCGGTCCCTGGATTATTTTCAGATCTGTTAGGGTTTGCCGGAGGAATCTATTACAGAACCAAATTGAAACAGCACTGTTTCTCTTCATAATGAAAACATGTATTGCTGCAGATGTTTTGTGGGCCAGAACTCATATGAAGTGACTTCAGATGTAAGATACTAGCCTGTATTTTCACTGAAGGGCCAACCTCCCCCCCCCCTTCATTTTAATATAGGGATGGGTATACGAAGATCACCAGACTTTTGCATCACCTGAATGAGATACAACCAATGGCGGCCGCAAGTGGGGAGAAGGTCCCTTGGGACTCACAGTGTGGGAATTTTTCATCTTCCAAAGCCATTTTTGGAATTATTTTAGCTGGTTACAGAATAATTTCCAGCAGGTTAAAAAGATGCCTAGGATCTGTGACCTGAGGCGTTTTCGCACTACGTCGAAGACGCCTCAGAACGCTTTAGTCCGAACGCGTTGAGTACACTTCCCCATCTGCACTGGCAGGTAAAGGACGCGTTCCGAACGCATCCTTTACCTGCTTATGTGCGGACGGGGAAGTGTACTCAATACGTTTGGGCTGAAGACCCTCCCCTGGCCTCCCCCAATTGGCTGCCTTGTAGCCAGTGGTGGGGAGGGCAATCGGGTCCCTTCCCTGGGGTCCTGCCACCTGCATCTCCCCACAACAGTCACCATGTGAGGTAGGTGGGGCTGTGAGAGCTTAGAAGAGAGCAGTGACTAGCCCAAGGTCACCTAGGTGGCTTTATGGGGGAGGGCAGAATCGTACCCGGATAAGAGTCCGGCTCCCTAACTACTAGACCAAACTGTCTCATATAGGGTAACTAAATTTTTTTGTTAAGCCTGCCAGATATAGGAAATTATTCTTTGAGTTGAATGGGGTGTCTTGTAAGACTGATGGGGACAAATAATGATGTTATTCTTATTTTATTTTTATCCTTGTATGTTTTATATGATTTTACCTTCTGTAAACCTCATACGGTCATATGACTAACCAATGAAGTTCATTTGTTCATTGCTCACAAAGGGGAAATTCTCCCTACGCATGCCTATTTCCCTTCCCTTGATCGTAACAGTAGGGGTGTGCACAAATATTTTTTTTGCATTCGAATTTGAGTTAAATCGAATGTCAAAACGTTTGATTCGATTCAAATGTTTAAAATCTGAGTGCAACAAAAAAAACGGTTTGAATCCGTTATGTTCAAATCTATTTGTTCAAATGCTGGACACGAATTTAAAGCCACAAATGTCGACAACATTCGTACATGTTATACGTATCTGTACACATTTCGTATGCATCCCGTTTTCATTCCGTATTATAAGCCCAAATGCGTAAAGATACGTGTAATATACATACAGACACATACGTAACACATACATATCTGTTCATTTGAATGATTCGAATCATTCAAACAAATTTTGGGACATTTGAAAGGCATTCAAATGTCTAAATTTGAATGTGAAGACATTTGATTCGAATTCGAATGTCCACATTCAAACAAATTCAATCGGATTTCGAATGTTTAGAATATTCATGTACATCCCTACTTAACAGGCTCAGCATCCCTGCTGTGTCTCTCCTTAACTCTTTCTCCAATGGCAAGTCTCTTCTTTTGTCAGTGAAAATGCACACTACAGCCTCTCTTCTCTTCTTATTCCCAGCTCTTAGCCGCTGGAGCAGAGTTTGCACTGTGTAATTGCTAGAAGAGTGATGATGAACCTATGACACACGTGTCACAGGTGAGGCACTAAGCCCTTTTGGGTGACACGCAATGTCACCCTGGTACCTAGGCATGTTGTTGCCATTTGGTATCCTGGAGGCCGCGGGCTGCTTCTGGCTTGCGGCCTGCAAGATACTGGGAGCAAAGAGGCGCTGCCTGTGCCTGGCATAGGAGGCACAATGGAGTCACCTCATTGCACTGCCAGGTCATGCCCAGTGTGTCTGTGCTCCCAGCAGGTAGAGGAACGAAGACCTGTGTGTGGCAGTGATGGCTTTACTCACAATTTTTCCATCTATGTACTTTTGTGAGACCTTATTCTCAGCCTTAAATAATATTAAAACCAATAAAAGAAACCGACTGACAGATGAAGTTAGTAGTGCTTGCAGTGTACGAAATACCAACCTTCAATTGAAGATTTAGCAAATGAAATTCAGCAACAAAAAGTCACTAATGTAAAGAATTATTTGATTTTGCTTTCAGTAAATACATATATCAAAAATATAACTTTTTTTTTTACTAGAGCTACAAATATCACAAAGTTATGGATATTTCTGGACGAGACATGGCACCCGAGTTAAGCTAGGTTTTATTGTGAATTTTGACACACCGAGCTTAAAAGGTTCGCCACCACTGTGCTAGAAGCAGAGTCTACACCAGAAAGATTAGGCATCCAATCAAAGCCATGCTAGTTAGGTTGGCCTTTTATTCTCTTCCCACCCTGCAACTGGAAGCCGATAAGCACCACGTACGACCTGCAGTTTAAAGGGAGGATTTTGAAGCTTTGTTACTTTAAATGACGTGGAAGCTGACTACTGAAACACCCCGGGAATAATGTGATCAAGACTAGGGAAAGGAGAGGCTTTGCTTTTGACTAGCAAAACCTGAGAACAAGGTTGCAGCTTACAGAAAACTTTTGTAAATCAAAGCTTTTCTGTTATTAGAAGGCTGAAAAGGGAGATGTCACCGTGAGTCCAGAACTGCTTTGGCAGGATTCCACTGCACAATCATGCCATACAAAGATAAATGGAGGAGGAATCAGGAAGAACACCAACACAGTTTGTGCCATTTGTATTCAAAGCTGAAATGGATATAAAATTTATCTGAGTGATCAACTGAACTTTTCATACAAATGTCACAGACTGTACCTTCAACTTTCGATGGCCTCTGGACCTCTCCCTACTTAAACAGATTTATTGTTGCTAAAGCTGCAGTATTTCTGGTACCAGCATAATCAGTCTTGGTTTTCCTTATTGGCTTTGATGTTCCTGTTGTAGCAGGTCCTTCTCATAGGCCGGTTCATCCACAATGAGAAATGCATGGAAGCGGCTATAATGTGAAGAGGAAGGACGCTGATGGTTAGCTGAAGGTTGGCAGAAATGCATGAGCACTGAAAGAAGGCTGAAGACAGTGTGTTCATCCTCTCAGTCCCAACCCTCCTTGTCTAAACATGAGACCTAGACGAATGAGTCATTATCAGAGAACTAGCCGTGTTAGTCTAATTCGAAAAGTCCAGCAAGGTAGTTAGTAGCACTTGGAGACTAACAGGAAAAGGGTTGGTGGCATGAACTTTCATAGACACACCTACTTCTTCAGATGCTCCTAATCCGGATCTCCAGGAGGACCCCATCTCAAAGATGCATCTGAAGAAGTAGATGTGCCCATTGGGCCCCCTAGCACCTGAAGAAGTAGACGTGCCCATTGGGGCTCCTAGCACCTGAAGAAGTAGACGTGTCTATGAAAGCTCATGCCACCAACCCTTCACATGAAGGAGTCATGTTAACCTTTGTTATTTTGCTTTTGTATAGTATCCTACGGCAAGGGAGGAACATGAAAACCTGTCAGCTTAACCTAACAAACGCCATTTTAGATTCTGCAGACTTGCTAGCTTCAACAGAAGAAGAAGAAGAAGAGGAAGAGGAAGAAAAGGAAGAAGAAGAAGAAGAGGAAGAAGAAGAAGAGTTGGCTTTTCTACCCCACTTTTCTCACCCATTTAAGGGGACTCAAAGTGGCTAACAAACCTTCTATTCTTCTCCCCACAACAGAACACCCTGTGGGGTAGGTGGGGCTGTGAGAGCTCAGAAGAGAGCTGTGACTAGCCCAGGGTCACCCAGCTGGCTTTGTGGAGGAGGGCGGAATCAAACCCGCTATTCCCAGATAAGAGTCCAGTTCCTTAACCACTAGACCAAACTGGCTCACTTATACATCCTTATCTGCTAAGATTAGTGCTTATGTTCATGACATAAGAAAGACTGGGTCAGAAGATTGTCGGGAGTCTCTGGCATGGAAAGAGCTACAGGAAGGGTGAAAGAGGTCTTTTCCTTCTCATCCACCCTTTATGCTATATAGTACTCTGTTCTGTTATATAGCAGTAGTGGTCTTTCAATCCCAAAACACAGTACCTAAGAGGAGCCCTGCTGGATCAGGCCACAGCCCATCTAGTCGAGCAACCTGCATCACACAGTGGCACACCAACTGCTTATGGGCATCTCCAGAAGGAGAGAAATGCAGAACCTTCACCTGCTCTCGTATTCTGTAATCATGAGGACAGCTGAAAAGTGCAAAAATTCTCAACACCTACTACTTCAACATCCTCACTGCTAGTACAAGGGAGTGGTGTAAGAAGAAGTTACACCCTCTACTTCTTCTGCCCTTTTTGTTTGAATGATTATTTTGTTTTCAATGAAAACATGAACATCCCAGGCCTGAAACTTGACTTAGACTATGTTCAGACATAAAAAAGAAAGAGAGAGACAGTGTACTTCGCCTTCTTGACCCTCCTATAATCTACTTTTTCTAGCACAGAATGTTTATTGGGGGTGAGGCAGACTGGTGTGTGGACAATCCCACCTCCAAACCCTCTCTGAGCCACCTCTTTTGCTGTGTTTGATCACAGCCATCTTTGGAGAAACCAGTGTTTTCCTGATCTTGTTCTCAAGATCCATTTGTACAGATCCATACGGGATGAAAATGAATTGCATACAGGATAACTACAGGATAACTACAGAAATGTACAGATGCATACGGACCTGGGGAAGATGCATACGGGCAACTACAAATGTTGTCGACACTTGTAAGTGCAAATTCAAATGAAAAATTTGAACGAATTGATTTGAATTTGCTTAAATCGAATCAAATTTGATCAAATTCAAATTTAACAGATTCGAATCAAATCGAATACCAAAAATTGCATTGGTGCACACGCCTAATATGTATTGCTGAAAACAAGTTTTAATCACAGTGAAATTACTGTTCTTTTATTATTTTTCTTTTTAAATCTGTAATAAAAGCTATCAACAACTTTGGGATAATTTTTTTACAGGTGAGGAAAAAAACAGTAACAGAGAAAAATCATTTGATTTCCCAAAATGTTTTAAGGATGAGCAGCTAATATAGAGCAGGAAGATGAGCATAATATACTGTACATACAGAGCCTAAAGATGTTTTTCCACTGTCACTAGAAGTACCCATTAATGGCATTATGTACCCATTAATGGATACTTAATGGGTACTTCTAGTCAGAAAGTACCCATTTTTGCACCCATTAAGGACCCATTTGGGTGTGAGCTGGATGATCCCATTTCCACCACGGCACCCATTTGGAACCCGATTGTTTTGACTGCCTCTGGGGAAATCCGGATCAAATGGGTACTTTCTGGCCTTTAATCCAGATTTTCTGTAGACCCCATTAATGGGTCTAGAATGGGGTCTTCAGCCAGAAGATCCAGATTAAAGAGAGCCTGTTTCCACACTTGTGTGGCAATGGGGTCTAGAGGAGGCTAGGGGGAGGGGGCACCCATGGGGGGGGGAGCCCCAAAAACCTAAGCTTCAAAGTCATTTCGAAGTCATTTCGAAGTCACTTTGAAGTCTGTGCAAAATAGCTCCGGAGCGTCTTTGAAGTCTGTGCTGATCTTCAGAGTGAACTCCAAAGTGACTCCGAAGTCACTTCGAAGTTCACTCCGAAGATCAGCACAGACTTCAATGGAGCTGTTTTGCGCAGACTTCAAAGTGACTTTGAAGCCACTTCGGAGATTGTACCCCCTGTCCCCCCAAACACCTGGGGTGACAGGCAGACCTCTCATGGGTAGATCTGGATTTCCAGATGGGTGCTCCGGTGTTTCCACAGCAGGGAGGCTAGCACCCATTGCTAGACCACCCATGGAAACACATTGGGTACTTCCCTTAATCTAGATCTACTAGATCTGGATTAAGGAATGTACCCATTCCTTAGATCCGGATCTTCTTCTTAGATCCGGATTAAAGAAGCGCGGTGGAAAAACACCCGAAGATAAACGGGAGATAAAATCCTTAACGTTAAATGACTTCATAAAGCTCACCTTGACTAAAATTGCCACATATCGTTTCAGCGTGGAAAGCTGCTCTTGGTCAAGATGAGGAAACCGAGCTACTTCCACTCTCAAGGTATAAAGTATTGCGGACTCCAAGTCAGCCATATATAACTTTTTCCTGTTGAAAGAATGAGCTCGTTCAATATCATGGCCACAAAATAATAGCAAAAATAGCAAAATATTAGCAAACATTCAAGTTATAAGCCTAGGATGAAATCCAGCTCCTTTTCTAACCAGTTAGTAGACAAATTGGAAGAAAAGATATGTCTTATTCTACTGTAGGGGGGAAAACAGACAAAGTTGCCCTTGAATAAATTCGATGCCTAGTGACTAGTGGAAATAAATCTGCAGTTATATAAAAATTTGCAGCTTCCCTCTCTGCGAAGCGACAACTCGGTGGCCCCACCCAAAATGGAGGTCTGCAGCTTCCTCCTTGAGAGCTGAGAGACTTCCGTGGCACACGTGGTGAGGTCCGCGTCATGTGAGATGGGGCAGCCAACAGGACCTGGGCTGCAGGCTCAGCTCTCGTTCACTGTTTCTCACCGTCCTGTCGGGAAACCTTGAATTTACCCGATACTGTGGAGAGAGTGCTCATCATTCCACCGTAGGCAAATTCAAATGTAGTGGCAGCATTTTTACCTGTGACCTTTGAGGCATAAAGCATGGAGGGTAGGATTGCCTGTGTTGGGTTAATGGGTTATGTTAAATGTGGGCAATGTTTGTTTTGTTTTGTTTCTTTTCTGTTGTTTTTCTTTCTTTTATAAAAGCAATAAATAAAATTGGGGGGGAAAACGTAGTGGCAGCATAATGCGCCGCCACTACGAAGCATCAGACGTCAGGTGTGACGCCCATGCCCGAACTCTGCATTGGAATGCACAATATTCCGAAGTCTGGACACAGCCAAAGAAACAATGGTTTGCTGTTGCCTCCTTCCAGAATGTTCTTTTACTTCCCCACCTAACACACAGCTCTGGGAGTTTTTGTGCATGTATGGTCTTCCATTCAAACATTAACTATATCCAAATCTGCTTGGTTTTCAAAGTAAGCCAATGTCAGTTGGGTGCTACCACTTCTGGAAGCACTGCAGGAAAAACTAACAAAGGCTTTGTCTCCTTAAATCATCTAATAAAGTGGGATCTATATCATAATCGCTATATATGTACCTTTAAGCTGCCACAAGGCTTGCTTGTTGCCTGTGCTGTCCAGGTTCAGGAAGAGATTTTGAGCATAGCTCACCCTCACCCTCACCCTCTGAGATACCATATGGCCTTTAATTCATTTCCAATTGGATGTTAACTCACTCCTTTAATGCTTCAGGCCTAGACAAGCAAATGGTATTGTCGGGCATACCGAAGATTGTTTTTCTTGGCCTGCTTTACCTCCCGCAAGCCCGGAAGGGTGAAAGGAGAGACAGTTAGGTTTACCGGGAAATCAAGAATGGGAAACTAGAATCACTGATAAATTGCATGTTGCGAGAAACTGTCTCCTATCTGCTGAAGGCGGATGCCCTACAAAATCATGCCTTGCTGGCAGGCAGATCTCCTCCAAGGTAAAAAGACCACTCAGTAGTGTCCGGTCCATAAGAAGAAGAGTTGGCTCTTATCTCCACTTTTCTCACCCATTTGAGGGGACTCAAAGCGGCTGACAAAGCTTTTCTATTCTTCTCCCTACAACAGACACTCTGTGAGGTAGGTGGAGCTGTGAGAGCTCAGAAGAGAGCTGTGACTAGCCCAAGGTCACCCTACTGGCTTCATGGAGGAGTGAGAAATCAAACCAAGTATTCCCAGATAGGAGTCTGGCTCCCTAACCACTAGAGCCTCTTGTCCCTTCTCCATTCATCCATGTTTCAGTTCAGGCCTGGCTGGCATGTGCATAACCCACTGTATTCACAACCTATCGTGACCCCTGAAATCAGCTTCTTTCCTCTCCACCCCACTAGCCACTATGTGCGCCAGATACTTCTGGGAAGAGAGACGCAGGAGACTGGACTTTTCTAGCTGGCTATGTTGCTAGGAGCCTCACCATTTGCAGGACGGACTCTGAGAGAGCACCAAAACCTTTGACTTTTTTTTTCTAACCGTTCCAAGGTAGTTCACCATGGCATAGTCCATCATGGTATAGTTCTAGGACTGCATGTGGGGTGGAGAAACAGCACAACTTTGCACTAATAAGTGGATCTGCTTTAATCTATCCTCTTATACCCAGGAACCCAGAGAAAAGAAGACATCCTGAAATTTTCAGCATGCAGGGAAGGCTTTGCACTTAATATGAAACAGGTATGTATCACATGTCCCTCCCCACAACCTCAGGTAAGCTCCAACCTCATGTAAGGATAGTCCAGGAACAACTCTTGGGCTGTGTTCAGACGTGACAAAAGGGGCACCTTCGATGTGCCTCAGAGAGTCAGCGTGTGGCCCTCGTGTCCACAGGTCTTCTCTAATCCACCTTTTCTAACACAGAAGTTTCAAGGGGGGCAGACTTGTCTTTGAACAATCCCACCTAAGAGTTTTCTCTAGGCCACCTCAGAGATGCTTTTTTTTTTTTTTTTTTTTTTTTTTTTGCTGTGCCTGATCACAGCCTTACCACTTATGCCCCAGACGTTTTTTTTACTTTTGAAAACAACTTCTGCAGTCAATTGCTTTGTCTCTACTAGGGACGTGCATGAACATTCAAACAGTTCAAAATTCGATCGAATTCGGACATTCGGAATTCGGGTATTCATTTAATATTTGAATGAATTTTTGGATCTTTCGAATCATTCCATCCCATCCCATTCGGTTATTCGTATGTGTACGGATATGTACACATCACACATGTATCCGGACACATCTTATTTGTACCCGTACGCATTTGTACAGATATGTATGGAATGAAAACGGGATACATACGGGATAAAAATGGGAAGCGTATGAATGCATACGGATGAGTATGCACACATTCTAATGTTGTTGACATTTGTATCTTCAAAACCAAATTGAATATTCGTACAAATAGATTCGAATGTATTCGATTCAAATAGATAGTGAATACATTTGAATTTTTAACATTTGAATAGATTTGAATCTTCTGATACTCTATTCGAATCAAATCCCAAAAATTGCATTCATGTACACCCCTAGTCTTACTGCATGTTGTCTTTGCCTCAAAAAATCTTTATCGGTCACCTGCTCTGAAAACGGTCCACGTTGCTAGGAGGCACTGAAGAGTGAAACTGGCTACTGGAAAAAGGTGTCTTAAGAATATTGGGAAAAAGCACAGCGCTCACCTGTCTGCCACCCTCCATAGCGCTGGGGTTGTAGTTGGCTCCACACTTGGTAGCACAGTGGGCATGAAGACGCTTCCTTTAACAACCTTTGGCAGTCTCCTCAGGAAGTTTGTGTAAATCGATCTCGTTTCAACATGACTGTGAGGGAATACAAGAGGGAGGCTCATGTCAGACCGTGGATACATTTATTCCTCCTGATTATCTCATGCTGGCCCATTTGTTACAAAATTTGTTTAGCCCTTATGTGTAAGTGTTTCCCAAAGTGTGGTACGCGTACCCCCAGGGTTACAGGAAGAGTTTGGTGGGGGTACGCGTTGCACCGGAGTTTGGTGGGGATCAGGTGGGAATATCCACTGCACCGTGCTTAGCTGCGCCCACAGAACAAGGAAAGAAATAGGTGCGTATCGCATTTTTTACACGGGAACTGGGGCCATCGTACATCGTATTGCAATTCATTATGGCGGGAACTTCTGCGCATCCTTCACGCAGCTCGGGTTCGGCCATTTTTAAACTGCGGGAACATTGACAGTTGACGTTGAGCTGCGGGACTGTTTAAACGCCGGAGAATTGCAGTGTTATCTAACGGTCTTGTGAGGCGTGACACGGCGTGAATATATTGCACTTTGTTACAGAGACAACTTACTTCTTTAATAGTTAGTTCCGGGCGCCTGTTATCGTGCTTTAGTAAGTTCCACTGATTTTGATTATTTTTATAAAATACAATTTTTATCCCTAATGTTTTTTATGAGGGGTACTCAGCGTTACAAAAATTATAGAAGGGGTACACATATGTCAAAAGTTTGGGAAACACTGGTGTGAGCAAAGGCACACCTGCTGCTCTTCCTTATAGTGCTAGCTGGCACCTTTATGCTGTTGCATCTTTCTTGCACAATTATTAAATATGCTTCAGATTTTGTTTGGAGGAACGGTGTCAACAGTAATCTGCTGCCCTGTCAGCATCACAGCTAGAGACAAAGGTCACGTCCCCATGCACTATACAGTCCGAAGCGAATCCAAATTTGGTAAGGACCCTCCCCACGCAAAGTCCTCTTTCTGGACTTTATGTGGACCAAATCACCCAAATCCGTGCTAAATTTAGTTCTGTAGAAAACTGTTCTCAGCCTGGTTTGGGAGCCAAATCTGCATCATTTTGGGAGCCAAGACTGTGCATGGCGACGGTCCCGTGCTATTTGGGGAGGAGATTGACTCTGGCGTCATTAGGAGGTGGGGTTTCATCCCTGTCCTGTGTGTTGGCAATCGCAAATGCTTGGGCATTTTTGGCAATAAATGGTGACTGAACAGAAAGGAGTCTCTTTCCACAACAATTATTCCACTCCCCTTCCCTGATCACCAAGCCAGGTGAATGTGCAAGACAAAATAGCAGCTTCTGAAACGTGCATACAATTAACTGAGCACCCCAGTTTTACAGTGAAAGATGCAATCGCCGTCCCACGAGTCTCTTTCTGCTATCATTATTTCATCCCCCTTCCCTGATCGCCAAGCCAAGCATGATAATTTAATTTTAATGGCTTAATTTAGTGCACGAGCGCTAAACTGCCTTAATAGATGGAGCAGAGGTGCGCACTTCTGCTAAACTGCCGCCAAACCTCGTAGCGGCTTTGCAAAACAATCTGGCTTTTAAATATTGTTTTTATTATTTTTATATTATTACTACCTTTCAGCCCTATGTGCCATGAAGGGGTGTCTATGGTGTTCCTTGTCATCCCTGCAGTGGGCAACACAGGGGTTGGTGATGTCCACCCAGCTTCCTATCAGATGAGCGGGGGCGGAGAGGAAAAAGTGCTATTTCCCCATGCAGGGGTTTAGCACAGTTTGCATGGGGACAGCCGTATTCGAATAGAGCTCATGTTATCGGCAATTGCATGGGGACGGGCACAATTCGAACTCGACCCTGCATCCAGACTAAAAATAGTCCAATTTGGACTAAACGGAGTGCAAGGGGATGTGGCCAAAGTAGAGCGTCATCCAAACAGCACATACTTAATACACATAATTTGGATAATCTGGAATAAATCATGGATAATCTGGAATAAAATTGGCTGTGATTTCCTCCAGATTATCCAAATAATGTGGATTAAATGAGTGCTGTCTGGATAAAGCTTAAAAGCAGGTTCAGCTGCTGTGAATTCTGACTTAGGCTGCCTCCAGAAAGGGATTAAAACCCATTAGTATCCCAGGTTGTGTTGGGATTGGCAGGCATGTTGATGGCAAATGTCAACATTGCCTTGGGATATTTGGGTGATACCCTGCAGTGGTAAACAGGACTCTCTGCCTGCTTTTCCCTGCTATAGAGATATTCACTTACATGTTTCAACATTGCTCCCAGGAGCCACCATCTTGGAAATGGCCACTGTGCATGCACTGGGCCCCCAAATGGTGGTTGCACACATGTAGCAGTGGCAATCACACACATTTGCTTGCTTCAACCTTTGAAATAATTGGATGTACACAGCATGCTAATGGGAGGAGCATGCTGTGCAGCGGAGGAAGAGGAGAAGAGTTGGTTTTTATACCCTGTTTTTCTCACCCATTTAAGGGGACTCCAAGTAGCTTCTATTCTTATCCCCACAACAGACACCCTGTGGGGTGGGTGGGGCTGTGAGAGCTCAGAAGAGAGCTGTACCTAGTCTAGGGTCACCGAGCTGGCTTTGTGGAGATCAAACTGGGAGACCTCCACATAAGAATTCGACACTCTAAGCACAAGACCAATCACTTTTTCTCCACTGTTGCTTGGTCATTTGGGCAACAAGCAATTACTCCAGAATAGTAGTAGAGAAGGAAAGAGAGGAAGAAGGAAGGAAAGAGGGAGAGAGAGAAAGGAGAGACGAGGAAGGAAGCAAGGAAAGAGAAAGGAAAGCGGCTGAAGGAAGGTAAGAGAGAGAAAGGAAAGAGAGGCAGAAAGGAAGAGAGAGAGGAAGGAGGAAGGAAAGAAAAACAGAGTGACAGGAAAGAGAGAAAGAGAGAGAGGAGGAAGGAAGGAAGAAAAGAAAAAGAAAGAAAGGAAAGAGGAGAGAGGAGAGAGAGAAAGCTTGCCAACAGGGTAGGAATCAGCACTAATACTACTGGAAACAAAACCCTGAGGGAATGAGAGACAGGAGCCGTCATTCTGCTCGCTGCTTTTGCAGCCTGATGCTTCTCAGCAAGCAGATGGCCAAGTGACAGCCTAATCACAGACAATTTTCTCCTCCACCAGCTCTCCGGCGAGCGAAACAATGACTCTCCTGTTGGGTAAAGCTGGCATGGGAGAACAAGGCAACACCTTGTAGTGTGGCTCATCGCCTCCCTGGTTACTTCTGAGGGAAGGGAAAGATTACAGCGAGAGCATAATGAAGAGCTCTGCCTCTACCACGGGTAATGGGTAGCGTCATCATCCCCTTTAGCTCTTCACTAAGGAAGCCTAGTGTGCCAGTGTGACCCTTTTCCTGCCACACTAATGCCTTCACTGCCAGGTAGACATCAATCATCCGCTAGGAGGGGACGGGGAAAGCGTCAGACCATCTGCTTGCTATTTGATGTACTATTCAGTATCCGGAATCCACCAGAGGGACCAAGCACAGGTCCCATTGTTCTCTGTCAGCATCTCCCAACCAGCCATTGTCCACTCTTAATGAACTTTTCTACAATTAGAGAAACACGATGGGCAGAAGAGCAGCTGGATGGGTGGGGTGTCAGGCAAGAAAGATGATCACTTGCTAGGTTGAGAAGACACACACACACACACACACACACATTATTCTGATGACTTCAAAATAGGGCAAAATAAATACAGGCTACACGGAGTCTGATAATTCATAACTCAAAAACTGAAAACACAGCAGACTGAAAGAAGAAAATGAGGTTTAGCTACAGAGGATAATTAATTAAGGTCATAGTGTAAAAATCATATCATTATACAGAGGGACCTAAGAGGAGAAGGAGGAGGAGGAGAAGAATTGTGTGTGGGGGGGGG
>MTQE01001134.1:8301824-8316637 GCA_014337955.1 Aspidoscelis marmoratus | reverse complement strand
TCGACCCCCAAAGGGGTCCCAACCCCCAGGTTGAGAACCACTGTTATAGAATCTCTAGCCCAGTGGTTCTCAAACTTCCTAACGCCACAACCCCTTAATGCAGTTCCTCATGTTGAGGTGACCCCCAACCTAACACTAACCCCCAACCATAATATTATTTTCGTTGCTACTTCATAACGACCCCCATGAAAAAGTAGATCAACCCCCAAAGGGGTCGCGACCCACAGGTTGAGAACCACTGCTCTAGTAGGTCTGACCACACAGTGCTGATCAAGCACGATTCTCACCTTTACCACAGTTTGTCTCAGGCACAATATGAGTCATAACTGAAACCTTATTGCCAAATAGCCTAAAATATTTATGAACCGCATTAACCAGCTCCTTGTTAAACTTCACTCACAGGCACCCTGGCAAATCACTACGATGTTTTACACAAAACCCACAAACAACTTGAGTAGAAGAGCTTACAATGCTAATTATTTGCATTTATGGATAATACTGAATTTATTCAGATTCCTGAGAGTTCCAGATTCCAGAGGTATCATATATCACGTTGGATTGCTAAAACAATCCATGGTAGGGATATGCATGAATATTTGAATTGTTTGTTATTTGGACGAATTTGGATATTCGTATACAAATCGAGTGTCCAGACACTGGTACTTTGGTATTCGTATAAATACGAATATTTTGAGTTATTCGCACAAATATGAATATGTTAAGTTATACATACCAATACGAACATTCTGAGTTACTCGTATGAATAACTCAAACATTCGTATGTGTACAGGATATGTACGCATCGCATACGTATCTGTACACATCTTGTGCACATCCATATGGGATGAAAGCGGGATGCATACGAGATGAAAACGGGGTGCATAAAAGATTTATATCCTGGATATGTATCGAATATTCATACAAATAGATACAAACGTATTTGTATCGGTTCAAATGTCCAGACGTTCATTTTTCCTTATTTGTACGAATTCGGATTTTTGAATAATCATTACGAATGGAATGTCAAAAATTGCTTTTGTGCACACCTCTAATCCATGCAAGCCCTGATGAAGAGGGTCATTTATTTATTTACATTTATATCCCATCCCATACCCGAAGGTCTCTAGGCAGGTTACAATTTTCACATCAATGCATCCTCAGTGTGGACTGGTCTTTATTAGGGATGCGAACAAATCGTATCAAATCGAAGGCAAGAAAATTAGTATTTGTTTGAATAAATCCCTTCAAATGTGGTAGGATTCGAATTCGATACGAATGCTAGATATGAACTGCGTACGAATTGCATTCAAATCTGTAACGAAGCTTTCTATTAATATATCGAAACATTCTATTAGAATTTGAATGTCAATCTTTGAACGTGCCAACATTCGATTCGAATGTCCAAACGCGACCGAATCCATACAAATTTTGAATGTTACAAATATTCATGCGCATCCCGAGTCTCTATGGGTGTTTTTCCACTGTCACTAGAAGTACCCATTAAGCACCCATTAATGCCATTAAGTACCCATTAATGGGTATTTAATGGGTACTTCTAGTGACAGTGGAAAAACACCCTATGTCTCCATTTACATATTATACAACTTATTTTACAAGAACATTTTAGACTTGAATATGAATGGCAGACTAGTTAGGCACACTGAAAACACTGTTAAAAGATGAGGTGGAAGGGACAATGGGAGCAGCCACTCACACAGGGATGGTGTGGCAAGAGCCATTGTGTTGAAGGATGAAGCCAGAAGGGAAGGCAGTGACATTGAACTGCCTCACTAGCTCCTCGTTGCTCTTCAGCACTCGCCTCACTGCGATGTTCTCATACTGGAGCATGTCCAATGTTACCTGAAATCAGATATCACATTAGTTAACTCTATAGTAAGAATAAGGCTTTACGTTTTCATACATCAGGGGTGCGTTCCCAAAGGCAATAAAATCTGGACTGGATTTGGGCTCGGCATCAAGGGATCCCACTAAAGTCCCCAGTTGTCCGAATCCAGGAAGGGTTGTCCCCATGCCAGTTCTTTTCCCCTGGAATTTTTGCAGAAACCTCAGCAGACATCCGGGAAACACCCCCCCCCCCAATTAATGAGGACTTTTTCCGATCCAGTCTGGATTTTAAGTGAGCCGAGCGAAGGAGAGCCGGCAGCTGCGGTGAGCAAGTGAGCAGTGAGTGAGTAAGCGGGGGGGGGAGTGCGGGGGGGCATTGGAGGCAGCATCAGACGGGGGGGTGGGGGAGGCAGCAGGCAGCCAAGGATTGGAGGAGGAGGCTGGCGACCATGGCTCCTGTCCAAAAAACACGGTGCCGTCCGCTGGTCTCCCTGTGCACACTTGTGGGAGCTGTTCGGGAACAGCCCAATGCGCCCTCGGTACTGTTCCCGGCCTCCACTTCAAATCCTCAGCAGAACCTGTACCAGAGTAATCCAGATTCGCTGTAGGTAGGAACGCATCCCAGGTCACTATCCTCTTCCTACAAAGTCCATTCTCAAAACTGGCAGTTTTTAGATATCTTAATAACCTGGTTTTGCCCTGTTAAGCCAGAACTAAAACTGGGAACTTCCTGGTGTTGCTGGGAGGCAGCTCCAGCCTGCATGACCAATATCCAAGGAGGATAGGGCTTACAGTCCAGCACTTACGGTTCAGATCCTTAATGGTGCCCTAAACTCTCCTTGGCCACACTGGTTTCCATCCTTGGCCCTTTCCACACTGCATGGAGCTATCCTGCACTATGGTGAGCTGGAGTGGATTGTGGCCCATTTGTGACGGCCTCAATAGCTTCTTCCTAAAAACAGCTCATACGGGACCATCTACTTGAGAATGCTTCAATCTAGAATCAGGTCTAACATGCTGACCTGGCTCTAGTCTAGCTCAAACTTGCACAGTTCACAAACTTCAATTTTTTTAAATGCTATTTTTGTTGTTATAACCAAGAGATGCCGAATTGTGCAATCCTGCTCAGAACTGCACAATTCTCGGTGATGACAAAAGGGCTAGAAAGGGCTGTTTTAGAACAGTCTGAACTGAACCATCTGGTTCAATCATGTTCACGTGAACATATCCTTGTTTAATTCTCATAAAGCAGTCCCTTTCAAACAGGGAGTGGTCTGGTTCGAACTGAACACGGTCGAACTTAGCAGTTTGATTCAAACTGTTCTAAAATGAATTGACTTTGCACATCTGTACGGGAAGGATATTGAACCAGGAGTTTGTTGCGAACGCCCAAGATCCTATTGTCCATAAATCTAAATTTGCTTTCTCTAATGCAGTTTGTGAGAGGGATAGCATTTGAGCTACTCTAGCAGAAACAGTTGTTTGGAAGAAACTAAAAGATGTCCTTGTAGCCTTCAATTAAGTACTTCAGTCAGCAGAAACTATTGTTCTGGCTTTCCGATCAAGGATGTTGCCTTTATTCATCAATCAACTCAGGTGTTTTCCAAGCTCTGAAAGAAAAGACTAAATAAAAGATATTCCTTTAAAGATGTGCTTGGTGTAGGCACCTGAATAATGACTTAGGAAAATCTGTGTGCTGGTTAAAGATTTGCTTTCTTGCTAGTTTCTTTCAAGCACATCTGCCTAAGTAAACACTTAAACAAATATTTCAAGAGATAATTCCAACATTCACATATAGTATTTTCCCTAATGTTACAAGTAATGGTTGGAAGGATGATTTCCCCTATGGACATGGTGTTACCACTTCCACGGGTCTCTAATATTTAAAGAATACCAGGTTCTTGTTGTTTGGTTTAAGGATCTCTGCTAACAACATTTAAGTCTTCAAGTTTTCTAAAGAAGTAAAAAACCGGGGATGTTTTTTCACCTAGGCATTGGTTATTAATGATGTTGATAGATTTGCATTTCAACAGATAGATGAATGCAGCAAACCATTTGGATATTATTGCATTCATATAGTCATAGGTTTAAATAAAAAATGCATGCCTCAAGTTCTGCTGTGTGAGATTTTAATTATTATTTTTTTCCTTGTTCTAAATTTGTTACTCTCAAATGACGACATATTTTATTGTTTTGGAAGGTGCTTTTAGCAGCGCAAGCTGCTAGGGGACAATACAAAGATGGATGGATGGATGGATGGATGGGTGGATGGGTGGATGGGTGGATGGGTGGATGGGTGGATGGATGGATGGATGGATGGATGGATGGATGGATGGATGGATGGATGGATGGATGTTAAGCATCACCTCTCTGCCCAAAAAGGAGTCGTCCTTCTCGAATATCAAAGCCAAGTAAGTCACATTGTTTGCCTGGAAGAAACCATGAAGTTCTGCAGCACTGTAAAAGACAAAAACACATTGAACAGCTATTCCATGTTGAGGACAAGGATGTGAATTCAGGACCTCTTAAGTTCCTCAGGTTGAAGGAGATCCTCCCATCTCATCTTAGGAGTAGCATAAAGCCATGATCCTAAGTCTATTTTTTTAAAAAACAGACATTTTTCTGTTTTTAGAATGACCCAACAAAGAAATGTAACAACTCAAGTTCTCAGAATAGACATGGAAAAGGCTTCAGGTAGAAGACATGGGGTCGATGCCCCAAACTGCGCTCTTGGGCCAAATTCTTTCTCTGTATAGGCAGAGTTATCATGGATAATTTATCCCATGTGTTCCCATCGTAATACTATAATGCAGTATATGTTATAGGGAAATTTCACTGTTTGATACTTCTGGAGGGGCAGGCTTTAAAAAAAATGGGAATGACGGGAACAGAATAAGTTTCTAATGGAAAGTGATGGCATCTTCAACACAAGGCACTTTTATAGAGAGCTTCATTAGATTCCATTCCATAACTTTACCCATCTATGCACAACCATTTTGGGTGTCTTTTATAAAAGAAAAGATGTTTGGTTTTCATAAAATGAGCCATACCCAGAAACAGAGCTATATGTCAGAGGTTCTCAGAGATACTGTATATGTGGTAACAAAATAGAGACTGAAAGTAAGATGATCAAGAGCCAAAAAAAAAAATGGTTCTTCCTTCTTACTGAATTGAGAGCAAGGCAGAATAAAGCTAAAACAAAGTAGAAATAACCCGTTTCCTTGCGGAGTGAATCAGTCCAAGAGCACAACCAGGGCTGAATTTGCACTTAGGTCTCAGGTATGCAATTATACCCTAAGACAGCTCTGGTACAGATGCTGTCCTAATTGCATAGAGGCCTAAGTACAAATTCAGCCTAGGGGTCGTTTGTTAAACCTGTTGATTTCCAGAGATAGCTAATTGCTAAGACCACAGCATATAATGTGTGCAGATGACATTCACAAGCCTGAGAGCAGACATGATGATTCATTCCAAGGAGGAAGGTTTTTATTGTCTTCATGATTGCAAAATAGGAGCTAGCTTAATGCATAGCTGGTTAAATGAGTGAATGTATGAAAGCAATACATGGTTTACAACTTATCCACTACATCTTCAGTCAGGAACATACAGATTAAACAGCAAACATCATAATATTCTTAAGGCAATACGAACACTTGTGAGATTGCATGAAGTCACCAATTCCGGCCCCCACATGTACGTATTTGGATTATCTGGAATGGAAATTTCCTCTCAAGAAAGCAAAGGCCTAGCTGGGATAAACATGCTGTTCCCACAGTAATCAGAAACTTAGTTGTGTCTATGTTACAGGAACAGAACATCACCTGTTTACCAGAATGTTCCTGGTGGGACAGATAGCTAAACAAGTGTTTCCAGTTTTAACAGTATTCTAACATCTTCCTGCACTTGACCCAGTAGTGAAGCTGCAGAGCACTCACAGACGGAGCATCTGCATTGCAAGGAGCTGTTTCTAAACCAGAAATGGCTCCCTCTATGCAGCAGCGTGCTACGGCACGATAGATGCACATAAATTTCTAGTGTTTTTGGATTTTATAGTTTCTATGAAAGAACAAAGCCCAGTTCTACCTTGGGTTTCCTAAGAACAGACCAACTCAGTTGCAACATGCATACTATAGTATCTCCTTCTCCTAGTCCTCTTGGGTTGGTGAGGGGAGGAGGAACTCTAGAGGTAAGATTTACCATTCTTTACTCAAATTGCTCTGATATTCTTAAGTAAAACAGTCACGTTTAGATGGCAGCAACTTAGGTCTGCTTAGGCATTATGGGAAAGTCTCAGATAGTTTTGTGAACAACTTTCTGAACACTGATGATTAATACATGCCTCAGTAAGTGGTAAGCAATTATAACAAGAACATTCTTCCTTGTTATAATCACCTCTAATGTTGAGACATTAATGTTAATCTCTAATGTTCTGTGAAGCACTATTAATCTGCAATGCACATAGCTGGGATTTGTGGCGAGTCAGTTCTTCTAATCATGCTTTCCCTTGTAAGAGAGGAATGGAAGACATTGTGCACATTCCATTCCAGAGAGCCAAGAAAGAGCCTGCTGTTCTCATTGATAAATTGATGGTATCACTATTGGCAGGCAACAATAAATGTTGATAAGATGGGAACTAGCTGAGGACATACAGTATGTGTTTTATTTTGCATGACTACTTTTAATCTACATCTCTATAATAGGGAATGAAACAGAAGAGTAAAAGCAACTATTTCATTTCTGCAATGTGATACTTCTTCTTTATTAAGGTATCCTGAATTTTCCTTCAACTCTCAAAAATGCACGAACAAAAGAATAAATAATATTTAATCCCAAAACCTCCCAACAGCAACTACGTATGACAATAACTTTCTTGCAATTTTCCATGAGTGCAGATATGCACCCATTTGCACAGATGCGCACAGATGTTGGGAAGACACGTACAGGCACATGTGAATGTTGTCGACGTTCGTATGTGCAGATTCGAATCAAAAATTCAAACAAATAGATTCAAATTTGGCAAAAACAAATCGAATCTTGTTAAATTAGAATTTAACAGACTCGCATCGAATATAATATTCGGGTATTCGATTTGAATAGAATGTCAAAAAAACATTCGTACACCTCCCTAAACGGAATGCTGTTTTATCTTTTTGCATTCCTTTTGCTTGCTTACCTGATGGGCTCTAACGGGGGACAGGACGGGGGCCACGTGTCTTCGTGTCTCTCTAGCGAGCTGATTATGGACTCTCTCAGGCTCCGAATATCATCTCCGTGATCTATGGAGCAAACATAATTAAACATTACCCTGAAGAATCTGACATTCCCCTCTCATTCCCAGACACCTGTTAATGGGCTTGCAAAAAGGCAGATCACCAATAACCTCTCGGGCAGCATTAATATTTCCTTAAACATTTTAAATCCAAGAAGGATCCTTTAGAGCTTGGTCTACCTTGTCCAGATTTGTGCCTATTATCTATTCAGAAGAAAGACTTATGGAACCAAGCATATGCAAGAGACTCAGGTTTTTATCTTATCCAGCAAACTGCTGCTACAGTCTTTTGTTTTTGGTTTTGGTTTGCCCCATTCACCATAGCATCCCTTCTTTAGAGATGTGCATGAATATTCAAAATATTCGTTATACAGACGAATTCGTACAAATTCAGACATTTGTACACGAATCGAACTCCCAGACACTCAGATTTCTGAATGTGAATGACGACAAATATCTCAAGTTATTTGCATGACTAATTAGGATATTCATATCTGTATGGGTACATACGCATCCATATGGGATGAAAAAAGGATGGATACGTACGGGATGCATACGGGTACGTATGAGATGTGTATGTACCCATACAGATATAAATGTCCAAATTATTTGTATGAATACATACGAATGTATTCGTATTGAATCAAAGGTCCGAACCTTCATTTTTCGTTATTCGGATACATTCGGATTTTCAAATATTCTATCTGTTACAAACTGAATTCAAAAACTGCATTGGTGCACACCCCTACCCTTCTTCCCTTGTCCTGCAGCTTTGCGCATTGAGGATGCGCTGAAAATCTAGCTTGATTTTCCAAACCAGCTTACTGTTCTCAGCACATGTCTCTCAGCAGGTCCCTCAAACACCAGCATCCTACCACAGAGGCCCTGCATTTGAGAATCTAGGGATTAACTCTCTGAATACCACAACCATTAGAACCAGCAAAGGAACCTCCTTAAACCTTAAGATCTGGAAGGAAGGCCCTCCTGGTTCTTCCACTGCCTTCAGAAGTGAGGCTGGTGGGCACCCGGGAGAGGGCCATCTCAGTAATGGCCCCCAGGCTACAGAACAGTCTCCCCCTTGAGTTGTGTCAGGCTTCTTCTTGGATTAGGTTCAGGAAGGCGGTGAAGACGCACCTCTTCGCTGAGGCCTTTGGCTCAACGTTGGTTATGTTTGTCCCCCCACTGCAAACACTACAGTTTTAACCGATATTGTGCTGTTTTTTAACGTGTTGGTTTTAATTTTTAATATTGTTTCTTCTGATATGCTGGATTTTAAAAGCTGTTACCCGCCCTGAGACCTTCAGGTATTGGGCGGGATAGAAAAATAAATAAATAAATAAATTCTCCCTACAGAAGGTGAAATCACTCTTGAAAGTATTATTCAGCAGAAAATGCAAAATGTGGCCATAATTTACCCAGACAATTAAAAAAAAATACCGTAGGTCCTAGTGGTGCAATTTTAATTTGCTTTATTATAACTGCTTATATTTATTGCTCTGATCTATGTATTTTCATTTTCATTTTAAATCTATGCATTCAAGGTTTGCTTGTCAGCTGCCCAGAGAACTTTGGTTATTGAACAGCTATATAAACTCGGTTAATTAGCAAATAACCAACTGTTTAATCCTTCTCTCAATTCAACCAGAATCAACACATGTCTGCTGGACTCTGTCAGCAGAATTTATTCAGCTGTTGGCCTTCAGAATTCTAGACTCCATACAAGCACAAAGGATTTCACAAAAATCAGTTCAGCCCTTTAGAAATCCAGGAGTCACACTGGTCTCTTCAACGATGGATTAGTGAGAGACAGATCAAACCCATAATCCTTGCTGCTTTTATTCTCCCTACCCCAAAGTCTAAACAATACGCAAAATCAAAACAGGAAAAACATTTCTCCTTGTGCTGGAAAAAGAGGAAGAGTTGGCTTTTCTACCCTGCTTTTCTCATCCATTTAAGGGGACACAAAGTGGCTGACAATGCTTTCTGTTCTTTGTCACACAACGGAACGCCCTGTGAGTTAGGGGCTGTGAAAGCACAGAACAGAGCTGTGACTAGCCTAAGGTCACCCAGTTGGCTTTGCAGAGGAAGAAGAAGAGTTGGTTTGTCTACCCCACTTTTCTAACCCATTTAAGGAGTCTTTAAGCAGCTGAGAATACTTTCTATTCTTCTACCCAGAACAGACACCCTGTGAGTTAGGTGGGGCTGTGAGAGCTCAGAAGAGAGCTGTGACTAGCCCAAGGTCACCCAGCTGACTTCATGGGAGAGTGCGGAATCAAACCCGGTATTCCCAGATAAGAGTCCATCTCCCACCCACTAGACCAAAGTGGCTCAGCAGACCAAAAGCTTCACCTATTGCACGCTCTGGTGCACAGATAATACTCTAGACACAATTAACAGCTATAAAAAATTAAGACTCTTGTGTAAGGAAGAGTTTTGAGGCCAAATAAGAAGGAATGCTTGACTATGTACGATCAAAATGGGAAGGAGTGAGCATTTAACTACAAGGTTTACATTGGATCTCAGGCCAATAATGGGTCAATACCCTCTAATCATCAAGCAGCTGTTCAATGCAATAATGAGCATCTCCTGGGAAAAGCAGCAGGGAAAAGCAGCAGGTGGAGAGTTCCCTGTGGGCGGCCTGGCACCCTACCAAACAAAAGATTATTTTTTATTACATGAAAACAGCTCAAAGTGTTTCCAAAACAAATCAGCCTCAGGGGGAAATATTCATCACATGCACGCCTTCCAGCAAGGAAGCCTGTGCCCGAAACGCACTGGGCGATTCTGATGCAGTAATAACCGAGTACTTTTGGGCACAAGCATTCGGTTTTGCTTATTTTGGACTATAGGGAGGGATGTTCTTCCCTCTTCCCTTTCCTGCTTCTCTACACCTGTTTGACACTGCAGCTTCGACTTACTACTTGATCCGTATTTGGAACTAAAGTATAGCAAACAGATTCAGCAGGGCCTCTTCGCACGTGGCCCTTTTCTGGAGTATATCTCAGGATAGGGATGTGTGGTCCACATGCTAATGCACACCCTGGTAGACCTCACTTGAGGTCTGCTGTAGCCTGCACTACCGTGTGGACAGCAAGATATATTCCAGAATAAAGCCAAGTGCGGACAGGCCCCAGGGAGAGCAAGTCTGCTAAGAACAGGGATGTACACGAATCTTCTAAACATTCAAAATTCGATTGAATGTGGACATTCGAATTCAAACAGAATGTCTTCACATTCGAACGACTTTCGAATGTTCCAAAACACTCGTTCAAATGATTTGACACATTTGAAAGGACAGATACGTATGTATTACATATATATCCGTATGAATCTCATACCTATCTGTATGCATTTGTGCTTATAATACAGGATGAAAATGGGATGCATATGGGATAAAATTATGGTTCTATAATTCCTCCATCCTTCAATTGGATGTAGGCAAGGTCAGTGTCTGTAAAATAAGTGAAGGTAAACCACCATTTCTATAGCCAAACTTCCAGCTTATATGGACATTAATTTCAAGATACGTACGGTAGAGTCTTATGCCATCCTCAGGTTTTCTGGAGAATGCCTTGTAAAACTGGAAGAAAACAAACCATGCAGTTAGGATATGCTTTTAGAGAATGACTCCTGCAAATCCAAAACATATTTTGGAGAGTCACTTAACTTTTAAAGCAGCAAACCCACCAAAATGTAATGTAGAAATCTTATTTCTTTAGGGGACCAAGAGCTGAAAACAAGAGTGAAGGTACTGTTTCGTTAGGGAGCTGGACTCTTATCTGGGAATACTCAGTTTGATTCTGCATTCCCCCATGAAGCCAGCTGGGTGACCTTGGTCGAGTCACAGTTCTCTTCTGAGCTCTCACAGCCCCACCCACCTCACAGGGTGTCTGTTGTGGGGAGAAGAACAGAAGCTTTGTCAGCTGCTTTGAGTCCCCCTAAATGGGTGAGTAAAGTGGGGTTGAAAAGCCAACTCTTCTTCGTCCATGACTTTTGGGAAGTCCAGTGACTGCACTTTCCGTTCTTCCCTTTTGGGACAATCTTATTCTCTGGCTATTTCAATGTAATTCACTTTTTCTCATCTAGTGCTGTGTATGTGAATAACCTGAATTATGTTGCTATCTCTATATGCTAACATATAGGCAGCTGCTATGCAGGGAAGGTGGAACAGTCTACAAAGGCAGTATTTTGAAAGCACACTCACTGTTTGAGTTGCTGGGCTCTGACAGACAAATGCAACAGAAGGGTTTATGAGACCCCAGGAGATATATTCTCAAGGATTTGTTCTTTGCAAAATGATGTTTAATGCATTTTAATTCGTATCGAATGTTGGAGATATCACTATAGTAGAAAATACTGTAACTTGATGATAGAGTGTAGTCTTATATGAAACCCCTGAGCTGAATTTTCTTTCAGCAGAAGTTTCACTACCAGGTCGGGTTACATCACCAGCACAAAAGTTACCATTTGTGAGCTATGTGAAGTGTTTCACACCCATATCACCTTGCTGCAGGAGAGACTACAGTACCTCTTGCTCATGGTTAAGAGTGTTGCATTATGGGAAATTCCCAATGGCAGTACTTAGCCTGGTGGTAAAACATTTGTAACAAGGAAGAAGAAGAGTTGGGTTTTCTACCCCATTTAAGGGGACTCAAAAGTGGCTGACAAAAGCTTTTCTATTCTTCTCCCCACAACAGAACACCCTGTGAGGTGGGTGGGGCTGTGAGAGCTCAGAGGAGAGCTGTGACTAGCCCAAGGTCACCCAGCTGGCTTCATGGGGGAGGGCGGAATGCAACACTCTGCACTCTGGAAGGGACATCTTTCAGGCGGGGGGGGGACGACCGGGGCGCTTCTAAGGCCATTTGCTGGGATTTGAGAGCAGGAAAAGGTTTGTCCTTGTCTCTGCTTGAGATGCCCATGAGCATTTGGCGGGCCACTGTGTGTGACGGGATGCTGGACTAGATGGGCTGTGGCCTGATCCAGCAGGGCTTCTCTTATGTTCGTATGTTCTTAAACACGGATAAGAAATACAAACTTCAAATCAAAATTCAAAATCCACTAATAAATTTAGCTGGGAGAACACGAGGGTTAACAAGTCCTTGCCATACCACAGTAGGTGGCTTCCGCGCCTTGATTTATATTTTGCATTCGGTGAACACATTTTGTGCTGTCCTAGCGTAGATGAACACAAACTATAGGCCATGCCTGTGGAAATTTGTCAACTGTTGCTAAACCAGGACAGAAAGACCATCGGAAATCATGAACTGTACTAGATCTGGGAGATATTTTTTTCACTTGTACACAAGCCCCAATCATTGAAGAGTTGAATGCAAGCGTGAACGCCTTCTGCCTTGAAGGTTCCGGGCACATGCTGATGAGGTGTAACTAATGAAAACAAAATATACAAAGGGGAGCAGAGGGAGTGCTTCGAACTGCCTGAGCCAAAGGGGAAAATAAATCTACTTGGCACTTTACCTCCACCTTCTGGCTATGATCCCAGTGAACACACAGCCCCTCTAAATACAAACACAATGTTCAGCGGCACACAATCACATGCACTCTTGTGGAGCCAGGAAGCTAAAGGAGGCCTACAGCTGAGGGTTTTTTCCCACGTCAGCACACAGCCACGTAAGAAGTCCTGCTTGCTGCTTTACGAAACCCCAGGAAAAATTAATATTAAAGAGGAACCCCGTTTTCCCTGTTCTCCCCAAACACTAAAATGAATAAAATCTAAGGTGAACCCTTCTGTCGTACCAAAATTCCACTTCTTAAACGGTGCCTAAGCGTTCCTGGCTTCAAAGGCACATTTACTATAGCCTTATGACTGTAAAAATATGTAACTGACTTAACAGTTAAAGTCCATACATCTTGCTGTGATTAGAACTATATACGTTTAAGCATGTTCATATGCTACTTCACTTGCTCCTCTAATACAGCACGAATCGAGACCTCAAGCCAAACAAGTACAAAAAGGCTTATGGCACTTAAGCGTCAGCAATATGCAATTATTTGCTGAGAGACAGAAGTCTTGAGGAGTGATGAGATGGATTCAACACATCTCAGAAAGGATATTCTGGGAAAGCGGCAAAAATAGTGATCAAGGGGCTGAGACACAGGCTGGTCTAGTGAGTAGGGGGCCGGACTCTTATCTGGGAAAACCGGATTTGATTCAACCTTCCCGCATGAAGCCAGCTGGGTGACCTTGGGCTAGTCACAGCTCCATTCTGAGCTCTCACAACCCCATCTACCCCAAAGGGTGTCTGTTGTGGGGAGAAGAATAGAAAAGCTTTGTCAGCCGCTTTGAGTCCCCTTAAAGTGAGTGAGAAAAGTGGGGTAGAGAAGCCAACTCTTCTTCTTCTTCTTCTTCTTCTTCTTCTTCTTCTTCTTCTTCTTCTTCTTCTTCTTCTTCTTCTTCTTCTTCTTCTTCAGACTCATGGGTCAAAATGGGACATGTATGCACTCGGGGTGTCCACGAATACAATTTTTGGGATTCAATTAAATTCGAATCTATAAAATCTGAATGTATTCACATTAGGAATAGAATAATTTGAATCTATTCATGCGAATTTTCAATTCAAATTTGCAGATACAAATGTCAACATTAGTATGTGCTCGTACGCATTCGGACACATCCTAACACATCCCATATTTATCCTCTATGCATCCCATTTTTGTCCCATACAGATCCGTACAAATGCGTACAGATGCAGGAAAGATGCGTACAGGCTAGTACACATCATGTACGTATCCATGCATGTACGAATGTCTGAATAATTCAAATGAATAGATTTGAGAATTGAAAATTCGTTTGAATGTTTAAATTTGAATTTATAGACATTCTGTTTGAATTTGAATGTCCAAACAAGAACAAATTCAATCAAATTTCAAATTTTTTGAATACTCATGCACATCCCTAATATGGACTCGGCATCCATGTTGGAGAGACAGTCAGGAAGCCATTTGCAGGAATTTGAGGGCAAATGAAGATTTTGCCTTAGTCTTCTGCTTGTGAATGTCCATCAGTGTTTGGTGCGCTACTGTGTGAGACAGAATGCTGGACTAGATGGGCTGTGGCCTGATCCAGCAGGGATCCTCTTATATTCTTATCAAGGTATCCATGCAAGTTCAGTTGTAATGATCACACACAAGAATCTGGCTACTTTAACCTCGATTTGCAGTGAATTCCACCCAGAGGTAAAATGACAGGGGACCAGAGGATGGGCTTGAGACACAAGATAGACTTAGTAATAATAGTGCACTAGGTTTAATGTTTACCCCTCAATGTTGCACAGAGAAGATCTCAGGTTCAGTTTTTAATAAGAACATAAGAGAAGCCTTGCTGGATCAGGCCACAGCCCATCTAGGCCAGCATTCTGTTGCACACAGTGGCCCACCAATTGCCCATGGTCATCTCAGGCAGAGACAAGGGCAAAACTTCTCCTGTTCTCCAATCCAGGCAAATGGCCTTAGAAGCATCCTGCTTGTCCCCCCAGCCTGAAAGATGTACTTAGGAATCCATTCTAGTAACCACTGATACATCTGTCATCCATAAACTTGTCTAACCCTTCCTTAAAGCCATCTAGGCTGGTAGCTGTCACCACCTCTTCCGGAAGCACATTCCATGACCCTCTGGGTGAAGAAATACTACTCCCTGTCTGATCCGACTCTCCTACCCATCAGCTTCATAGATGCCCCCTGG
>MTQE01001134.1:8271013-8283431 GCA_014337955.1 Aspidoscelis marmoratus | reverse complement strand
AAGGAAGGAAGGAAGGAAGGAAGGAAGGAAGGATAAAGAATCCTAGAAAACTTTGTCACCTGGTTCAGCTAAATCCACCAACTGGCCCAAAATGCAGCCACTGCTAGAGATAACCTAAGCAATATCTATTGATGGTTATTTAAAACATTCCTTTCAATAGTCTTATAAAACTAGGGCTGAATTACTATGCTCGTACTGCATACCTAACAACCAAGGGAAGATCTAAATTACTACTTCCTGTTTACATTTCACAAAGAAAGCATTGGCTTTTCAACATTCAGGTTCAATTTCTCTAACCCATGTCCTACCAGCTGAAGCTTCACTGCACAGCTGCCATAGGATGAAGATTCAGATCAAGAGAAACACGGCCCTTTTACTGCACCCCAGAACTGCAAATGTTTTCAAAAATGAAGCCTGCCTTCGAGTCACTTTCCTGTTCACAACCCCTATGTGAAACTAGGGATGTGCACAAATGGGGTTTTTGCATTTGAATTTGAATCGAATCGAATATCCAAACATTTGATTCTATTCAAACGTTTAGAATTTGAATGCAGCAAAACCCAGTTTGAATCGAATACATTCGGAAGAACAGAAGAGAGGCCCTGCTGGATCAAGCCACAGCCCATCTAGTCCAGCATCCCGTCACACACAGTGGCCCGCCAAATGCTCATGGGCATCTCAAGCAGAGACAAGGACAAACCTTTTTCTGCTCTTGAATCCCAGCAAATGGCATTAGAAGTGTCCTGCTTCTTCCCCCATCACCAGCCTGAAAGACGCACCTAGGCATTCATTCTAGTAGCCATTGATACATCTGTCATCCATAATTTTGTCTAACCCTACCTTGAAGCGATCTAGACTGGTAGCTGCCATCACCTCTTCTGGCAGCACATTCCATAAGCCGATCACCCTTTGGGTGAAGAAATACTTCCCCCTGTCAGACCTGACTCTCCTACCCATCAGTTTCATAGAGTGCTGCCTGGTTCTACTGTTGTGTGATACAGAAAAGAAATTTTCTCTATTCCAGTGTTTCCCAACTTTTGACATATGTGTACCCCTTCTATAATTTTCGTAACGCTGAGTACCCCTCATAAAAAACATATGCTTTAATAAAAATCAAAATATATATATTTTTCTTTTTTTGGTACATACACAACGAAGTGCAGTATATTCACGCCGTGTCACGCCTCACAAGACCGTTAGATAACACTGCAATTCTCCGGCGTTTAAACAGCTCTGTGGCTCAACGTCAAATGTTACTTGGGAATGTTCCCAAAGTTTAAAAATGGCCGAACCCGAGCTGCGCGAAGGATGCGCAGAAGTTCCCGCCATAATGAGTTGTGATACGATGTACGATGGCCCCAGTTCCCGTGTAAAAACTGCGATACGCACCTATTTCTTTCCTTGTTCTGTGGGCGCAGCTAAGCACAGTGCAGTGGATATTCCCACGTGATCCCCACCAAACTCCGGTGCAACGCGTACCCCCACCAAACTCTTCCCGTACCCCTGGGGCACACGTACCACACTTTGGGAAACACTGCTCTATTCATTCGAATGTTAGATTTGAATCTGAAGATACGAATGTCGACAACATTTGTATGTGTTATATGTATCTGTACGCATTTCATACGCATCCTGTCTTATCCTGTATGCATCCCATTTTCATCTCATACTATCAGTGCAAATGTGTACAGATACGTATGAGATTCTATCTGTACTTTTGAACGTTTAAATTCAAATGTGCAGACATTCTATTCAAGTTCGAATGTCAAATCTGAACCAATTTCAAATGTTTAGAACATTTGTGCATATCCCTGTGTGAAACTAAATATAATCTGTTTCCCACTCTTCCACTTTTGTGTGTATGCACACATGTGCATGTGTATGTGCGTATGCTTGCACACACAAGTGTGTGTGAGCACAGGATCTACAATCAGGGCCGATTCTTTCATCAACAACCATTTTTCTTGCTTTCTCCACAATGCTGAACTTGCTGTGTTTGCAGTTTTGGGTTAAAAATGTTACAAATAGGACCATAAAATAGAATGAAAAACTCTGCCTGTCATCTCTTTCCTGCCTGCAGACAAGGACCTCTCCTGAATGCAAAGTAGCTCTGGCCACTCAGCTCAGAAGTGCACTGATCCTGCTCTTCCAGTTTCTCTAGTACTGGGTGCCTGATCCAGATCTGCCAGTTCCACACCAGCATACATTGAAGCAACTTCCATTTGCCTTCTTTCCTTGGACTCAAATTCACCAGCAAACTTCACTGCAATGCACCACTTTAACAGAGCAGTCCAGCACTGTGCAAATATTTTAAACATGTGTTCTCCCAGTATGGGAGTGAGGCCACAACGGGTAAAAAGGCCCTCCAGGTGATCTGATCTAATCAAGAACCACTTACCTGTACAGATGTATACGGATATTCATAACATATGAAATGTGGCCGAACTCAAACATTTGTACTCAAATAGATTGTTATGATATTTGTATGCTAACATTCAAACGGATATGAATGTCTATTCATATGCAGATAGGTATCTGTCCATGGGCAGATAGGTATAACTCCATGCACAGATAGGTATAACTTCATGCACAGGTATCTCTCCATGCACAGATAGCTATAACTCCATGCGCAGATAGGTATAACTCCATGCACAGGTATCTCTCCATGCGCAGGTAGGTATCTCTCCATGCACAGATAGGTATAACTTCATGCACAGGCATCTCTCCATGCGCAGATAGGTATCTCTCCATGCACAGATAGGTATCTGTCCATGCGCAGATAGGTATAACTCCATGCACAGGTATCTGTCCATGCGCAGATAGGTATAAACCATGCACAGATAGGTATCTCTCCTTGAGCAGATAGGTATAACTCCATGCACAGGTATCTCTCCATGCACAGATAGGTATCTGTCCATGCGCAGATAGGTATAACTCCATGCACAGATAGGTATCTCTCCTTGCGCAGATAGGTATCTGTCCATGCACAGATAGGTATAATTCCATGCACAGATAGGTATCTGTCCATGCGCAGTTAGGTATCTGTCCATGTGCAGATAGGTTTAACTCCATGCGCAGATAGGTATCTCTCCATGAAGAAGAGTTGGCTTTTCTACCCTGCTTTTCTCACCAACTTAAGGGGACTCAATACGGCTGCCAAAGCTTTTCTATTCTTCTCCCCACAACAGACACTCTGTGAGGTAGGTGGGGCTGTGAGAGCTCAGAAGAGAGCCGTGACTAGCCCAAGGTCACCCAGCTGACATCATGGGGGAGGGCAGAATCAACCCCAGTATTCCCAGATAAGAGTCTGGCTCCCTAACCACTAGACCAACCTGGCCCATAAGTTCAGGCTACTGGTGACATAAGAGAGGTTTGATCACCTTCCCAAATAGAAGAACATCCATAGAAAGCTAACATGCCAGAGAAATTGATCTGGGACATCCCATGTTTATTTTACAAGTCCCTTTGAACCATCTGTCTCAAGTGAGTATTCTTGTGTTGCTCTCAGTATTTTGAGTGTATCGGTTCTCAGAGGATGTCCGCAAAAACAAGTATCATTGCTTTATAGAAACCCTAGACTATTGTCTGGAGGAGAATCACAAACACGCCTTATCCACTGTTTGAAATATTTTCCAGGGAGGACCAGAACCTCTTGTTAAAACATGAACATGCCCACGGGACAGGAAAACACAGAAAGTCTTGTACAGAAAGTTAACACATATACTCTGAAGCAAGCCTGTTGCATCTAGTGCCCAACGAAAGAATAAATGTTTTATCCAACTATTTCACCTGCCAAGACACAAGGAGAAACAAAAGAGCAACCCAGGCTGGATGCTCTAAAGGCCGTCTGCAAGGCGTCGAGAGCAGCTGCCCTTGTCTTCTGCTTGAGATGCCCAGAAGTAATCGGTGGGCCACTGGGTGAGACAGGAGGCTGGAGGAGATGGTCTGTGGCCGGATCCAGCAGGGCTATCCCTACGTTCTTATGTAAACAAGTAAAATGTGGAAGCAGTGAGCACTGATCGAATAATGCACGCCAGGTCTCAGATCCTGGGCATCTTTTTAACCTGCTGGAAATTACTCTGTAACCAGCTAAAACAATTCCAAAAATGGCTTTGGAAGATGAAAAACTGCCACACTGTGAATCCCAAGGGACTTTCTCCTCACTTGCGGCCGCCATGGGGAAACAGCAAGGAGTCCCTTAGGATGGATGTGCATGAATATCTGTAGGCATCCAAAATCCGATCGAATGTGCTGAATTTCAACATTCAAACTCGTACCGAATGTCCCAAAATCTGACCGTAAACATTCAAATCGAGACAACGGGGTCCAGGGGCGGGCTTAGAGGCCGTCATTTGCGGCTGGGCGGCTCCAGCTCCGCCCCTCAACACACACCCTACGTAGGCCCCCCCTTCCTTGGCAGGTGTCTACAAAGCTGAGCACAAGCTTCGTGGTGGCTATGTAGGCAGCTATGAGTCCATGTCTCTTCGCCACGCCCACTGTAACAGGAAGTGACCCTTGATCGACAGCCACGTGGGCCAAGTGCACCACGCCACCAGTGGTCCTTCCTGCTCAGGCCTAATCGGGCCTAATTGGAGCCCCATGATGGGTGCTGCACCATTCCCACAGCAGCCCTGTGTAGCACCGATTGCCATTGGGTGCTAGATGACCCGTGCGGACGTATGTGACCCACACCAAGATGCGGATCTTCAAAGACCAGATTCAACAGGATTTCGAAGATCCAGATTTTCTAAATCTGGATAAAGGGAGGGAAGTGCAAAAACAGCCAGGATAACACAAGGTGCTCCATAAGGAGCACCTTGCCCCAATGAAAGCATCTAGGGCGCTTTTGCCCAAAAGCTGCAACTCTGCATTCTATGGAAGAGGCCCCCTGGTTGCCATATCACTGGGCACTTTCATGCTCCAAAATAGACGAGGAAGCAATGTTACTGATGTCTTGAAGTGCACTGGTCCAATTATTTTTAGTGATGTGATTAAAAACGTCACAAAAACAAAAAAGCTCGTAGCTTTCTTTTAGTCCTGATGGCAACCTATGGCTCAAATACAGCAATGGATTTCACCTATCAGCAGGCAGCTAACATACGCACGTTGATCACTTCCAGGAAATGCAGGAGCATCCTGACTTGGGAGTCTAGCCAGAATACTTAGAATTATCTCTTACAACTTCAAACAGATGGAAATGCGGTTCATTTCCGGTCCTGGCCTTGCGCAACAGATGTCCTATATGCCTACCAGCAGCCACGAGACTCCATCTCAGAACTGGCCACACTAGTCCCCACTGCAACGATCAACTGGCAAAATGGAGAAAAATCAAGTCATAATGACACATGGGGTATTTTTCCATTATCACTAGAAGTACCTATTAAGTACCCATTAATGGGTACTTAATGGGTACTTCCAGTGACAGTTAATTAGCACATGGGTGTTTTTCCACTAATAAAGCCACATCTGGTGACCCTGTCCAAATCTTTCCAAGTGAAAGCAGCTGACAAACCTTCTGTTCTTCTCCCCACAACAGAACACCCTGTGAGGTAAGTGGGCTGTGAGAGCTCAGAAGAGAGCTGTGACTAGCCCAAGGCCACCCAGCTGGCTTTATAGGGGAGGGCGGAATCAAACCCAGTATCCCCAGATAAGAGTCCGGCTCCCTCACCACTAGACCAAACTGGATCAAGGGATCTTCAGTTTCACCAGCAAGTTTTGAACCTATACTTTCATTACTCAGAACTATGAAAAATAACCAACTTATTTGTCTACACTCCTCCAGCTCACTGACTTCAAACCAGCACAAAGGAATAAAAATAAGGAGCAAGGACAGGGTTGGAAGACAGGCAGAAAAGGAAATTGTGCAGAGATACGGCTCTTGGCTGGTTCTTAGCTCTGACTATTTGGCCCTCCGTCTATGTTTGCCTATCACCAGCTTAACACCCATGGGGATGATCTCCTGTCAGCAGAAAGACGCCCTATCCCTTAAATACTACCTTGTACCAAAATACTTTACTAATTAGTGTCCTTCTGATGCACATTAACTCTTTATCTTCATCTCAAGCGGCCATTCATCGACCTGAAGAGCCAGCTCTATGGGTGCTAAGATCAACTATGCATAGTCGCTAAGAAGGGCTTTCAGATGTCCCTACATTAAGGGGCATTGTGGTACGGAAGCAAAGAAACAAGCCTTTCCATCCCCATGGCTTTGAGTACAATAGATCCTCATCAAGTTATCTCATAAGTATTTGTATGCTTGTCTTGATCCACTATCTTGCTAGACGGAAGCAGCCAACAGATAACAGGATTGTTATTTAGAAGATACCTGCCCACAATAGATACAATCGCAGTGCTTGAATTTGAGGTTGGGAAGCTTTTCCTCTTACAAAGCCAGGGTGAGAAGGTGTGCCTTGGCCAGTCTTCTAAATGCAGATAAAGAAGATGCCTTATACAGGGGAGAGTTCGTTCCATAGTCCAGGGGCTACCACCAAGAAAGTCCTATCCTGAATAGTTGCCCCTTTAGCTATTGAAGGTGGTGGAACAACCAGGAGGACCTCATCTGTAGAGATTAAGACATGGGCAGGTTGATATGGGAGAAGGTGTTATTTAAGATATTTGGTGGCAGGTAGTTTAAGACCCTATAGGTCAAACTTAATACCTTCAACTGGATTTGGTGGTGAGCTGGCAGACAGCGCGGCTCTTTTAAGACTGGTATAATGTGCAAAGAAGGTTAGGTAGTAGGGTGCAAGGGATGAATCTATCTTGAAAACACTAATAAATCATTTGAGTTGCACAAGATGCCTTAAAAACCATTTTAAGAAGATACAGGACGTTCCATGAAGCTCGGTTGGTCAAATCACAGGTCTCCAGATGTTGTCCACAAGCCCCAGCCAGTCTAAGCAACAGCAAGGAATGATGGGGGTTGTAGGACAGTAGATTAGGAAGGGCATAATACAGTTAGATCTCACCTAAGGCAGCTCAGTTTGAAGGTTTTTTGCATTTGTGCAACTTGCTCCTATGTATAATGACCTATACCTCATTACCTTAACTGACCAGCCTTTGATATTTCATTCTTTCTACCTTACTGGCCTTGAGGGCTGTTTGGAACCCAGATAAATTGATATATCTCATACGCATACACACTCTTGACACATGCACATGAATTGATTCCATTTATTAACTTTCACTCCAACTGTGATTTCACTTGGGAACATCACTACAGTCGGACCCCCATATCCGCTGGGGATACGTTCCGGCTCCTACCGTGGTTACCTGAAATCATGGATAATTGCAAACAGGCCTTCTGGTCTGACCGGAAGTGCTTTTCTGGCCTCCGGAAGGCCTATTTTGGCCTCCGTAAAGCATTGGTATAGGCGTGTGATGCCACCAGATGCCTCCTACATTTTGGGATGGGCTCTGGTGTTGTCATGTACCTATTCCAATGCTCTATGGAGGCCAAAATAGGCCTTCTGGAAGCCAAAATAGGCCTTCTGGTTCTGGGTGCTTTTCCCTTATGGTACCCACAGGGGGGTGCTGATCTGGTAACCGTGGTTAACTGAAACCGTGGTTTCCAAATCAGTGGATATGGGGTCCAACCGTATTAAAATCTTCTTCTATCCTTGCACTACACTACTGTGCCTTTTTCGTGAACCTGCCTTCTAGCTCTCTGCCTCACACCGAGTTGGACTGAATACATTGCTACCATCTATTTTTACATGAATCAATTATGCTTGAAATTTTTCCCAGTACAGCAGAGCTGCCAATCTTCTGCCCTCCGCCTAATATTGGAAACGGTCATGTCATCACCCTCTCGTTCTTCACTCAAACACAATAACTATCCACAGCCTCCCATTCCAACTTTGCCTGTAGTGATCTGATGACACGGATGTGACTACTTCATATGCAAAGGAAAACAGCGAGCTCTTTATTTTTTTTCTCCATACATAATCATGGCACCAATATGGAGGACGTATGAGGAAGATATGGAAAATGGGAGCATTCTACCAGCACCCAGCATTCGGCACGCTCACAAGTGAAAATACTGCATACAGAGATAACACCTAGACGTAAATGCACCAATAAAAAAGCCCAGATAAAATATGGCATCCAGAACTATCTAGAACCTTCTAGAACATTGGTTCTCAACCTGTGGGTCACGACCCCTTTGGGGGTCAAACTCCCCTTTCAGGGGGGCCACGACGAGTCTCCCGCCTTCCCTCCCCATCCTCACCCAAGCTGCACCGCCCCCGTGGGTCTCCACAACATGAGGAACTGCATTAAGGGGTCGCGGCATTAGGAAGGTTGAGAACCGCTGTTCTAGAACTTTCCGCGCCTTTCTTTTGTGGTCTCACGATGACTATTTCATAGGTTCAGCTATGTCAAATCTCTGCTGGACTGTCCTTGAAACAAACACAATCCATCTAGCCCTTCTGTTCAGTCTAGCTTCTTCTCTCCATGCCAGACTAAATTCTTCTTCAGCCCACAGTGGTCAAAAAAGAAAAAAAAAGAAAGCAATGCTGCAGAATGGGAAAATCCTTATAACTTATTAATGGTTAACTGATGTATATATTAATCAAATAAGATTCTAAATACAGTTGGACCCCCGTATCCACTGATTTGGTAACCCTGGTTTCAGTTAACCCCGGTTACCGGATCAGCCCCCCCACAGGAAACATAAGAGAAAAGCACCCAAAACCGGAAGGTCTATTTTGGCTTCTGTAAGGCATTGGAACTTGTGTGCAAGGTCACCAAAGCCCGTCTCAAAATGTAAGGGGGCATGTGGGAGGTGGGTGGGACGCATCTGGTGGCATTGCACAGCTATTCTAATGCTCTCTGGAGGCCGAATAGACCTTCCAGAGGCCAGAAAAGCAATTCCTGTTCTGGGGTTGCACGATCCCCGGAACCGGAAGGCCTGTTTGTGATTAGCCACAGTTTCAGGTAACCACAGAAGGAGCCGGAATGTATCCTCAGCAGATATGGGGGTCCGACTGTCGCATAAATCTGTTGCTTTCTTTAATCCAACAAGGAGGACAGGTAGCTTCTATAAATATTGCATTAACATGTTTTTTTGAATGTGAGGCATTAAATTCTAGCTGTGTGCCAGGTTGCATCAGCTGATTTAACTTCTCTCATTGCCACACACATTTTGCAAGTTTCTAAAGAGTTGATGTTTGTTTGTTTTTCCTACAAGAGCTGAAAGCACCTGTCCTGTGACAAAAGCTAATCACTTCGGATTAAAACACACACACACAAAAAAAACCACACCTGGAAGCCGTCCTAAAAGCAATCACACAGCAGGGTGAATGCAAATACTAAAGCTTTAATTTTGGAACTGCAAAGGAAAAAAACAAAACAAATGCAATACCAAAGAATCCAGGCATTCACGAAGCCTTTACTATATTGTGTGCGTTGACACTGATTTCCTCAGCCAGCAACAAATTTAGCACAGAAGGAACTAAAATGTGAGCAAGAGTTAAGAAATTCAAACTGCATTTTTGGGTTTGTTACACAACATTCTAGCATAAATAACCTAGGCAGTAACAGTTTCTAGCTGCCCTGTAGCACAAAGACAGGGATTTTAAGGTAAGAGGGGGAAGTGAGACTCAAAGCCTCATTTTTTATTACTCCAATTAATTATCTAAACGATATGATTTTGGAGGGAAAACTTTGCAGGCATTCCTGCTGCTTTTTGGCAGCCACTTCCTTTTTTGTAATCCAGTATTAGCATGGTGCCAAACCAATATTTATATGACTTTTCAAAATAAATATCAGACTGAATTACACCGTGTCTTAACTCTGGAGGTATTATCTAAATTAGCTTATGCTAGAATAATTTTGTGCTTACTTTTAAGATAAGAATCACTTTGTATCTCTTTGTTACTTCTAACCTAGGAGCCCTATCAAAGAAAAGGGAAGAAGCCCAATTTGGGCTCTTCTTCCCACTGTATGGCTGTGTTCACACCTACATTTTAATCCAGCTTCAGCCCACTTTCAGAGTGAGGTAACAAGTGGCAAGCCGTTTGTTTTTGGTTTTATCAGACTCAAAAAATCCACCCTTGAGTCAAGGAAGGAAAATGACCAGTCACTTTGCTGCTGTGTTCTTCCACTATGAAAGTAGACTGAAGCTGGATTAAAATGTAGGTGTGAATGCAACCTTGGTTTCAATCCCTCAGCGTCTTGCTATCTTTTTAAGAAATTTGCATTCTTTTACAGTCATTTCCTTATCATCTCCTTTGAACTCTGATTAGACCTGACTACCAGGACCACCCACCATTCTTTATATGGATGGTGGGAAATCTAAATAAACTGGTTCCATTTTTTTTCCATCAAAATTATAAGGGAAATCCCAGGAAAGGAAACAAACAAACAAACAAAAAACACTTAAAAATATAAAGAAAACCCTATAGTAGACAGAAAGGAACACAACACCCAGTCTCAAAAATATCCTACTGAGATGTTTTGAAACTGATCTGTTACTAAAACAAAATTATAATATAAAAAAGCCCCGTCTTGTCAAACAGAAAGAATGGAAAGGTGGTTCATTTCTAGAGATGTGTATGAATGGGTTTGTTTTTTTTACATTCTATTCTCATTGAATTGAATACTCGAAAATCCAATTCGATTCGAATTTTTTAAATTCTAATTTAACAAGATTCGATTTGTATCTACCAAAGTCAAATCTATCCCTTTGAATTTTTGATTCGAATCTGCACATACGCATCTTCCCCACATCTGTACACATCCGTTCACATCTGTATGCATCCCGTAGCTATCCCATATGCAACCTGTTTTCATCCTGAACAGACCTGTACAAAGGTGCATGGATTTGGGAAACATGCGGATCTTCAAGTACACTTATGAATTTCCGGATAATTCAAACAAATGAATCCAAAATTCGATTCGAATGTTTACATTCAAATTTTGGGACCTTCTATTCGAGTCTGAATGTCGAAATTCAGCATATTCAATCGGATTTTGAATGCCTATGAATATTTCTACACATCCCTATGTCTTTTCTGCTTCTGTATTTCCAAATCACATCTAACCATGGCTCACAGCCACTGAAGAATTTACCACATACCACATTTTAGTATGTTCAATTAGCACAGGCTGCCAAGAAAAAGTGGTCAGCTGAAAAACTGCACACGTCTTTTTGTGTTCTAGCAATAAAAAGTCAGAGTCAAGCTCAGATTTTATCAAAAGGCCCTAGGACAGAACCTTCAAAGCAATATTTCACCTGCTTCCTAGAAAATGGCTCATTGTTCTGTAAGATAGTTAATGCTGGGATTAATATCAATGTCTCCCAAGTTTTTCCAGGTTGCTGCTCAGATCTTATCTCAGCAAATTTATTCTGAACTTAATGATATTGGAGGACACTAAGTCTACGCATTTTAATTCCACTCCAGCAGAAACAAGGGACAATCTGCAAATAATGAACTGATTCTCCCATATTGATGAGCCTGTATCTTAAGATCTGAAGGGGAGGTCCTCCTGTTTATCCCAGCACCCTCAGCAGTTAGGCGGGTGGGCACCCAGGAGAGGCCTTCTCGGGAGTGGCCCCCAGGCTATGGAATGGTCTCCCCCTGGAGATGCGTCAGGCCCCCTCTCTGTTTGTGTTTAGGAAGGCGGTGTAGACGCACCTCTTCAACCAGGCCTTTGGTTAAATACTGCTTGCGTTTCCCCACTGCAAACACTACTGTTTTAACCGTTTTTGTATCGTTTTTATCATGTTGGTTTTTAAATGCTGTATTGGTTTTTACTGTTTTGATATGTTTTTACTGTTTTGATATGTTCCATTTTAAAAGCTGTTAGCCACCCGGAGACCCTCGGGTACAGGGCGAGGTATAAATATAAATAAATATAAATAAATAAATAATTCCCTCTACTACTAGAAATTAGTATGCTTGTATAAAGAAAAACAAACTGGTTGTACTTATATTATCATGACGGAAGGACACTGTTCATAGTTTTTGCTGAATGGAAAATGCTAGCTAAAGACCATGATAAAGAGTCCTAGAGGAACAGCACTAAACACCATGAAAAGTCTGAGTTAGGGATGTGATTGAATATTCGAATGCATTTGAAATTCGATCGAATTAACCAAATTTCAAAATTCGAATTTGGATCGAATGTCCTTAAATTAGAATTTAAAGTTTTGAGTCGATTTCTGGATTTCGGATCTATTCCTTCAAATTAACCAGACAATCGTATGTGTGGGGGTTCGTACACAATGCATCCTTGAAGATCCACATCTTTACGCATTTGTACGGATCCATACAGGATGCAAATGGGATGCATACAGACACGTACAGATGTGTACGGACCCGGGGAAGATGCGTACGGGCATGTACTAATGTCGCTGACATTCATAAGTGCAAATTCGAATGAAAAATTCAAATGAATAGATTCGAATTTGCTT
>MTQE01001134.1:8247129-8263932 GCA_014337955.1 Aspidoscelis marmoratus | reverse complement strand
GAGACCGCGTCCGCATAGTCGGACCTATTAAGCACACTTCCGGTGAGGCGCATCCGCACCTATCCGTGCCTAAAGTGTGCTTAATGGGTTTTAAAAAGACACCACAGATGATATGGTGTTAATGGGTGTTTCGTTGTGAAAGCGCATCCGTTTAGGATGTGTCAGCACAGCGAAACTGTGCCTACCCAGGGCCCTCCCCCAGGCCACCGTGCTTGGGTCCTTGGAGCCAAGCATGGCGAGCTGGGGGACTCCGTTGTTGGGGCTCACCCTCGCCCCAGAAGCGGCGATCCGCCGCTTCTGGGGAAAGGGCGAGCCACAACAGCGGAGTCCCCCGGCTCGCCATGCTTGGCTCCAAGAACCCAAGCATGGCAGGCCGGTGGAGGGGCCCCGGAGCACGGATGTGAGGCGGGTGCTGTGCGTCCACACAGCACCCACCTCAAATCCAGATTTAATCTGTCCTTCCGCCGCATGTGCAGAAGGACGGGGGTGGGTAGATCCGTATCTATTAGATACGGATCTACCCCCGTAAATCCAGATCTACCCTGCAACCGGATTTAGTAAATCCAGGTCTACTGGAACCCGGATTTACTAAATCCAGATGTGGTAGATCCGGATTTATTTAGGCAAATGCAGAAGCAACCTATTTGTTCTGTTCTTGCTATATTCCTTGGATTGTACTGTAAGTATCAGAGCAGCAGGTAGGAAGTGGGTAAGGCACCCCTAGTTAGCATAAGGTAAGGGGGGGGCAGCTGCCCACAAACAGCCAATCAGGCTTGAGCCTGCGCATAGCAAGCACACCACACCTCCCAATGACGCGAGTGCCAATCTCCTCCCAAAATAGCCCGGGATGGTCCCCAGGCACAATCTCAGCTCGCTAAGCAATGTGTGCCAGGACCCCAAAATTGGGGTGATTTGGTCCGTGTGGAAACCGGACCAATTAAAAAATGCATGCGGACACCCCTTGCCAAACCCGGACCAAACGTGCCCTAAAAGGTGTGATACAAACAGACATATGGCATAGATCTTGAAGTATATAAAATCATGCACGGTATAGAAAAGGTGGATAGAGAACATATATTTTCTCTATCGCACAACACTAGAACCAGGGGGCATCTATGAAGCTAATGGGTAGGAGAGTCGGATCAGACAAGGGGAAGGATTTCTTCACCCAGAGGGTCGTCAGTTTATGGAATTTGCTGCTGGAAGAGGTAGTAATAGCTACCAGCCTAGATGGCTTTAAGGTAGGGTTAGACAAATTCATGGAAGAAGAAGAGTTGGCTTTTCTACCCCACTTTTCTCACCCATTTAAGGGGACTCAAAGCGGCTGACAAAGCTTTTCTATTCCTCTCCCCACAACAGAACAGCCTGTGAGGTAGGTGGGGCTGTGAGAACTCAGAAGAGAGCTGTGACTAGCCCAAGGTCACCCAGCTGGATTTATGGGGGAGGGCAGAATCGAACCCGGTATTCCCAGATAAGAGTCCAGCTCCCTAACCACTAGACCGAATAAGGTGGCATCTCAGCCTCATACACAAACAACTGTGTGGAAGTCACTTTTATTGTGCACTTGAAGACTGGATGCTTTCCCCTAAAAGAACAGAGAGAGATGTCTAAATATATATATTTTCTCAAAATCCTACTGGGTTCTATTTCCTGGTAATGGAAAGAGGCTTTCAAAGTTAATCTTCTTCCACTCTAGCTAACCTCATCTGACCCCAATTCTTTCCCACAACCTTTTTTTTTCCACTTTCTTTCTGTTACATCTTGATACTGTGTGATTTTACATGGCCTTGCTGTGGTTCATTGTGACTACAGCTCTCAGATAAATATAGAGCACATTCTGCTGAGAAGAGTATAAAGTGGCAACGCAGCAGGATATCTAGTTTGAAGTAAAAGTTTCACACAGAGGCTGCATTAGGAGAAAGGAAACATACAAAATGTTTATTCAGATACGGGAGCAAAAACAGCACTTGTCAGCAGTATTTATGCAGTGCTTTCATGATGAAGAGAAACTATAAACAAATTATCTTTTAAAAGACACACAAGTACAACTTCTTTTTAAGAAAGAAAATGGCTGCTAGAGTTAGAGATCGCCTGGTGGCCTCATGTTAATATTATAAAGCTCGGGAGAGAGAATGGGTGTTTTTCCACTGTCAAAAAGTATCCATTTTTGCACCCATTTAGGACCCATTTGGGTGTGAGCCGGATGATCCCATCTTCACCACGGCACCCATTTAGGACCCGATTGTTTCCACTGCCATTGGGGAAATCCGGATCTAATGGGTACATTTTGGCCTTTAATCCGGATTTTCTGTAGACCCCATTAATGGGGTCTACAATGGGGTCTTCAGGCAGAAAATCCGGATTAAAGGGAGCCTGTTTCCACTGGAAACAGGCAATGGGGTCCAAAGGAGGCTAGGGGGAGGGGATGCACCCATTGCCCCCCCCAAACCTAGGCTCCGAAGTCACTTTGAAGCCACTTTGAAGTCATTTTGAAGACATTTCGAAGTCCTTTCGAAATCTGTGCAAAATAGCCTTTGAAGTCTGTGCTGATCTTCGAAGTGAACTTTCGAGTGACTCCAAAGTGATTCCAAAGTGACTCCAAAGTCATTTCAAAGTTCACTCCGAAGATCAGCACAGACTTCAAAGGCACTCCAGAGCTATTTTGCACAGACTTTGAAATGACTTTGAAGTCAATCTGAAGTGGCTTCAAAGACTGCACACACACCCCTGCCCCCCGAAACAACAGGGGTAACGGACAGGCCCCTTGTGGGTCGATCCGGATTCCCCACATGGGTGCAAAGCTGTTTCCACAGCAGGGGTGATAGCACCCATTGCTAATGGGTGCTACACCTCCCATGGAAACACATTGGGTGCTTTCCTTAATCCGGATCTACTAGATCCAGATTAAGAAATGTACCCATTCCTTAGATCAGGATCTTATTTGATCTGGATCTAAGGGCTGCAGTGGAAAAACACCCAGTGTATCTCTATGAAATTCTGCAAGTGAGTTCCCAGGGTGCTGAGGAAAATTCCTCCATGGCCCGTGTCTGGAATCTGCCATGGAAGGAGATAGAGAATACCACCAAGCCCCAAGCCCTACAATCGTGTCAATAAAATAATGGTAGTCAACAGCCTCGAAGACCTCTGAAAGATCAAGGGGCACCGATAGGGTTGCATTCTCCCCATCTATCTATCTCCCACAAGCTGTCATTGATCAAGGCGCTCTAGGCCTCTTCAGTCTGGAGAGATGGCGTCTAAGAGGGGACCTGATTGAAGTATATAAAATCATGCATGGTATAGAAAAGGTGGATATCTTTTCTCTATCGCACAACACTAGAACTTGGAGGCATCTATGAAGCTGATGGGTAGGAGAGTCGGATCGGACAAGGGGAAGTATTTCTTCACCCAGAGGGTCATCAGTTTATGGAATTTGCTGCCGGAACACATGGTAACAGTTACCAGCCTAGTTGGCTTTAAGGAAGGTTTGGACAAATTCATGGACAACAGATGTATCAATGGCTGCTAGAGTGGATGCCTAAGTACATCCTTCGGGCCGAGGGACAAACAGGACACTTCTAAGGCCATTTCCTGGGATTCAAGAGCAGAAGGTTTGTCCTTGTCTCTGCTTGAGATGCCCATGAGCATTTGGCGGGCCACCGTGCGTGATGGGACGCTGGACTAGATGGGCTGTGGCCTGATCCAGCAGGCCTTCTCTTATGTTCTTATGTTCTTATGCACTCAAATCTGTCTCCATACTATGGACAGGCCTAAATCCAGATTGAAATGGATCTAGATAATTTGCTTCCTCCAAGGCCACTTGGTAGTTGAGCTGCCACCCCCTTCTCCAAGACCTTGGGCCTTCTCGCACTTAGGCCAGGAGTGAATAATTAGAGAACTTCTGGAGAAGGGCATCTGCAGCAGGAAGAGTCTGCTACAGCCTCCAAGCGCCCCCTGCCTGCCCAGAAGTTCCCTAATTATTCACTAGGTGTGGAGCATGAAATGGTGCTCTACACCTTCACTAACCTTACCCAGGGACTTACCAGAAGCATCCAGCAGTGAGCATCTGCACCTCTTCTGGTGCTCCAGGTTCATCTGAGGTGCCACGCAAGTACCCTGGTACCTCAGAAGACCATAGACATGACTGTGCGTATGCAGAGCATCAGTATCGTCATGGCAACGATGCTGATGCACATAGAGTCACAGAGGGTGCCGCAACCAAAATGGCGGTGCCCTGAAGAGGACCGGGATCGGTCACAGGTGAGTGACCACAGGGCGTGGGCTGTAGTTACGTCGCGCTCGCAAGTGTGAGTGCTAGTTAATATTGGGTGATTACGCTCCTTTCCCATCCAGCGGACCGGAAGGGAAGTACGAAATCACCCCTGGCTTTCAAAAAGGCAGGTTTGTAACTGAACAGGACTTATTTAGAACTAGAGATGCTTTTGAGTGTGCATGGAGTTTCTAGGTCCCTGCCACCACTGGAGGTAATCAAAAAGGATTTGGTATATATGTCATGCCCTCAAATTTCCAAATGTGCCCACAGTTTCCAGTTTGTAATCCAAAAAGGGGTGAGGGTGGCAAGGTCCTTGCGATACAGAAAAGATATCCACCTTTTCTATACCATGTATTCATTTGAATAGATCCCCTTTGAATGTGGTAGGATTCATATTCGATACAAATCCTCAATCCGTACAAATCCCATATGAATAGCGTACAGATCCCATACAAATGCATACAAATAGCATCCAGATCCTATATACGAATTCAAACAAATAAAAGAAAAAGAAGAAGAGTTTGCTTTTCTACCCCACTTTTCTCACCCATTTAAGAGGACTCAAAGCAGCTGACAAAGCTTTTCTGTTCTTCTCCCCACAACAGATACCCAGTGAGGTAGGTGGGGCTGTGAGAGCTCAGAAGAGAGCTGTGACTAGCCCAAGGCCGCCCAGCTGGCTTTGTGGAGGAGGGCGGAATCAAACCCGGTATTCCCAGATAAGAGTCTGGCTACTTAACCATTAGGCCAAACTGGCTCATATGGATCCCATACAAATGTATACAAATAGCATATGGATCCTATATACGAACGCAAACAAATAGCATACGAATCCCATACGAATGTATCAAAACATTTTATTTGAATTTGAATGTCAATCTTCAAATATGCCAACATACAATTGGAATTCAAATGTCCAAATTCAGACGAATTCAGACAAATTTTGAATGCTAGAAATATTTGCCTGTGGAAGTCTGGCAGGCAGCTCCAAGCGATGCCAGCATCCCTTTAAGATCCAGCATTGTCCTTGCCATCTGGAGGGTCAGGCAAGGTTACCACAAATAAGTACCTTACTGGATCGGACCAGCTAGATGCCAGTGATTCAAAAGCCTGTTCACAGGGCCCAGCCAGATGCCTGTGCGAAGTTAATGGACAGTACGTGACCACACACATGTGTCTTATGATTGGACATCCTGGATCAGTTTTGATGGACCAATTTCTGAGTCTGGGAGCAGCATCCAAGCTTAACTCTCATTTCCCTGTTCCTTCATTGAGTCTTAAGATGCTGTCCAGGGTGGTGAGGAAAGGGCAAGGCTCTGACTGGAAGCCTCCTTTTGATCTCCTTCAATTACTTTTTGATTCATCGTGGAGCAAAGGGAGCTGGCAAGGTGGAGCAAAGGAAAGCGCTAGGTGGCAATTTGTGCCTTTGATGAGCGCATGATGCTTTGACTGACATCAGAAAGGAAAGCCACGGCTTGCCATCTGACTCTGCCCTGGACCCATTGCACAAGCCTAGCCTGGCCAAACAAAAACAAAAACATTGGGAATAGTAAAAGGAAGCATTCACATTACATCAGAGCTTCACCACACTAGAAGTCCTCTGCACGTAGGCAGATATATTGCCTACGGTGGATCTTCAGCATGGTTTGTGTTGAAACAGTGCCTTGATATCTCAAGGGGAGGCCCTCCTGGTTGAACCACCACCCTCAACAGCAAAGGGGGTGGGCACCCAGGACAGGGCCTTCCCAGTGATGGCCCCTAGGCTGTGGAATGGTCTCCTTCTTGTGGTGGGTCTATCACTTTCACTGTACACGTTTAGGAAGGCAGTGAAGGTGCACCTCTTTGGCCTGGCCTTTGGTTAAATGGGGGATAGATGCGCTTTCCCTTGGATTTTAGACCTTTAGGTATACAAATCAAATGCAAAAATAAACCCCATTCATGCACATCCCTACTTGTGACTTTTCTCCATTTCCCAAGGTTGCTCAGCTCAAGCAATTTACGTACAGAAGACGTCAGGAAGTATTCTTGATTTGAGTTTTGCAGTTAGAAGAGGGAGGAAGCAGGAATGGTTCAATTAAGCTGCGCAGAAAAAAAGTGAGTTTTTATACCAGGGATGAGCACGAATGTTCTAAGCATTCGAAATTCAATCAAATTTGATTGAATGTGGAGATTGAAATTCAAATAGAATGTCTTCACATTAAAATTTAAACATTCAAAAACGAATTTCAAATGTTCCAAATCATTCGTTCAAATGATTCGGAACATTTGAATGTATTTATTACATACGTATCTGTACGAATCTCAGACGTACCTGTACGCTTTTGCACTGATAGTACAGGATGAAAACGGGATGCATACAGGATGAAACAAGATGTGTACGAAATGCGTACGGATACGTATAACACACACAAATGTTGTCAACACTTGCATCTTCAGATTCAAATCTAACATTCGAACAAATAGGTTTGAATGTGTTCGATTCGAATCGGATTTTGTTGCATTCGGATTCTAAACCTTTGAATTGAATGTTTGGATATTTGATTTGATTCAAATGCAAAAAGAAAAAGCATTTGTACACTTTGACGTTTTATACTGTCCATTTGAAGCAGGTTCTCAATACTAACTGAACAGCTGGAAATTTCTTCAGCGTGCGAAGGACAAAATGTGGCCACCATCCGTGTCCTACCCCCACTTGAAGTGTCCTGATTCTAGCCTGATTACCAGAAAGGAGGAAGTTTGGGAACTGCATGCTAAATTACAGGAAGCATTGCCCTCTTTGATGAGAAACATGGATTTAATTTCTTGGATAGTAAGTCTTCTAAAAGGAATTTCAGTGTCTTAAGGAGGTTCCTGGTAATAAGGAACTCAAAAGGTGACACATCCAAATCTGGTTCCACCATTCAACACTCCATGCAATATAAGTCATGCAATATACTTGTCAGGCTGGCAAAGAGAAACCACGAGACTCTATCTTCAAAAAGATGAACAGTGATTTATTTCAGCTCAGCATTATGACATTTCTTGTTGGGAGCAACTTGGAACAGAAAGCCCAGCATATTTATGTTTCATAGCTGGGCGGGGTTTGACCTTCAACCAATGAACAATAACTATTTTTCAAAACCAGTTTAAACTTGGAGCCAAAATGTATCACTTGACCCCAGCAGGGAGGGGGGAGTCAACTGTCACTTCCAAAACAACAGGCAGCTCTCTCTATATATATATACAGAATCACATAGGTGGCAGAGGTCTTACATTCAAATATTATGGCAGGCAGCTAGCCTTGCCTGACAATACTCTCTTTCTCAATCAATTTTTAGAAGAAATATAACCCGCTTCCAAATACTGTACTCCATGAGCGTTATATGTGATAAGCATTTTCTGTAGAAGTGTGAAAATCTCCATAGGAATTTATGTTTGATATCTGCGATACGTCACACTGAGTTCCTGAATGTCTCAGCTTAATACGTTATGTATCGGATATGCATGAGTTCATATTGGATATTTGTACCGATTTGCACAAATATATTCATTTCAAATAGAATTCTACCACATTTGAAGGAGATATATTCGAATGAATATGTATTTTCTTACATTCTATTCAATATGAATCAAATGCTAAAATAAAAAACCATTCATGCACATCCCTGTTTTCCTTATGATGCAAACCATTTAAGATTTTAGCAAGCAAATGGTTTTCTAGAGCAGCGGTTCTCAACCTGTGGGTCGCGACCCCATCGGGGGTCGCGCAGCCATTTCGGCGGGGTCCCGAAAGCTCCCGCAGGCCCCCCGTGTCCCCCGCTGTGCTGCCGCACCGCCGCTGCTGTGAGGAGAGATCGGCGGCGGCGGCAGGTGGCAGTTGCCTTCGAGGCGGCAGCGGGAGCATCCCCGGCGGTGCTTGAGGCGAGGCGAGCGAGGCGAGGAGGATGGCGGCAGCGGCGGCAACTGTGGGCAGCCCCCGGCGGCTGGGCTGGCCGCTGAGGGCAGGCGCCCGCCTGGTGCTATGCCTGCCTGCCTGCCGGGCGGCAATGGCGGTGAAGGGCACCAGACCTGCACTGCCTGGTGCCTCGCCGCCCGCCCCCTTCGCCCGTTGGAATCCGGCGTCGCCCCCCCCAAGGAGGAGTTGCGTGTCAGGGAGAACTGAACGCGACGCCAGCGGCCCTGGCCCCGCCCCTGGCCCGCCCCTGGGCCCGCCCCGCCCCTGGGCCTGCCCCTGGGGTCGGGGAGGCGTTTGGGAGCTGCATTGGGGGGTCGTGGCATTAGCCACATTGAGAACCGCTGTTCTAGAGGAATCTGATGTTCAGTGAGCGCAATTATTTTTCGCCTTTTTAGTTTTAAGCAGAATGCAAGCTTAAATTCCACTTCTGACCCACCTCCAAGACAGTTCTTGCAAGCTATCCCATTAGAGACGTGCACAAATGTTTTTTGACATTATGTCAAATCTGCACATACGAATGTCAACAACATTTGTATGTGCACGTACACATCTTCCCCACACCTGTATACATCCATACACATCCGTATGCATCCTGTAGCTATCCCGTGTGCTACCCATTCGCGGGCCGTACGGATCCGTACAAATGTGGGACAGATATGGATCTTCAAGTACGCATCGTGTATGAACCCCAAATAGATCCAAAACTTGAAATTTGATTCCAATATTTCAGGACTATTTATTCTATTTCAAATGTCAAAATTCAGCACGTTAGATCGGATTCAAATGCCTACGAATATTCGTGTACATCCCTATATCCCATGCAATAATAATAATAATAATAATCTTTTCTGGGGCTCACACACTGCCAGGGCATATCTGCTGTTCTAAGCAACCTAGTCACGAGCAACATGCAGACAAATACCATTAACCATTAAATTTTATGACACATCTATGCAAAAGCACCCAGGATTGATAATGTGACACACAGTATAACTGGCATACATGTGGAGCCATCAGCTGCGTATCCTCCCTATTCCTGATCGCTCCCTCCTTGTACGCTGCCTCGCCCACCAGGGCACGTGCGATTGTAACACTTCTAGGTGTTTCAGCAATGAACTGTGAGAGTTCGTGTCGATATTGTACTGTACGTCTTGCAAAACTGGAAGCCTATTGAGCAACAACAGTGAATGAAACTCTGGGTCACACAGACCAAGGGTCACACAGCCAACCCTCCTACTTTGCTCCTCCCAGCCAGTGGAATTCTAATCCAGGCCTGGTCAACTGATGTTAACACAGCTTGTTATGGTTTTGTTTACTTGCTAAGCATAGGAGACTCCACCCAACCGTTCAGAATGACAGGTTCTCTTTGTTGTAGGGATGCAAAATGTTTTAAGGCAATTAAAATTCCAGGGGTTGATGAAAAGCTATCGAAACCACAATACGCCTCCTGCAATTTGGCTGAGGCAAGAACAGTTCTTCCAAAACGAATTGCCTTTATCCCAAGCTATGTTGCTGTGCTGTTACTTCTGGGTAGGGATACACATGAATGTGATTTTCGTGATTCGATTCGATTTGATTATCCGCAGACTCAAATTGATTTGGCACCTCAAAATCCAAATGTATTCACATTCCGTTCCATTTGAATAGATTTGAATCTCTTCATTTGAATTTTTCATTCGGATCTGTGTATATGAATGTCGACAACAGAAAGAGAAAGAGCTGCCTGCACTCCGTTAGAAGTTGCGATGTCGGTTCTCCTGATTAAGTGCAAACAGGCAGAACTGGCAGGGAAAGAGATTCCATCTGTTCTTTTGCTTAGCTGTTTCTACTGGGCAAAATGTTAGAATCTCCATTCTAACATTAACCAGGGGCAGGCTTACAGGGTTTGGATCCCCGCCCCCCCCATAAAGTCAGGGTATGATGCAAAAGAGAGAGGGGAGGGGTTCCCCACCTGTAAATCTGCATAAACGGGGACATGAAAAAAAGGACTGAATGCTGATTAAATTAATATATTTAAAACATCAATAAAATAGTCCAGTGGGAACTCAGCCTTAGGTTCTTATGATCTTAAATAGTTTTAGAATGTTTTTCCACTTAGCACTAGAGTACCCATTAAGGACTCATTAAGGGTCCTCAGTAGGTACTCTAGTGCTAGTGGGAAAACCCCCTTATTCTGCCGCTAGTTAGTTAGTTGGTCAAATTTGACAAAAATAGGAATGAAAGTGAAAGAACTGTTGATGAGAATGATGGGACTAGAGATGTAAAATTCTAGATTTTCAGGACAGAAAAAAAAGTGGCTTTGAAAATTCATTTTAGATTTTGTGAAAGTGAAAGACATCCATAGAGCATGCAGCAAAAAGACACAATTCATTACTATTATTACTGTTCATTACTATCATTTTTGATATGATCGTGGCTTTTTTGAGCATATTTTGTAGTGATGTCAAGTGGCAGTGAGTTGCACATCTAATCGCGCATCTATAGCAAACTTTGAGCGCAATAGGAAAATGTGGTTATTCAAATTTTCTGCTTTAGTCTCCAAAATCCAGTTGCAACTCTTAGTGGGGGACAGGGATGTAAACAGAGATGTCAGCTAGATGGTAGATAAGAATTTTGAAGAGAAGTTCCAGATGGGAACTGAAAACAGAAGGGATTTAGAAGAACAAAAAGAGTGGGAGTGTTTTCAGAAGAATCACCAGCCACCTAATAGAAAACAGGATTATCCATTTTTTCTTCGACAGGGGAAAGTGATGCAGACTTTTACAGGAGTCCAGCTGGTATTGATACAATTGCAAGAAGTGATCTATGGATACTGAAGCCCTGATTTCAGCAGACCATGCAGTGAGCAGAATGGACACAGTTTTGCACCCAGTGCATTTTTAAAAATTGTCCTAATTTGACCTTTTAAATCAAATAGATGTTTTAAACTGAGGCTTTCTGTTTGTAATTTGGTTTTACTTCTACCTTTAAAAAAAATCTGCCCTAGAAATGATACGTTGTAGTAGTAAATAGGGATTACCAGAGAGTAAAGATAGATGGGAAGTACTCTAGGGGTTTTAGGTGGACCTGAGCCAACCTCAGTCCATGGAGACCACTTTAAAACCTGACAATCCAGACAGGTCTTCCTGTTGTATTCCTGGCATAGCTCACAATTTTTACATATTGCATTTTATCCACTTGCAATATATATTGCAAGTGGATAATTCTGCCCTCCTCCACAAAGCCAGCTGGGTAACCTTGGGCCAGTCACAGCTCTCTTCTGAGCTCTCACAGCCCCACCTACCTCACAGGGTGACTGTTGTAGGGAGAAGAACAGAAAGTTTTGTCAACCACTTTGAGTCGCCTTAAATGGGTGAGGAAAACAGGATAGAAAAACCAATCTTCTTCTTCAACTACGGTGAGCATGTCCTACCACACCCCAGCCTATGAGAGTGCAGAAGTCTCAGTTGGAACCCTACTGAAAGAAAGAAAGAGGCAGTGGCAACATGGGGCAAAGAGGAAGTGGAAGATGATGCCAGTTCAGAATGGCCACAAGGTCAGGCATTGGCTAGGAAACCCTCCCTCTGCCCACCCAGGAAAGTATGGGTACGAGGGGTGTGGAGGAATACAATTTTCAGATTCGATTAGATTCGAATAGATTATTCGAATGTTCAAGTTTGAACAAATAGAGAAAAAATGAATGTATTCAAATTTGAAACTGATTTGAATACATTTTTATCTATTCATATGAATTTTTTATTTGTATCTGAAGATACGAATACCGACAACATTTGTATGTGTCTGTATGCATCCGTACGCATGCCAGTTTTATCTCATATGTATCCTGTTTTCATCCTGTATGCATCTGAAAAATGCTTATGGATACAAATAAGATGCGTACACTACGTATGTAGTGTGTACATATCTGCATGCATACGACTGTCCAAATAATTCATACAAATTATTCAAAACATTCAAAATTCAATCGAATATTAAAAAATGAATGTATAGACCTTCAATTCGAATTCGAATGTCCAAATTTGAATGAATTCAATCGAATTTTGAATGTTTCAAATATTTTTGCACATTCCTAATAGACCTCTTGCACAAAAGCAGGAACGCAGGGACCGCCTAGTATTGCCTTATAGATGCTTGATGCTGTGGTCACACCTAACCTTTGATCCACCTGCACAAAGGAACCCTATCCTGAGATACATTCCAGAATATCGCCAAGTATGAACAGGCCCCAGGTTTATTCAGGTCTATGTTTATATTTTTAGGCAGGGAAATGAAAAAGACGACGAGGAAGAAGAGTTGGCTTTTCTACCCTGCTTTTCTCACCCATTTAAAAGGACTCAAAGCGGCTGACAAAGCTTCTGTTCTCCCCACAACAGAACACCCTGTTCTGTGGGGCTGTGAGAGCTCAGAAGGGAGCTGTGACTAGCCCAAGGTCACCCAGCTGGCTTCATGGGGGAGGGCGGAATCGAACCCAGTATTCCCAGATAAAATTCCAACTCCCTAACCACTAGACCAAGCTGTTAGGTTTGAAAAAGATGTATGAAATATTTATTCATTCCTGTTGTCCAATAAAGTTAGCTAGAACAAAAATCATTGAAATGAAGAATAGTATTTACTCAAGAGTTAAGTTCTACTATTTGGACTTGGTACTCCAGTCCAACCATTTACAAACAGTCCAAAACAATCAGAAGTGTACAAATGCCACAGAAATAAGTAAATAAATATGAAAGTCCAAGTGTTCCAGACACTATAACTTCACTGTTTGTTTTTTCAACTGACGCGACCCTGCTTCTTCCGCGACCAAACGGCGTTTCCACTGGAGCAGTTCTTCAGCACGTTGGCAGCGGTGCATCAGTTTTTGCTCACGTTTAGTCAGGAACCTAGCAAGTGAACGGTGAGATATTGGTGACCAATGTCCCCAGTTTCAAGGCACATTAACCTGCTTGGCATAAGAGAGATTATTAAATACCGTCAGACCCCCATATCCACTGATTCGGTAACCATCGTTTCAGTTAACTATGGTTACCGGATCAGCCCCAGTCCACCCCCTGCGGGTGCCATAATAGAAAAGCGTCCAGAACCAGAAGGCTTATTTCGACCTCCAGAAGGCCTACTTCAGCCTCCGAAGAGCATTGGAACAGGTGTGTGACGCCACCAGAGCCCATCCCAAAATGTAAGGGTGTGGGTGGAGGTGTCCGGTGATGGCACATGCCTATTCCAACACTCTCCAGAGGCTGAAATAGGCCTTCCGGAGGCCAGAAAAGCACTTCCGGTTCTGGGGTTGCACTGATCCAGGCCAATGCGCCTCACAGGAACCCAGGGAAGGGACCCGACTGGCCTCCCCACACCTGGCTGCAAGGCAGCCAATGGGGAGAGGCCGGGGGAGGGTCTTTGTCCCGAAGGCACGTAGGCAGGGAAAGGACACGTTTGGAACGTGTCCTTTACTTGCCAGTGCTGATGGGAAAGTGGCTTCAATGCCTTCGGGCCGAAGCGTCCTCAGGCGTCTTCGCCTTAGTGCGAAAACACCCCTACTCTTGGTGGTACCCAACTGTAACAACAATGTAAAGGAGAAGCCCTGTAGCAGATGCAGTCTTTCTCGCCATCAGAGGGCGCATGTTTATAGCATCAGAGTACAGGTAAAAGTAAGGCACACCTGAGTTGTGCATAACTCCTGCAGAAAAAGACACGCGCAGGCAATTCTCTTGCCAAAGCTCTTCTAATGAATCTCTGAGATTGATTAATTATCCCAGATCCCTCTGTCAGAGTATAAGCTGGTTCTGCACAACCAGTGTGTTCTCAGACGTTGTTAGACTTTAACTCTTCCGTATGCCCACTCAGCGCACTTGCTTTTTTGGGAAGGATGGCAACCGTCACGTCTCCTGTTTAGGCTGGATTTCAGGAAGCAGCGCCAGGAGGTTGGTTGCTTTTTCCAAGATTTTGAAAGAATTACTTGCTGCTAAATCTAGCAGATGGGGTCGTACTAATTGGGAGGGCAGGTTGTAAGTAGGATTCGATTCGAATAGAACGTTCAAATGTTTGGATTTCTACGAACAGAGGAAAAATGAATGTATTCAAATTCGAACCGATTCAAAAACATCCATATCTATTCGTATAAATATTTGATCTGTATTTAAAGATACGAATGTCGACAACATTCGTGTGTGTCTGTATGCATCCACGCGCATTTGTAGGGATCCTGTTTTTATCACGTGCAAATGATTTGAAACATTCAAATTCATTAAAAAACGAACGTATAGACATTCGATTCAAATTTTAATCTCCGAATCTCAATGAATTTGATTGAATTTCGAACGTTTTGAATACCATTGCACATCTTTAGTTGCGCATATGCTCAATTCACATTGCCAAGCAGTGAAAACTCCAACACCATTGCAGTTCTAGAAGGCAAAAATAAACTCTGAAGAGAGAGCGATAACTGGCTAAGCAATTAGTGATGTTATTTTTAAAGACAGTTACTTCCTATCCATTCGGCTTCGCATTTTCTTTAGCTTCTGCATGATGCTGCTTGTCTCACAGCTAGAAATGGAAGACGTGCTGCTGCTGTCTGCGTCCATAGACACCGAGCTAGAAGAAGTAGTTTCCATTGTATCATCTTCCATTTGAAGATCCTTGGATGGAAAGGAAATTTAAAAATGTCAATATTAGTTTTAAAATGCTGGTTTCTTCTTCTGTCAAGGACTGGAACAGAGCAAAGAAAATACTATGTGCATTACCTGCATCTCTTTGTATATGCTAATATTGTCTGGTTGCCTATACTGAGCTTTTTATGTAAATATTGGGTGTTTTTCCACCGCGCTCCTTTAATCCGGATCTAAGAAGATCCAGATCTAGGGAATGGGTACTTCCCTTAATCTGGATCTAGTAGATCCGGATTAAGGGAAGTACCCAGTGTGTTTCCATGGGTGGTCTAGCACCCAATAGCAATGGGTGCTAGCCTCCCTGCTGTGGAAACACCGGATCACCCATTTGGAAATCTGGATCTACCCACGAGGGTCTGCCTATCACTCCAGGTGTTTGGGGGGACAGGGGGTGCAATCTCTGAAGTGGCTCTGAAGTCACTTTGAAGTAATTTCGAAGTCACTTTGAAGTCTGTGCAAAATAGCTCTGGAGTGTCTTTGAAGTCTGTGCTGATCTTCAGAGTAAACTTTGAAGTGACTTCGAAGTTCACTTCGAAGATCAGCACAGACTTCAGTGACGCTCCGGAGCTATTTTGCATAGACTTCGAATTGACTTCGAAATGACTTTGAAGCTTAGGTTTTGGGGCTCCCCCCCCCAAGGTTGCCCCCTGCCCCTAGCCTCCTCTAGAACCCATTGCCAAACTAATGTGGAAACAGGCTCCCTTTAATCAGGATTTTCAGGCTGAAGACCCCATTGTAGACCCCATTAACAGTGTCTACAGAAAATCTGGATTAAAGCCCAAAAAGTACCCACATGATCTGGATTCCCCAAGGTGCGGTGGAAACAAATGTGTCCCTGATGGGTGCTGTGGTGGAAATAGGGTCATCCGGCTCTCACCCAAATGGGTCCTTAATGGGTGCTAAAATGGGTACTAAGTGACCGTGGAAAAACACCCTAAAAAGGACCAAAGGCAGGAAGTAACAACACAATTCCTTACAGGTGGAAATCAAGGGATCTAAAGAAGGTTGAGCTGTTGCCTCTCACTGCCCCTCACCAGATGTGGGAAGGAAGCAATTAAGGGTAGGGATGTGCATGGATATCCGAAAATCCAAATATCAGATTCAGAAATCAGAATTCGGATAGGATTTTCAAAAATCCGGATTTTCGGATTCTGACCCAAATATGGATTTTTGAAAATCCAATACGGATTTTCAAATGACTCAATTGAAATCGTCCCTATATATCGCACCCAAATATTGGGTCTGTTTGCGTCTATAATACGGGATGCAAACAAGATGCAAACGAAACGTGAACGCAAAAATCCTGGGATGCGTATAGATTTGAAAATCAGATACAAATGTTCCCGACATTCGTATCATTTCGTTCGAATTGGATTTTCGAAAATACTGATCTGGATAATCCGGATTCGAATTGGATTTTTGAAAATACAGATTTTCAAATTTCGATTTGAATCGAATATTCAAATCGATTGCAAATGCAAAAAAATGCACTTGGGCACATCCTTAATCATGGCCCCTTCAGTTCACCTGCCAACTCTGTTTGCAATGGTTCCTTCTGCAAATACCCGGAAGCCAGCCAAGCACTTGCCCGTATCCCTTGGGTTGTTTTTCCCATGCACATGGCTATAGGGATGTGCATGAATAGGGTTTTTGGCATTCGATTAGTAACAAAGAGAATGTTAGAAAAATTGTATTCATTCTTATAATTATTCATTCATTTATTTCCATTTCTATCCCGCCCCATACCCGAAGGTCTCTGGGCGGGTAACAACAGATCAAACAGCATTTAAAAAACATTAAAAACAAGACACAGGTAAAAAACATATTAAAACTGGATGATTAAACAAGGTATTAGAACAAGGTATTAAAAACAAGGCACAGAGTAAGCTAAGGTATATAATTAAAAGCTCTGATTTAAGCCCTACATCTAGTGGTCTGTTAATAAA
>MTQE01001134.1:8207304-8234285 GCA_014337955.1 Aspidoscelis marmoratus | reverse complement strand
TGTGACTAGCCCAAGGCCACCCAGCTGGCTTCATGGGGGAAGGCAGAATCCAACCTGATATTCCCCAATAAGAATCTGGCTCCCTAACCAGTAGCCGAAAGGGGATCTATTCGAAGGAATATAGATTTGCAAACATTTGGTTCATTATAAATTGAATGCCCCAAAACCCATTCGTGAACCTCCCTAAAATAGACTAAAAGGCTCCGGTGTGACTGCAGTCTTTGACAGACTGCAAATTCTCTGCTGTAGCTGTGCATTATAAGCTGATCCTCTCGGTTTAAAAAAGTATACCATTATTCCACGTTTTCCAGTGTGTTTGGGTGAACTGTGTGAGATCCCATGAGAACTCACCTTCTCCTAAGAACATGTGGACCTACCTGAGCTGACCACACAGGGAGGGGCTGAGTATGTGAACTGAATAATCCCATGATGTCTAAAATCTGGAGTATCACCTATAGGAGAGGGGCAAACCATTTCCCCTCCAGAAGCACTTTTCTTGGGAGTACAGGTAAACTGCACATCTTTAAAGTGATGTCTGGAGGCACCTTCATTGTTTTAGTGGCATCTAGACAGTATACAATATTACAGTAGAATATTGAGTATGCTTTATGTATTGATAACCAAGGATGTTCACGAATATTTGAAATCCGATTGAACGTGCCAAATTTTGACATTCAAACTTGAATAGAATATTCTGAAATTCAAATGTAAACATTTGAATCGAATGTTGAATTTCGGATCTATTCATTCAAATTATTCAGACATTCGTATGTGTGCGGGTTCGTACACGATGCATACTTGAAGATCTGCTGTACATCTTTTCCACATCTGTACGCATTTGTACGGATCCACACGGGACAAAAACGGGTTGCATACGGGATGCATACAGATGTGTACAGATGCGTATGGATGTGGGGAAGACGTGTATGTGCACTTACGAATGTTGTCGACATTCATAAAAAATTCAAACGAATAGATTCGAATTTGGTAAATTCAAATTGAATCTTGTTAAATTTAACAAGATTCAAATCGAATCGGATTTTTGGATATTCTATTCAATTTTTGGATACTCTATTCTCTAATGGACACACATCCGCCTTTTGTTATATAGTGCCTTTAGGATCATGGTGGCCGCACTGTTGTCAGAAGAGATTATGGGTTGGTAAAATCCATGCCGCTGCTTTCAGGAAGAGATACGCATGGTTTGATTTCACTGCTTACTGGATCTCTCTTGTTTAGGAAGGCTCAGCAGTGTGCCAGGCCAGGAGATTAACTGAATGACCAGGCACGATCACTTCAAGCAAACTCCTGAACCCCAGCATGCAGAAACCCACTACACAGCATGACCACTACATAGGTGTATTGTATAGTATGCGTGTGCGTATTCTATTACAGCTCCTCACTGAAACATATAAATAGACATGGAAAGCAACCAGAAGAATTCCAAACATGTACATCCATAACGTTTTGAAATCCTACTTTAACGGCTGCTAAGGTGGATTTTCCCATTGAGTTTTCGTCATCGGAACAATCACAGAGACTCTTCCTTCGTTTCTTGAAACTGATCCGGCGGTGACTTTCGGAAGGCAACAAAGACCGGAAGGATTTTTCTTCTATCTCATCCTCTGTCATGGACTCATCAATTTTCAAATACTCTGTTTCCGGTTGGAATAAATCTGGAAAGACAGAGGGGGAAATTTGATCTTAATTGCTGTTATTAGGTGACATAAAGTCAGGTGTGGACCCAATGGGCTGTGGTCACACCTTCAAACCTTCTTCAGTCCATTTTCAGGTCTGACTGCTCACATCTTTTCACTTCTATACATTTTATTTGTGGATGAAGCAGGACAGGGTTCAACGGAGAGATTTTTTGGGGAAAGGAGGGAATATGACAGAAAAAAACCTACACGACCTAAACAGTCTGCTTTCAAAAAGCAATAAATCAGCATTTGCATGTCTCAGTGTATACCTTGTTCCTGTACCTTTAACCAATATGTATTTTGGAACACATGATGTAGTCCCATCTGAGGCCAAACTGTGTTTAGCAGCTCCATAGTCAAGATACTAGCCAGGTCAACAGACACTAGCCAAATGAGACTTCTTCAACTGAAACCCTTCACAGCTGAAATATTCTATGAAGTCAGAAGGAGCTGTGTTCTAAAGCATAGTGATGTCAAGGCATGAGGCCTGAAGACCATGCACTTTTGTCTCCATGTGAAGGAACAATGTCCTATGCCTTGATGACTATGAGATAATTTTGAAAATCAACAAATCCCACCTTAAGGCGGAAAAGGTCCAGAAGTCTTTGCAAGAAGACAGATTGATCTGGGCATGAGTTAAGTGTTTCCATCAGATAGGTGGACCACACAGTCTTTGGTTCTACACTGTCTCCAGGCGGCAAGAGATCCTGAGATTACCTCTTTCTCTCCCCACTAACTTGCTAATTTTTTACATGCTTTGGTGTTCTTCAGTTATACAACTCAGCTTCATTTCAGGTAGATATCCAAGTAAGGGAATGATTATGGGAAGCCTGGCATGATGGTTGGATTTGCCATAATACCACTCTGGCCTATTATGCACTTCTAGCGCATTTACATTTCAAGCGCTGCTAGCCTGGTATGGGGCTTTACCAACACTTGAAGTACGAATTGCCACTGCGGAACTTCTGTTTTATCAGCCCAGTACGGTACGGTATGGCATGGTATAGGGATGCATACAAACAGGTTTTTGGAAAGTTTGAATTCATCCCCTTTGAATGTTGTAGGATTCCATTTGATACAAATGTATTTGTACGAATTCCATATGAATATCCAATACAAATGCACGCGGATCCTGCATACAGATCCTATACCAACACATACGTATTGGATATGTATCAAATACGTATCCTGTACCAATGCATATGTATTGATAGGTGTGGTGTGGTGTGGTGTGGTATGGTATGGTATGGGCTTGTTATATCATCTATGGTTCTCAACCTTCCTAATTCCACAACCCTTTAGTACAGTTCCTCAAGTTGTGGTGACCCCCAACCTAACCCTAACCCCCAACCATAAAATTATTTTCATTGCTACTTCATAATGACCCCTGTGAAAGAGTAGATCGGCCCCCAAAAGGGGTCCCGACCCATAGGTTGAGAACCACTGGCCTGTGTGGCATCACTGGGTTTCTTCAAACTTGCTCTTTTCTGCAGACATTTCACCACCAGAATAAGTATTGTCAGTGCACTGATGGCAAAAGATGTCTGCAGAAAATAGAGCGAGCTCAGAGAACTCTTAACAGGCTGGATAACTTTAAGAAAGGGCTAGAGAAATTCATGATCCAGCAGGGCTCCTCTTATGTAAAATTAAATGCCTGCTGATCACCAGAATCCGATGGCGTCCACCCAAACGTTACTAAAGAACTCCGAGATTTTGAAGCCCCTAACAAAAATACTCAACTTATCACTATGTTATGCTTCTGCAGCTGAGGACTGGAAGATGGTCAACATAACTCCAACTTACAGGCCGATCAGCTGAAAGCAAGCTCCAGAGAAGATAGTGGAAAACGTTAGTCCCCTTAAATGGGTGAGAAAAGCAGGGTAGAAAAGCAAACTTCTTCGCCACATGGGTGTTCCGCCATTTTCACTGCGAGCACACTAGCACCCATTGCTATTGGGTGCTACACTGCCTGTGGAGATGCATCGGGTACCTCCTTAGATCCAGATCTACTAAAACCAGATTAGTTGAAGGACCCATTCCTTAGATCTGGATCATCTTAGATCCGGATTAAGGGAGGCAAGTGGAAAAAACACCTACATCTTCTGCTTGAGATGCCCAGAAGCAATGGGTTGGCCACTGTGTGAGACACAATGCTGGACTAGATGGGCTGGGGCTCCATTCAGAAGGGCTCTGTGGTACCCACCAACAACTATTGCAAAACTGTCGAGGTTCTTGGTATCGGCAACTAATATATTCACAAGTTAGTACTCACTGGCAGTTCCCCACTATCCTGCCCTACTCCTGTTAGTAGAGGTTAAACTGTATTAGGGTTGTAGCATTTTTTGAGTTGTGGCACTCCTGGTTTTGATCGATTGCTAGTTCTGGTACTGCTGATTTTGACACTCTTGGGAGTCACTTCCATTTTCATGGAAGCAATTTTTACAGCTCAGGCAGTGGCTGTAAGTAGGTGATAGAGCAAAGTACCTGGAGATCAGAGGGTTGAAAGTACGGGTGTGCACGAATACTCAAAGGAACTTGAAATTAAATTGAATCTGGCCAAATTTTGACATTCAAATTCAAATCAAATGTCCATAAATTCAAATTTAAAGATTCAAATGAATTTTGAATCTATTTGTTCAAATTATCTGGACATTCGCATGTGTATGGGTTTGTAAACGATATGTACTTGCAGATTCACATCTTTCCCGCATCTGTATGGACCCGTATGGGATGAAAATGGGTTGCATACGGGATAACTACAGGATGCATATGGATGTGTACGGACATGTACGGATGCAGGAAAGATCTATACGGGCATCTACAAATGTAGTTGACATTCATAAATACAAATTTGAATTGAAAATTCGAATGAATAGATTTGAATTTGCTTAATTTGAATCAAATTTGGCTTAAATCAAATTTTAAAGATTCAAATCAAATAAAATTTTCTAGTCTAAGATTTGAATCAAATCCCAAAAACTGCACTCAGTCAGGAATTGGTCACGACTCTCTGGTACCCACCAATATCCTTACAGCTTAGGGAGGTACTAGGAACAAGTGCACTTTTTCTGGTATTTCCCCTCCTTTGGAATTTTCAGGCTGGCTCTCCTTAACCCCCCATTATGATTTCATATTTGTGGCTTCAAAATTCCTGAGGTTCTCTAAGAACCTTACTCCGGTGGACAATGAAGTACTACTGTATTCTCACTCTTTGTTTCCTCTCCGCAGTGTGCCACTACAGTTCAGACCCTACACTTCATATCCACGAATTCATTTCTCAGCAACTGTCCGCCTCTCAGGCAGCAGTTCTCAACCTTCCTAATGCCGCGACCCCTTACTGGAGTTCCTCATGTTGTGGAGACCCCACATGTATCACCCATGTCCCTTGGACCTCAGGGGGACTCGAATGTGTGAGTTTCTAATATTTGGCTCTTGAAGTATAGCTAGAAGCAATTATGACCTTCCATATATCTAGGGGGAGGGAGGGGCGGTGGGAGATTCGTCCCGACCCCTCTGAAAGGGTAGTTCATCTCCCAAAGGGGTCGCAACCCACAAGTTGAGAACCACTGCTCTAGAGCCACTTTTACATACAGTTCTTTCAACCAGTACATACATTTTTTTCAGCCAGAATGGATTCAAAATCATAGCTCTGTAGGTGCAACCAGCCAATACTCAAAACAAAAGAGCTCATAATTTATAAATCAGTTTTATTTACAGTATTTATTCTCCTAAAGTACATCTGAAATTAACAAAGATATTTACACTGGTGTACACAGGGAGCACCCCCTGATTATTTTACAGTTTATAATTACAAGAACTTTAACACCCTGTGATCATCCGAGTGGTTGCTGCACAGGGATGCATAATTATTGGCTGAGATCAGCCTGGAAACCAGTTTAACAAGGTTATTTACACACACAGACATACACATGGGAGAAGTTTCGTATCTGCACAATACAGTACAACAGAAGGGTCTTCCTCAAGACGGCTCTGCAAATGTATATAAAAAGACTGCCAAAAAAAATCAAGGAAAAACTCCCATCTCCAATGAATTACAGTACAGCTATTCAATTTTCTTTAAAACTTTTGACATCAGACTTTGAAATTAGTTCTGTCGAGAGTTTTGCTTATTTACGTTGACCAGTGTTTGCAGATGATACAAAATAAACAAACAAACAAACAAATTCTACAGTTTACAAAGAATCACCTTTGAAGGGTTCAACTCTTTTTGCGGCTGGAATAGAAGTCGTCAATTCTGTTAAAAGTAGCAAAAGTGATTTGAAAAAGTCCTTATGCAGTTACTTCAATGGTCTCTGAATGCTGTGCTACTGGATTTCTTTAGTGAACATACTTTAATTCAAGTATTACAAAAATGCTAAGGCCACGTTTTCACAGATGATCAATGGGTTTCCTCCCATCCCCAGACAGGCAACACAATTTGCTGTCCTATTCAAGCTTCCTTTGTCACTAATGGGAATTATTCAGGAGTGTAATTGACTTCTTGCTTAATACCTGTTTAACTGACTAGGAATTGAACAGGGCATATTTTGGCCCCTAAATTCTTAGATCAGGAACAATTCTTTAGGAAGAACTGTTGCCCTTATCTGCGTAATTCTGTTCCACCATACATCTTGCCTGAAAAGTTCTCTTCTGGAAGGGAATAACAGCAACATTAAATTTGTACTTTATCACTGCACCATCTCTGTTTATTACCATCCGAGTACTTTGTCACGTAATCCTATTTTATTCATTTTAATTTTTGTTATTAAAACATTAAAATTTGGTTGTTGTTTTTTCAAATGAATATCTGGATTATAATAAAAAAATTTATTTATAGCTATGCTATAAATGTCTCTTACTTTTAGGATGAAAACTCTCAAGCCCTAAATTCTCCAATGTGGATTCTAATTCAACTGTTTTGGATTATGCTTTTCAAGAACCGGCAATTCTTTGTCATCTGATCAAAAGCCAAAACGCTCTGTGATGCCTCCTGAAATCCTTCCTGAACTGTGATGTGAAAAGGAAAATCCTTGATGGTCTCCACATGACTCAAGATTAAAGCCCCCTTTCTCATTTCTCATATAAAGGTTAGCTTCTTACAGGTTTTTTTCCTGCATGTCAAAAAGTATTCGGAAAATAACACAAATCACTCGCAAATCCATGAGCTTCTAATACAGAGCTCAAAATCTCCAGATGGCAAAAAGAAGTATACACTACATAATTTCACCTAGATGCAGAGGATCTCTTCTCTTAGAATTGTCTATAGTCACTGGCCTGTTGAACATACAGCCCACTGGATATTGTCGAATACATATCCCATCATTCCTTGCCATTTGCCCTTCAGGCCAGAGCTGCTGAGAACAGAATGTTCTAGTTTTCCCACTGTCATTTTGACAGCTGGCTTTGTTTTCTCCCCATGCTGAGGGCAGCATACCTCCATGGTGGAGGGCGTGCAACGGCACTATCAAGGCCACAAGCTGGCGGGGCACAGATCAGTTTCCACGACTAACTGGGGAAAGTTTAGAAAGATTAGAGAAACCCAAATGGCCAATTCTTTCGTGGTTTGGGTGGTAGGTACCATTCATTGTGCCCTAGCACTCGACCCTTATCAGAGAGCCTAGAAACCTCGTGCAGAGGAAAAACGAAACTCAGAATGATTTCCCCCATTGCCCCCTATGCCCCAAACATTCAAAATGTTGGAAACGGCTGCACTGTTGATGGAATATTTAGGAAATGTTGTGTTGGGTTCTGGCCTCCTTTCTTGCAGCAGATTTTCACACCTTCTGTTTTTAAAGCATTAAGAAATAATGTCTGATGCAACTGCTAGCATCTAACCTGTTTGCTGCACAGAGATGGAACTGGTGAAAATAATGGACTGCACCACCCATGCCACCCAAATCAACAGACCTCGCTAGTTTTACAAGGCAAATCGTCAGCCTCTTCTGTGCCTTGAAGGTCAAGAGAGTAGCTTTAAGGTGCACAATGCATTACTCCTGTTCCTTCTGGTAATGTGTTCTTTTTCCTAAGCAGCCATTATTTTAAAAGTCATTTCTTCCCTCTATCTGAAGCTCCTTTGCCTCAAACCCCCCCCCCCAAAATGAAACAGTTAAAAGATTATACACAGGATAGAAATGGTAATATTTACGACACTTTCAAAAACAGCATCAACTTGTTCTTTAAAAAAATCAATATTTAAAATGCATTAAAACAGTTCTGAGGTTCATATATGAGATCATTGCAAACACAGCAGTTGGTTCATTCAGGCTTTTTACTTTTAAGTTGGCACCTCGGTCTTACACAGTGAGACTGTTAATATGTAAGGTATCTTGGATATTCTCACTCTTTTTGTTCCTTTAGCTCTCGCTGCTACAATCGGACAAGGCAAATTTATCAATGAAGTGATGTCGGCGTCAGTCGGATGAATACTGTTGTTGCTGTTGAGATGCCAAACATTTCCTCGGCTTTGAGGGACTACCTTGGCTGGCCATGCAGACGGCAAGTAAAAACGACTAAAAAGTTTAAAAAGAAGGATCAGTAAAAGAGTACTGGAGGAGGTATGGTTAGTTGGAAGCCCTGGGAAAACTATATGAGATGAAAGAGAAGAGGACATAACCGTTCTCATATACACCTCTAGGTTCATAGTCTTTGGAGTGTCTCCACTCCTGTTTCTGAGGTCACCTCCGTGCTAAGATATATCCAGAGATCTTCCATCTGCTTTGATTTTGCACATCATGTCAAGTAAATCAGACTGCAAATTAAGGCATCAGCATTCAAGCCTAGAATTTCTGTGTTCTTCTGCAGAAGCAATGGTGGCGGAGGAGACGGCTTAAGCCACACATTGTGTTTGAAAGTAGCCGTCTCCTAAGTGAAGAAGCAAACACAGAAAATATAGGAGGGGGACGTCAATATTTCTGCACCACATCTATATGCAAATCATTTCAGAGGCTGTGTTTCCTCACCTCACACTTTTTCTCTAAAGTGTGAAATACAGAATTTGTTATTTGCAGCCTGCTCTTGTGCCTCTGAGATGGGATTTCAGCACAAAGTCTATCTCTCTCTCTACAGGACAAATCCAGTCCCAATGGGTAGACTGCCACATGCTAGGATTCTGAATCCTGTGGTGGTAGTGCAATCAGTTTAGCACTAGAAATATTTCAAAAATACAGGTTATATAATAAGTTAAAGTAAGTTTCACATGCATACAAACACTCCAGAGTCAAGCTCTGGGCATCACTCTCTTTGGTACAGACACTCCTATCCCTACAGAGTTCAAGTAATGGCTCTGCCAAAACGTTACAGTAGGGTGGTAAGAAAGGAAAGAAAGGGATCGAAGGCCCATATTTTGCAAGCAATTTCTCTCCAGCTCTGGCACATTAACCGCCCCGAAGAATCCTGAGTATCTATTTACTTAGGAGCAGCTGGTGGTTCACTGAAGGAAGAAGAAATACAGTGGAAAAGTAGGAAAATCTTTTGTGTCAGCATCTCATTCTGCCCAGAGGGCAGCAGAATCAAACCTTTGGCTGAACACAGCTTCCCTAAGAGAAATCCAGTGATGCTGTCTACATTTATAGTTTGAGGCAGGAATATAGGAGTGGGAAATCAGAACAAAACTATATTTGGAAGAGATATATGTTTGGATTGAAATATAACTCATTCATAGGTCTAACAAAACTAGTACAGTTAAAATCAGGCTAGAACAAAAGTCATTAAAATGAAGAACCAAGTTTACTAAAGAGTTAAGTTCTGCTTGTGGGTCCTGGTGCTCCAGACATTTGCAAAACAAAAAATAAAATAAAATAAACCTATTTGAAATGCGCAGTCCCTGCAATAAGACTGCACCGGGGTGAGGGTGGGGGTGCCAACTGTTATACTTCGCGATGAACTGGCAAAAAGTTGCACCGATTTTTACAAAAATCTGGAAAAGGCCAGTGTAACATCTTTAAAGGCAGCATGGAAAGAGGAAAATATCTATTTCTCAGTCATTGGTCAGATGATATTGTACCCCAGCAACAGCACCGCTATGACAAAAGTATAGCTTTAATGTCACACAGGTAGTAGCTTCTCTTGCTTTTCGTTGATCTGGTTAAGGACATCAATTGTCTCTCTAACTAAGGCCTCGAAAATTCCATCTGCCAACTGCATCTTCACAAACAGCTCATCTTCGTCATAGTTCACCCACTGAGCTTCTTCTTCATGCAGTTCCTGCACCTTAGAATTCAAGAGGGGGGGGAGGGAGAAAAAGAAAGCCACGCCTGTTAAATGCACAGCTGTGTAAGTTCAACGGCAAAAGGCACATAGAGGCCAGAGACTGACAAGCTCTCCTTGGCATCAGCTGAAGGTGAGACACGTCTAAGTGGAACAGGGAACTCACCTCTTTTGTGAACTGTGACGGCTCCCATTATAACCCCCTCTGCGTGAGGGGCTGGGGCACCCACAGGTGTGATGTCATGGTGCTACAACCCTGCTCTAGGAAGGGGCTATAATGGCACTACTTAAATGCATTCTCACCTCCACATGGGTCACACAAAGACGCTAAGGAGACCTCAGAGTTCTTAGGTAAAGCACCTGGCAGACCTTTAATAAGTAAAGTTCACCCTCCAACGAACTGAAATTTGGCCCAACCCTAGCCTACAGCCTTCGAAGATGACTTGTAGGAAATAAACCCAACAAAACTGTATTATTTTGCACAACACAAAAAAGGCAGTTAAAATGAACCATTGGAGTTATCACATGATCACCATTGCTGTAGTCTAGAAGGTTTTAGCCCAGCCGCTCATTCTACTAGAATGTTTTTTATGTATTTATTTCATGGACCCTGTATCCTGCCTATACTCCGTCATAACCCTGGGACCCATGGGGAACGTAATGGGATAGAAGGCCTACCCCTACCCGAAGACATAATCAGTTGAAAATTATCCTTGCACACAAAGAAGGCTGTCACGGTGTGGCCAGGTGCACAACCGACAGCGAACTGGGGACCAATGAGGAGAGGAGGCACATTTAAAATTTGGTTGGGCTCCCCCTGTTGGTCGTGTTCAGCTGGCGCACCGAGACATCACCCTCTGAAGGCTGCTTGCATCCGTTTGAGAAAGAAAACAGAATGTGGCTATATTGTTGTCTTCCAGCTGATGCAGATACAGCATCCATGAGACCCAGTCAGGCAACCAGCCCCATGGCCAAGAATTATGAGAACCGTCATTAAGTAATACAGTTAGGTTAACTTTGCACTGTACTCTTGAGAGCAATTATTTCAAGCTTTATCCACATTGTGCATCTCAATGAAACTGCAGCAAAAATTGGTCTAGGTATGTCCAATTAAGATGATGTAAATCCCCCAACTCTTTCCAATATGGAAGTAGCTGTTTTGATTCAAATATAAGCATTTGCACGAGTTTTAAAAGTTACCCGTTTGTTGCAATAAAAGGAGAAGGGAATTTTCTGGTCAGAATGCTTTCCTCCTAAACTTGAAACAGAACACCAGCTTGGAAATTGTTCCAGCAGATCCTTGGGAACATCATGTAGGACCAATTCTCCAAGCCTTCTGGATTTGGAAAATGGGGAAGATTTCTTTGGCTTCTGCCTAGTGGTGGTGTTCTATACAACCACCATCACTACCTGAAGTTGATATACACTCATCCAACCTTCCTGATAGAAAAAGGTATATGATGGGTTCCTGACACCTGTGGAGTAATGGCAGCTATTTTCATCAACTAAACTAGGAACAGTATGAGACAGCTAGTAAAGTCCACAAAAACTGTATACCTTTAATCCTTATTCGTTAGGAAACAGCCTATTTCTGCACTGGGCCTTATTCCAAATTATATCTCAGAATAGAGACCTGCTATCTCTGTGCTGATGCAGACTATGGGAGGTCCCACCTGGGGCTTTCTGAAGTCTGCACCAGCATGTGGATGGCAGCTCCCTATTCTGGAATACAATCTGGAATAAGGCTCAGTGCAGAAAGCCCTGCTCTTGATATGCAGATCAACACTTCCACCTCAGATGTAACTAGGAAAGTTTCTAGCCAACAATTTTACCCTAGTTGTCTCGTGATATTTTTCATCTGTCTAACATAATGCACCGTATATTCTGGCATATAAGATGACTGGGCATATAAGACGACCAGTTAAAATAGAGTTTGGGATATACTCGCCATATAAGAAGACAACACCTGGTGTGTAAGATGACCCCTGACTTTTGAGAAGATTTTCCTGGCTTAAAAAATAGTCTTATATGCCAGAATATACAGTAACTGTGCTAATCTGACAAAGACCGTACTAGATTCTGGAAAGAATTTGCTGGGTTATGATGGAAAATGTACTGACCAAAATATGATCCACTCTGTCACGTTTTTTGCGCCCAAATTTCATCATCTTCTGCCAGTCTGTTTTGTTGTTCAGTTCCTTTTTCAAATTTAGCAGCTTTAGCACCTCAGTTGCTATGAAACTCTATGGTTGAAACAGACAGTAATAAATACTAATGCATTTGAAAAGAAGTCATTTCTATTTATAGCAATATCTGTACAAACCAAATTTGCAAATGGATGATTTCCAGAGATTACTGAATATAGGGTACTCAGTGGAAACTCTAACAGTCTGTTCATGGAATATCCAAATAAAGTCAAATTCTTCAAGTCCTTTCAAAGCGGTGGCAAACAGAAACACTTCCTCAAAAGAAAAATTAAGTGCAGTGGTCCCCAAAGCTGTCTGAGCTACGACCCATCTAATATAAGTTTACCAACTTGGGACCCACCTCTAGGAAATTTAACCATTACCAATATGAATAAAGGCTCGGTCGGTTGGTGTGTCGTTCTACAGGCAGGGCCCACTCAATATTTGCTCGCGACCCACCAGTGGGTCGCGACCCACAGTTTGGGAAACCCTGATTAAGTGTATTTATTAATCAAGTCAGTACAAAAAGAACTCTTACCTCTGTACAGCAATTGTTTTAATTCTACAATAAAACACTCAGTGTATTCTTCTGTGTACTTGGTTCAAACCATTATAAGTCATCAGCTTAGCACTGTGGAACTCACGCTACAGACAAGGCTATCGTGAAAACAATCTTAAGACTGAAACGCACTTATGAATAATAAGATTTCCAAAATTGATCCCAGACATTCCTCAGTCAAATGATAGGACATCAAGAAAGATAAATACAACTGCTTAGATGCACCATAAGGGCTGGTTCTTGAGATTTTCCAAACCACTTACTAGAATATTTCTGAGGATTAATTTTACTGATGAAAAATTAGCTGAGTTTGACTAGGATGACGGCTGCAAATGTTAACCAACAGGCAATTTGGAAAGTAGTGAGGTTTATCCGTATCCTAGTTTTCCAAGAACATTCAGGTAGTAAAAGAACACTAAAACGCTGGTTGAGTTCACAGTAAAGAAACTTCATTTTCCTTCACCATAATAATCCTTCCAATCCTAAATTTGTCACTGATTAAATTAGCAGTCTTTTGCAAATTAAGTGTGTAGAAGAAGAAGAAGAAGAGTTGGCTTTTCTAGCCCGCTTTTCTCACCCAATTAAAGGGACTCAAAGCAGCTGACAAAGCTTTTCTATTCTTCTCTCCACAACAGATACCCTGTGAGGTAGGTGGAGCTGTGAGAGCTCAGAAGAGAGCTGTGACTAGCCCAAGGTCACCCAGCTGGCTTGCATGGGTGAGGGTGGAACCCTGTATCCCCAGATAAGAGTCTGGCTCCCTAACCACTAAACCAAACTGGCTCACCAAGGAAGACAGTTAAAGGAAATACACAGATTCTTTTTCATCAACACCATTTTTGTTTGAAGGTTCTGCTCCTTCCTTCCTAAAACCTAAGGAGTTCTGGGTTTCAAAGAAATTGTATAAACTAAACTCCTGTATCTGGCCTATTGAAGGTAAAATTAATAGCAAGCAAAGAAAAAAACTGAAATGATATCAGGTGGTAAGAAAACTACAAAAACCTATTTTGGTAAATCTGTCAATATAATAAAACTAATATTTAAACAAAAAAATGTAGAGTGCTGTGTTGGAGCACCAGTCATCAGTATATATTCAAAGATTAACAATCAAGTGGTGCTTTAAAATTTTACTAAGTAAATATCTTCTGTACTTTTAAATAACTATTTGATTATTGAGGCGTATGAAGTATACTAAATTCTATGCAAATTTACAGGTTCTCTCTTACCTTGATTTCCTCAAGGTCATTTGGATTTTTTACTCGGCGGAAGTAACCCGAAGTGATCCTACAGGGTTTCATCCATAGAGGCTGGTTTAAATTTGGATCTTCTGCAAAGATTTCTTCAAAAATCTCTCTTGTTAAATCAAAGACAGCCTAGAAAAATGTAAGAGAAAAAAATTATCACTGAATGGAGAAAGCTCCTGATATGATCTATCTAAATTATTCACCATGCAGCTTATGGGTTACAATTTAGCCCAAATAAGAATAGTCTGGAATCATTTCTAGCAGACAAGATGGCCATTCCCAGTTAGGTAAAGGCAGTTTTAAGTGTTTTCCCCTTAAATCTCTTTCTCCTATTGCTATTTCTCACCCTGTCTGTACCTGTTTATATGTTCCCTTGCTCACAGCTTCGATGTCATCAACCATAACGGAACTGCTTAAGTCTCTGGAGAAGTCTGGCATCTTAAAATCACTTCCTTGCTCTTTACACTTCCACAACTCCTCAGCTGCTGCATGCACCAAATCCTCCACTTCTCCTGGAGTGTGTGGGACAGCCAAAGGTTCTTCAAACGGTTTGAGTGGCACTTTGGGGACCTCAGTCTTAGGCAACACAGCCGATTCTTCAGTTTGCTTTGGAGGTAGCTTACGAGAACTTAATCCAAAATCATCATCAAACCAGTCTTGGTCATCTCCTAAAACACTTAGGAACTCCCGGCTAAGCTCCAATTCTGCCAGCCGCTTGGCAAGTTCTTCCTGTCCACTGGTGCCAAACACAGGGCTTTCCTGCACAGCAAGAAGGTAAGTTGCTAGTTAGAAGAGTATTACCCTTAAAACAGAATTATTATTATTATTATTATTAGTATTATTATTATTATTATTATTAGTATTATTAGTATTAGTAGTAGTAGTAGTAGTAGTAGTAGTAGTAGTAGTATTTTAAGAACCTCATACCAAGAGTGTACAAGCAATATGACAACACTATAAACTCTTTTTTGAAACACACTGGATTCTATCAAGTAGCATCAGCCTGGAGAATATCCAATCCTTTTAGCAATCAGAGCCTTAAAGGCTAAACAAACACAAAGAAATGAACTTCTGTCAAAACAGCTATATATGGGGGAGCAGGGATCAAAGCTTTTGTGCCACATGCTATGCTGGATTTCGAGAAGAAGAGTTGGTTTTTCTACCCCGCTTTTCTCACCCATTTAAGGGGACTCAAAGTGGCTGACAAAAGCTTTTCTATTCTTCCCCCCACAACAGAACACCCTGTGAGGTGGGTGGGGCTGTGAGAGCTCAGAGGAGAGCTGTGACTAGCCCAAGGTCACCCAGCTGGCTTCATAGAGGAGCGCGGAATCAATGCCTGCAACTACAAGATATGAGTCTGGCACTCTAACCACAAGTCCAAACTAGAAGAAGACCCCAGAAGGATAATATGAATGGAAAGACTGGCCTTTGTTCTAATGGAAGATATGTTTCATTTAAGTAATTTTCAGGCTAAAAATTCAAATGACAGTTCCATATATTTTTTTTTCAATTTAAAAATTAAAAATATATTTTAATTTTTTTAAAAAAAATTATGGAATGGTGTTGGTATTTTTTAATTTCAAAATCTAAAAATATATAAAATATTATTTCCAAAAACGATAATTTTTAAAAATGGCAGTCAGTTCCATCTTTCATTTAGAATATTTAAAATTCCAAGGTTTTTATAATCCTTCTCCCATTCAGTCTCAGGCCCTTATAAAGGACGGCATTACACTGGAAATGGAAAAGGATTGTTTAAATGTATAAAACTCACAAGTATTGGTCTTTTCAGCTAAAATTAGACCAAAGCTGGGAAAAGCATCAACTGCCATTTTGCTACTCCCTCTTGATTCCATGTTGTGTTCTGCGTAAACGATTCTTACTTCTTACACATTCCTATACTAAAATCCTGAATTTCACAAGAATTTTTGGTTGATGTTTTCACTTTGATTTTACATAGAAAAAAATGCTTTCAATGTTATTCTGACATTGATATGAGTTCATATTATCTTATCTGCCAAATTCCTTTCAAGCCATGCTTATTCCATGCAAGCAGGATATGTTCCAGTTAATCTGACACCACTGCAAGTTCATTTTCCTTCTCTTTCTATCCCCAGTCTGAATCAATACCTAGACGAAAAGGATAAGCAATACTGAGCCAGCGGATCCTTTCCTCATATGAAACTTAGCACCTTTCCTAACAAAATAATTCTTAATACACCACAGTGTGAAATATGTCAAAGACAGAATCAATTGAGCAAAGGACCAATTTTCAGAACCTTTCTCTAAGAAACTGTACTTACAGGCCTAGGACACATATCTGGGGAAGAAACTTCTTCTCCATCTTCCAGTTCAGCAATTAAAATGCTCTGGAGGTTATCAGTGACCAGATTTTTCTCTTGGATAGCACAGAGTTCTTGATTGCTATGTTGGATTTTTTCATTCTTGACTTTCTGAAGCTGTTGTAGTTGGTTGACTGTGTCTGTTACAAACACCTGTAGGAGACTGTCAGCCAGCAAGCCAACCTTTTCCTTTTGATCAATCAACCCCTTTTCTTCTTGGGCTGGGACTCTAAGCTGAGCTTCTAACTGACTTCTTTCTTTCGTCAGCAAGTCTAAGAGTGGAGTAGTAGACTTCTCCAGGAGTCCAGGAGAAGGGGTACATGATTGTTCAGTATATTCCTGCCAAGACGGCGGCGGCTGTTTCCCTTTCTCACTACACATGTCATCAAAACTCCCTCCTACTTCAATACCAAAAGCATTAGAAATGGAGGCTGCCACGATGCTGTCTTCTATAGAGACCTTAAAAGAATCAACCATGTTCTGTTCTTGGGTAAGTTTTTCAGTTGCCACCAGATGATTGCCATCATTTCCAGTTGCAGGTGACTCCTCTAAAGAAGATGTGTCTCTTGGAGCATTATCTTGGAGACGTTTATTGCTTGCATTTCTTTCCTCACTCTCCCTTTCTTCAGTGCTTTCTTTTTCTTTCTGATTTTCTTTCTGATAGTCATCTAGTTTAAGCTGACCAAAAGAGTCCTCGTTTGTTTCCACATTGTTATCAAAACTTTCTGAAATGAGAGAGATTTTTTGCGGAGGTGCAAAAATACCATGTTTTTCTCTGCAATGGAAATAATGAATACCATCATAAGTCCCATTATTGTTTCCTTCAGGCTTGTCCAGCTCCACGCCAGCCCAAAAACCTTTAGCAAAATTTGTAAAGCCCTTGAATCTCAGTGTACCAGGTTGGATATTGCTGACAAGCACTCTATCACCAATGTTAACATGGAGCAAAGCATTTTCTTCTTCTTCTGATTTGGAACTATAAGCCCAAAGAGATGAAATGACTTGAGTTGGTTCATTTTCCACATCACTTCGTTCCTTACTCTTCATAAGTTCAGTTGGCGACTTCAGTTCTAATAATCTCTCGGACTGAACACTGCCAGTTACAGATAAAGATTTGTCACTGAAACATTCACTTATTTCTTCATCACTTCCGATACTGCTCCTAGGCGTCTTTGTATTCCATAATGTATCTCCCTGAGCCCTCAAGTCTCCCTCAAGGGACAAGGCCGACATATCAAGATCATCTTTAAAACATTCAGGGAGAGGTACCCCATCTTTTGATGCATCTTTTCTTAAGGAAGACTCTCTGGAATCATTAGAACCCGATGACTCTTTGCAAATAAAAATTTGTTCTGAAACCAAGGAATCGCTTTTCAGCTTCACACTCAGCTGATCAGAAGAATCACCTGGAATATCCTTTTTAGCTTCATTTTGTATTTTCTTCCCTTCCTCGTTGTGAACAAAAGTTAACTCAATCTGCTCTGTTTCCAATGGTTTAACTTCAGGAATGATACCTGTCTTTAAAGATGAAGTCTTTTGCTCTACATCAAGAATAGATGCATTAGATCTTTCAGAAACCTTGTAATCTACTTCAGCCTTGGAATCTTCTGTTTTCACAGAATCCTCCTCTTCTTGTAGTAAGGACTGATGGCTAGAAACTGGGGAATCATAACTTGTTTGATTTTCACACTTGTGAAGTGACACGTGTGATGTTTTGCTTATGTCTCCCAAATCTTTGAAGAGAGCTGATGAGACAAAACTCTCTAAAGAATCACTAGATTCTGCTCTAGCTTTTCTTGGGGCTCTGAGGTGTGGAGATGGAGTTCGGAAATGTTCCTCTGCTCGAATATCTGGTTCAGTGAACTTTTTGGTGTATGCTGATATAGATTTCTCAAAATGAGAGAGATCTTAAAAGGAAAAGAAATGCAGAATTGTGAACGTTATATCGCTTTGGATAATCTTTAAAAACTAATTTTATTTAAGCAATAAAGATAAATATACAATCTGACAAGCAATTATTTCCAAATGCATGTAGCATTTTCACTCAATTTGTTTCACTCCATAATTCTTGTGCAACAAAGGTGATGATTTGTCTGTAGTGTTTTCCCAACCACCAATTCATTATTTTAGAAGCATTCAATGAAAGTGTATTACGACCTGGCAAATCAAAAAGGGGGGTGCACATCCGAGGTAATGGGATCAGACTCCCAATTGGGTGCCAATTTTTGGACTTGAATCAGATGAGCTTCCATTGAAGAAACAGGTTCCTCGCGGGCCTGTCCCACCAACCTCTCAATGCTGCACCACTGGAGTAGAGTCACACAGCATTTTAAGGCCATATGGCATGCTCTATAGCCACAAACATGGCAGACCATTCTATGGCTACCTGACCAACTGGCACAACAGGGAGGAAAAGCTGCAGAGGCACTGGCAGAATGTATTATCTTACACCCACCCTCTCACACTTTTCAGATCTCTCAGCACAGACAGCAGATATGTGTGATCATATGACTTCCATTTTGTAGGTGCCTGCTTCTTTTTTTAACAGGAACTGAACACAGCCTTACATATTTACACATTCACAAGTTAATACCTGAGACTTTCCTAGTTTTGCTGATGATATATAATTTGAAATGGTTGACTTCAGTCAGTTCAATGCTTCCACAATAGCGCTAGTGACTTCTCATACTGTAAATATTGACAAGGTTTCAGTAGCACCAATATTCAGTATTGTTTTCCAGAATACTTACCAACATGCTCAGCAATAGACTCCAAAGACCCTCTAGATCGTTCGGAGTCAGTTAGCGATTTCCAACTTTTTGTGGTCTCAGATCTGAAGAAAAACAAAATCAGTGAGCTATGGCCATTAGAGATTCTTCAGGTACAGTGCACCACAACACAAAATACCAAATAGGTAAAGGCAAAGATGGTTTAGGTTGTATTAAGCTTCTGGCTGACTACATAGACATATCCATGTAGTTTAATGGCAACAGTATGGAAGCACTTTGTCAATATCTTCTTCTGGGCAAGGGCTCTGAACTGAACCTGACACATTTCTGCATGAAAAGCATATGTTCCGTCACTGACCTATAGCTATTCCATACAATAAATAAGAATGAGCAAAAGATTGGAGATTATCCCTTTTTAAAATGACTTTAAAGGTTAACCTATTTAATTTAGAAATAGATAGGTCAATAGAATACCCAGATTAGAATTTAAAATGAATTTTCAAGTCTGCCTACTCAGTCGATTTCCCAACATCTGCCATGTTACAAAGCTTCCTAGCTTCACTTACCCTCTCAAAATACACCCATTCTTTCTTGTCCCTGGTCCCAAAATATGATTCTAACTGCACAGTTTACAGTCATTGTCAAGTACAGATAAAGACAACTGTTCCCCTTTGCATTAAGAGAAATATTACCTATGGAGTGGAGGTGGTTTGATCTTTGGTTTTTCAGTAGCTGAAGATGGAGTTTTAATTTGGGGCTTGGCTGTGGGTGTTGCCTCCAGGTCCCGACTCAGCTCTGCTTCAGTCTTCTTGATAAATTCATCATAAGTCTGACAGTATATGAAAATAGAGTATTAGCTCTCACAATCAAATTTAAATAGAAAATGGAGCATTCTGGCGATTTTAAAAAACCTGATTGAGTTTACTTTGCCAAATCCTTCATCGAACTGAAAATGTGCCAAGGTAAGCACACTGTATTTCATTTTCTACCTATTATACTTATGTATATTAACAAAATTACAAATATTTTTATTTTGTCAGTGCCACTGTACTATATTTTCGTTGTGAAAACGGCAACTTTACAGATTTATTACTTCACTGTAACATGGATCTGAAGGAATACAAGGAAACAATGAAGTTGGATTTATTTTTATTTAATAACTCAAATAAATCTTACCTCTAACTGTTTAATCAAACTGGCTTCCTGGGCTTTTAGTCTCTCCTTTTGTCTCTTCTTCTGTTCCTTCTTCAGCTGGTAAACCACAGACTTTCTCTTCCGTAACTCATCCTTTAAAGCTCGGATTCGACTTTCAATGTCACTTTGATCAGATGTGGTTTCTGATGAGATAAGTTTTGATGCTTTCAGAAAAAACACTATTTGCATACAAGAAGAAAAATCTGGCAATGATATATCCTTGAATACCTGCGCCTGCTACTTTCTGAAAGGCACTTTTCCCCCACAAATTCACTGCTTTTACCCATAAGGATTACATACAACAATCTAACTACAAGCAACTGCATTTGTACATACTTATTCCACTTGTAATCAATCTGAAAGAAGATCCTGTCTTGTTTGCTTATATTTTCAAATGTGACTTCATCTGATGATAATACACATATCTTAATATCTAATATTCTAGTTTTCAACTATTTTTATGTTTTGCTCATATATTAATGACTGCAAGTACTGTTAAGCACTTGAATACTGATTTAAAGAGGAGCATTCTCATGTTTTAGCGCTTTTTTATTATTGCCTCTTAAGTTCTTTGAATGCTAAAGAATTAAGCAATTAAGAGACAGAAGGGAGAGAGAGAGAGTGCTAGAAAATGAACAAGCTCTCTTAACTGACAGCCTGAGTCTCTTTAGGAATATGCCTTTAAGGAATCACACTACAGTTGGATTCCCGTATCCACTGATTTGGTAACCACAGTTACTGGAACAGGACCTCCCACCCCCCACGGGCACCATAAGGGGAAAGCACCCAGAACTGGAAGGCCTCCTTTAGCCTCCAGAAGGCGTATTTCGGCCTCCGTAGAGTGCTGGAATAGGCACGTGACACAATCAGAGCCAGTCCCAAAATGTTAAGGGGGTGTGTGCGAGGCAGGTGGGAGGGTTCCGGTGGCGTCGCATGCCTATTCCAGTGCTATCTGGAGGCTGAAATAGGCCTTCCGGAGGCCAGAAAAGCACTTCTGATTCTGGGATTGCACAACCCCAGAACTGGAAGGCCTGTTCACAATTATCCACAGTTTCACATAACTATGGTAGGAGCTGGAATGTATCCCCATTTAATGGAAAACAGTGACTAATAGAAGTTACTGTATAAAAGGCAAGCATGGCTTTTCAGGCTTGAAAATAAGGGAGAGTAATCTTGGAACTCTATGCCTACCTGACTGAGTCATGGACAAAGACTCATCTGACCAACTGTAGGACACATCCTGGGATTTTATTGATAAATGCTGTTGCCCTCCAACTCGGTGGGTCCCCTTGCTAGACTCATGTTTTGACAGCGATGCACTACTTTTTGTAGGAGTCTATTAAAAAACAGAAGAAACGAACTTGATTATACGATTATATAAAACATGCTTTGTGACATCACTTTCAGTGTAGTATGGCAAACATACCCTGGTTCAAATCATGAAAAAATTGTAAACTCCTAAGAGTTTCTGGCTTTTTGCAGAAACTGGATACCCTGAAATAACTGAGATTTCACTTCTCTGTGCTTTGTACTAAATGTTCTGAAGCAACCAAAGTGAACAGAAGAGCACAAAGAAAACCCTGTTGGACAGTTGAGCTGATACAAGGGCAAGGAAAGGAGATCAAAAATTGATAGTGGGTTCAGAAAAACTGAGAGAAACCATTTTCAGAAGGAAAAACATTTTATGCCATTACATCATCTTCACCCACCATCTAAATTCATCCTAGTAGGTTAAAACCAAAAAAGTTCAAACTTCATATATGCATAGAACTTGAAATCAAATTCTAACAATGGAAATTCTCTTTTGATGAGCTATCCTGGGTGATCTTTTCTTGATCACCTAAGTACGTTATGTACTTAATTTATGTTTGGTGCACATCACATATTAAAATATTCTCTCTCAGATGCTTATTTTTATCAGAAGTCATTCCAGGCTTCCATGTCCTGACAGAAATTAGCTTTATACCAGAATCAATATAGCAGTCCAGACATTAGTACAGAGGCACCAATTCTCAAAAGCACTGCAATCCTTTTTCAATCTAGAGCTAACTTTAATTTGTTTTCGGTTTTTAAAATTCTAACCAGAAGACTTGCAGGCCTGTCGCTTTTGAAGGAGAAAGAAGTTGCATCCTAAAACTGGAGCTCATGTTATATTTCTCAACAGAACTGATAAAGAGTCCGGAAGTGTAGATTTAAACAGACAGTAGAACAGCAATTCAAAGACCAAACATTTCCAATAACAAGTACTGTGAGAACCAGAAGGCAGTTTTTTCCAGAAATCTGCTTGCTCGGTTTATTGTCATTTGAAGCATGGAGCCCTGGCACAGCATGCAGGAAAACATTGCATTTCAAGGAGGACAACAGAACACAATTTCTATTTGGTTCTATGTATTGTAATAAACAATCTCACTAACGTGTTTTCCAGGGAGAGCAGCAGACACTGAGTCCTGTGTATAAACCATTCCTTCGGTAAGCGTGCGATCTAAGCTTTCCACTTGCTCCTGGTCCCCAGAGATCTTTGATGCACAGGACTCAACAGCTAGACTGGCCAATTCTTCAGGGACAGAACTTTCACTATTTAGACGAGAACAAGGGGCCACTGACGAGTCTTCTTCACTGGCAGTTTCTAAGGTGAGAATGTGAAACCGAATCAAGCAATCAAGAACTTCTGTTACATGTACTGACAACTTATTTGACTCTGATGCTTTAGGAGAGAAGAAGCAGTTCAGACAATGTTAAGAAATTTTCAGGCCAAAAACGGGCAGACATTAATCTCATTAAGCAAAATCAGGGCAATGTATCTGGCAATTTCTTAAACAAAATATTATCAGAAATTCCCTGCTATCATTTGCATTGTTATTAGGTGCCACTAAGTCAGTTCCTGGTGACTGTACTTTAATACGACATGCAATTTGCACTTTAATATGGCATTACATTTCTCAAATTATGAAAAATGTAATGCTGACATAAGCGCAAATTAGAATAGAGTCACATTTTTCAGCTTAGGTGGCACTGGGAACATGGAATCATTGTAAAAAAAATTCGTTTACACTGTGGAATGAATGAATTTGCATACTTTCATTTCTTTCAAGTGTCATATCACTAATCTAAAGTTTGGATTGGCATTAATTTGTTTAATTAATTTGTTTAAAAGTTTGCTTGGACATCTTTCGCAGCAAGCTTTAGCTTATTTTGAAATGGTTAGCAAATATCTAAAAGTTTTTATGCATGCATCTTGTACAGAATTTTTTCTAATTGTTTTTATACTGTTGTTGTTTTAATGTATGTCTAATTTTAAATGTTGTTACCTGCCCTGAGACCTTCGGGTATAGGGTGGGATAGAACTTATTTATTTATTTATTTACATTTCTATCCCGCCCCATACCCAAAGGTCTCTGGGCGGGTAACAACTGTTAAAACAACAGATTAAAAACAGAATATACATTAAAAGCACTTTTAAAAAAATCAACAAATCTAAAACAATACACAGCATGGTTAAAATGATGGTATCTGTGCTGGGATGGGAAATATAATAATCTCAGCCAAAGGCCAGGGTAAAGAGGTGTGTCTTCACCACCTTCCTAAATATATGTAAGGAAGGGGCATGGCACACCTTGAGGGGGAGGCTATTCCATAGTCTGAGGGCCATCACAGAGAAGGCTCTCTCCCAGGTGCCCACAAACCTCACTACCGAGGGTGGTGGGACGACCAGGAGGGCCTCACTGCTAGATCTTAAGGCACGGACAGGTCAGTATGGGAGAAGGCGTTCCTTTAGATATTTGGGGCCCAAGTCATTTAGGGCCTTATAAGTCAGAGTCAGTACCATGAATTGGGCTTGGTAGTAAATTGGCAGTCAATGCAGCAATCTAGCGGCTGCATTTTGCACTAGCTGCACCTTCCGGACCCAGGTAGTGTGCATTACAGCAGTCCTACTACTGCTACTGCTACTACAATATATTTTTGAACGTATTTCTGTAAAGTCTGTCTTCCTATAACAAATATTTGTGTTACAGAAAGGCATTACGAAATCTGATGCATTATTTTTTACTCCACATTGTCTTGGAAAATGTGAATTTTGTACGCTTGAAACTATACAGTATTCCGTCACCTGCTAAAGTTACAAAATTCTCTATGTGACCATTCCTCTCCTCCATGGTTACTTCCTGATTTTATCATCTCACGTGGTAAAAGTAATTCCACTGTAGGGAGGTGGAAATGGAAGATCTAAAAGAGGAATAGTGTTTTCCCAACCTGGTCAAAGCACTCTTCCTCAAAACAATACTTCCAAATAATAATACAAAAGCATAACAGCAGGATACCAGTCAGGAAAAGCCAGGCCTTAGCCCAAGAACGATCATAAAGCACCAAAACAAAGCCTGAATGGGCAGGACTCAACCCATTAAATGCCAACTATCCTGAAAAAGGAGAGAGAGAGAGATTGCAGGCTCAGATATTGTCGAAAATGGATATAGGCTTCTGGTGAGACTTTGGGTGTTTTTCCACTGTCACTAGAAGTACCCATTAAGTACCCATTAATGGATACAAAAATGCCATTACATACCCATTAATGGGTACTTAATGGGTACTTCTAGTGACAGTGGAAAAACACCCTTTAATTCTCCAGAAACTGTGCAGGCTCCTATATCTGACAGGGTCATGCTGAATGCCACAGCGACATGGCTGGACCACTTGCTAGGATCTTTTCCCTAAACTGCCATCCAGCTATTCAGGTATTACTTAGTGGCATCTTCTCTTTTACCTTTCTGATCAGATTTCTGGTCTCCTGTCCCCTTTCTGTTTGCTTTTTTTTTCAGCAGCTCTTTGTCCCAAGCAGCCAGTGCTTGTTTCTCTATCTGACGAATCTCTGCTTCTTCTGCATCTAAGCGGCGTTTCCACTGCAGTAATTCTTCAGCATGTTGGCGGCGCTGCATCAGTTTTTGCTCTCGTTTAGTCAGGAACCTAGCAAGTGAACAGTGAGATATTGCTGACTAATGTCCTGAATTTTAATAGATAAGGCACATACCCCCTTCCATTGTCATGCTTGACATAAAAGAGAATGTTTAATTAAAAAATAATGATATCTAGTGGAACAAGAATTTAGGAAAATAAGTGCTTTATTGAAAGTAACCAAGGTTAGTGCCTTATTACACATAATTCTGCATAACTCATCTTCCTCTTTAACACTAAAAATGACCATTCCATCTGATCTATCACTGGATATAAGAGCAAGCTACAGGGACTGTCAAAATACTGTAAGTTCTTTGCTGGATATAGATAATTAGATTTAGCACCTATTGTGACAAATATAATCCTAGGAAGAAGCCACTCATTTCCAAATTTTTGAAATTCATCGAATGGCCTTTTATTGTCAGCTACAAGCCACTGTACATTCCATTGCTGAGAACATCATATTGAAGACAATTAACAGGCAGCTGCTGAAGGAACACATAAAAACTTTCTATGGCTTCCAAAATCTGTTTTCTTATTGTTTCTTATACTGAATGGGCCCATTAGGAAATCTTGCAGATGGAGGAATGTAAGGAAGCAATTAGACTGAGATGCTAGGGAAGCATAATTGCGGAAATGGTGCAAAAACACACCTGCAGCCACCACATGTAGTAGTGAGCTGAGAAAAAGTGTTTCAGCACATTTCCATACGGAGTTTCACTTTGACTGCCATCTGCAATTCAAAACAGCAGAAAATAATTCCTTCAAGTTGTAGAACTGCTACGGTTTCCCCCAGCTGGCTAAACATGCTAACATTCCAAGCAAAGTTCCGGGCAGAGGTGAAGTGCTAAATGTCACAGATTCCCTTTAGGCATAAGGTGAACCTGCGGACAGGAATTTCCTGCTCCCAGAATGGTCTCTGGGTATGTTATCCAAATTTCCAAAAGAAAATAGCTTTTCATGAGAAAGATACTTTAAGAAAGGCTTGTAATAAACACAAAGTACTCAATTATTGGTGCAAATACTATGATACTGATCAGCCAATGTGGCACTCAAACAAAAAGTAACAGAGTATCTCCCTATGTGGTATAAATACAGCAGCTGTTACTTCATTGGCTTTTTGTTTATTTTAGTTTATAATCCTATCTTTAGGTCCCAGTATGACTAGAAAATACATCAATATCATTTGAAATATAAAAATGCACACAAAATGATAACCTGGTAAAATCATAAATAATAAAATTATCCAAGAAAAACTATGATGGGCTCCTTTGGAAAATCAGATGTAGCATCCATAATAGCTTTGTCCAATTTGCACAGAACCCAAACAAACCCAAAGCTAATCTCTGAGCAGGTATGTTGGAGTGGTCCCACCTGCCTTCTGTTCAACTGCTGCAACCAGTAACTAATGGTGATCTCCCAATGGCAGAGAGGAGAGGAAGAGACTGTGCAAAACCACTCTCTGAGCAGTGTACCTTTGTTTAATATATCACCCTGCTTAATATAAAGCCACCTCTGATAAACTAAACACAAAATGAAGATTGCAAAGAGATTATTAAGCTAGAAAAGAAAGGCAACTCTGTGTCTTTCGAGTAATTACTGAGCCTGAAGCAATCATCCAGGGCACTGAGACAAATTCCCAGACACATTCTGCCATTCAAATTCCTGCCCACTGGCCAACCATTCTCTAGCTGCAATATACTGTATTTTCTGGCGTATAAGACTACTTTTTAACCCAGGAAAATCTTCTCATAAGTTGGGGGTCATCTTATACACCAGGCGTCATCATCTTATACAGTGAGTATATCCCAAACTCTATATTTAAATAGAAAGTTGGGGGTTGTCTTATACGCCCAGTCGTCTTATACGCCGGAAAAT
>MTQE01001134.1:8196240-8207253 GCA_014337955.1 Aspidoscelis marmoratus | reverse complement strand
GGGTTGTCTTATACGCCCAGTCGTCTTATACGCCGGAAAATACAGTACTCCTCGAGGGAGAATTCACCAATGAACTCTACTTGTACAGAATTTAGTTTTCTATCTGATAAAAGCAGGTAATAGAAAAGATAACCTCCTTTGTAAAGAGACTTGATAACCTCATATCATGCAGAAACTCAACAAGAAAACCCAGATGCATCTAGATTCGCTCTGCCCCAAATCCTTGTTCTGAGTCTCCATAAAGACATAAATTAAAATCATTTTAAGGTCTATTTAAAAGTTCAGAAGTACTCATTACCAATGGAACAAGAAAGTGAGATGCTATGGCTGCATGCTATTCAATCAGTTTTTGCATGTATTTATGATTAAGTGAGCCAGTTTGGTGTAGTGGTTAAGGAGCTGGACTCTTATCAGGGAATACTGGGTTTGATTCCATGAAACCATCTGGGTGACCTTGGGCTAGTCACAGCTCTCTTCTAAGCTCTCACAGCCCCACCTACCTCACAAGGTGTCTGCTGTGGGGAGAAGAACAGAAAGCTTTGTCAGCCGCTTTGAGTCCCAGTAAAAGGGTGAGAAAAGCGGGATAGAAAAGCCAACTCTTCTTCTTCTCTTCTTAATTAGAACCCCTCCAAATCCCAAGCTCACTGAAACGACAATTAAGAATTTGATAGAACTAGGGGAGCAGGAAATGGATCTATGGAGACCCTGGCTTAGAAAATATACTTACAAACCTGTATTCATTGGTTAGCTTGGGGTGGTTGCTCTAATAACTACCTAAGCATCAGAACCTAATCATCTGGGTTATTCATTTATTTTATCCAGCTTGTTAAACTGTAAACTGAAAGGTTGGGTTTGTTATCACTATTTCTATAAATTAGAAAAGGAGAAATGAATTAAAATCCCATGTTAAGGAAAAGCTAAGGATCCATTAGATCTCCTTTAAAAATGAACCAGGTCAAGCAAACATCAATGATCTAGGAAAGAGGAAGTTGATAGCTTATAGTCTCCTCTCCCAACATAATGGCTCATTAGCTAACAATCTTATCTCACAGCATCCCCCTTCCCTCCATCCAATTATCTTATCTTAATATAGTAACACCCATTATCATTTGGAAAGATGACATCTTAGCTGGAAACAAACACATCTGATTAGTTTGCATTTTTATTCTAATCCTGATTTGGGCTCATTTTGGACATCTGAAATTGTTTTGCCAGGCAAGAGGAAATTTCTGCAAGTGTGACCACATAAGATACACTTGCTTCATCTTCAAATAAGTCAATGAAATAAAAAAAAATGGAAGCAGATGAATGACATTTTGCAACTCAAGACATTCTACTTGTATGTATAGTTAGAGCACTAAAAACTGCTTGAAAGCTGTTAGGCAACAATAAGGCACAGAATCTTTGTCTACAATGAGCGAAAGGAACTGGGAGATTGCCGGCCATGTACACTGCGACATTAGAGTTGTAAAGAGCCTTCTAGTCATGTAAAACTGAACAGAGCATGCTCGATCAAAGAGTCTACCACTGAAAAAGGTAGAAAGTTACCTGACCAATTGGTTGTAGATATACAGCTGGAATTTGGGATGGAGGTTGGGAAAACAGACACTGAGAGAAGCCCAGTGGTGAGACGTAAAGACAGAGAAGAAGTAGTGAACAGGAGAGCAGTGTCTACAAAATAAGGAGGAAGAATTTTAAGCCGAGACAGCAAGAAACAGGCAGAAAAGCGAAAGCAGGAGAGCATCGAGCCCAGAGTCTTAAAAGGGACACAAATATTAAAAATCTGTCTATGAGGACAAGACTTCCAAAGCAGCAAAACATAGCCATGCATTACCTACAGTCCTTTCCTTTCTGTGGAAGCCTAGCTGCCACCCATACTTCTCACTCTTTCTGCTTGGGGGGATTTTTTTCTCATTGCTTGGAAAAACACTCACAGGCAACCCGTTCTGTCATTTTTAGCCCTCAGTTTTAGAAGTTTTGTATTCTGACTATTTGAACACAGGTTTCAAGTTATGTTCTACCTACATTCATATTAATGACAATTCTAATCAACTATCCAAGAAATAATATTCCTGGTATAAGGCTGGGCTTCAGACTTCAAACACTGTATAGAAACCTAGTGTAACCCTAGGAGTTGATAACTGCTGTTTTGTATTAGAACTTGAAGTTAATTCACTCTATTTCATACTTCAGTCAAATAACGCTTTGCTGCAGCAGAGTAGCATTACATACAAGCTCTACAAGGCAAACTGTTAAAGCCAAAAAGAAGAGGAGGAGGAAGGAGGAGGAGGAGGAGGAGGAAGGAGGAGGAGAAATTAAGAAAACTGTTAAAGGGTGAAAGCCATGCTGTTCATAGACACAATGAGCAATAAAGCACAACATAAACCCATTAGGGGAAAGCGATTGGCTGTTAAGAGACTCAATTTGCCTGGTTTACCACAAGTTAATTCTATGACAGAGCATGCTCCTGTTCACATGCATCCTACATGGTTTTTTTTTAATTTCACCATAATTAAACATGGATCCTAGTACTTTCTTGGGTGAGGAAGCTCAAGAATTCTTTTCAGATAAAGACCATTTTGTTAGTATCTTTTTAGCATTAAACATAATACTAAAGACTACTTCTACATTGATTTATTGATAAACTCTGCAAGGGGTGAAAACTGCAGTCCTAGGTGATTAGTCCTTATCACCGCAATAAACAGTCTAAATCCACACGGTTTTGTTTCCCTGGAAATCTTTGTGAATATCATATTTGTAAATTTCAAGTTGTTACACCTATGGAAAAAAACAAGTATTAGATGTTAGCTAACAAATGCTCATTTTTTAACACAGTTGACTTCTTCTCCACACAAAGGTCTAATAATTACAAACATGAGGCAGTGAGGTATGAGAGGAAGCTGTGGTGAAAAGCAGCACAAGCAAGTGACAGAAAAATGCCTCATGTAAAACTGAAAGGGCCACAGCAGTAGGATCTGGAAGAGAAGCAGGGACATGCCAACGGCTCCCCCTCGCTTTCTCCCGGGAAGCAGCGATGGTGCCAGGAGGAGAATGCTTTTCCTGGAGGAAAGAAAAACTGGAGGAAATAAACATGAATGTACTCATTTTATCCTCGGCCTCTCTACTTCTTTGCATTAAGATACTCAAAAGTACATTTAAAATATTTCAAAGCAGCCCCAGAATCCCACTAAGAAGCACATTTTTTAACACCGAGGAGGGTGGAATCTTGAATCTGCACCTGAAGTCCACTGGATTTGCAGACACCAGGCTTCTCGCTGACATTTGCAAAGGTGTTTTGAGGTAATTAAAGTATTATTTTTGCACACTTCTACTCAATATTTTCTCTCACTGGCAGAAACAGTCAACCATGGAAAGGAAGGCTGGGAGGAGAGGGAGTGATCACTTTTCCCTTGGCTCCAGCCACAAACTCTATGGCACTCCCTGTTTCTTCTCTGCAGCTTTTGTGTCACCTGGCTGCAGCATCTGGAAGGGAAAGGTCTTGCCTCAGAGACCCCAAGGGGAAAACAATCACCTAGCTCCCACTCATCTCCAGCCTTTCATCTATCTCCTCTTCAAGACACCACTGCTGTGGCACTTTCGTTTTCGGTTGGTCAGTTTCCTCTTGCTTGTTCGACCTACACCCCACGGCAGGTTTTATGGAAAACAAAGAAAAGCGGTTGGGAAAGTACAGGATCTTTATCAATTCACATGACAATACAAAACATGACAACAAGGCTGTCTACATTTTTCGTGTCATGAATGTAAGAAGCTTGTTTTAAACCTGTGACTATTATATGCACTGTGTTTTAACACCCAAGCTAAGCAAATGGTAACATATTAAGTGCAAGTAAAAATGCATTAGCTTAAAACACCAAAAGCTGTAACAACAGAATCGTCATGCCTCCAGAGTCTTGGACAGCAGTATCCATAATGGTCTTTCAAAGATTCTACACAGATTGTCATCTACAATAGCAAAGGATCACAAAATCCATTCCTCCATGTATATGTCAAAGAGGTCAATTCTCCTAGGACTCATTTACAGACTCCAGCACTAGAAAAAAACTGAATACATCTCCACAGGATATTCTGATTCCAGGGTAAGTTTTTCAAGTGATGGGTAAGTAGGGGAATTTGCCTGCAGGTCAACATTAATTCCTGACAGTGGGCCTCACTATCAGAAGGCATTTTGAACAGTAGACTGGGAATGACAGGGCCAGTGAAAATTTTATAGAAGGAGGGGGGCCCTCCTCGGTCATCTGGCAACCAGCACACTGGAGTTAACCCATTAGAGGCCTACTGCCATACAGGGAGAACCATGTTTTCATTAGTGGCTGGGCTACAACAGAGGTACAGACCAGAGATCATTAACAGGAAATACAAAACGAACAAACAAAAAAACCTTTGGGAGGGTAGAAGTGTAGTTGTAACACTTCATCCATCACCAGATAAGAACAGCATTCTTAAGACCTACAGTCTAAGCCCAAAATGCCTGTAGGGTGAACAATATGATAACTGTCAGGTAAAGTCTGGTGGAATACTCCCAAGGATAGTCATAATAAGGAGGGGGTATTTTCTAGGTTGTGGTACTGAGTAAATGTGGGAGAGGACAACCACATGGAAGTACTGTAGACATGTTGGCCAAGAACAGTAGAAGCTAACAACCACTGAGCCCTGTGTAGCCAAATCTCTATCTCAGCTACCATATAGAGAAGTTAGGCCTTTATGCTAATTCCCATCCTTTGTAGATGGTACAATCAAAATCCCTGAGATCGCTACTTTCAATTCCCAACTGCATTTCCAATGCCACATTTAGACATGAAGCAGAATTACTAAAAGTGGAAGCAAGAATAAATTCCCCCTCTTATTGACTAAGAATGAATTTTCACCTGTAGAACTGGTTCCCTTGATTTTTTCCAGATAGTTATCTGCCTTCATGACAGAGGATATGTATGCTAGGTTTTCAGTGGAATATTTACCCAATGTAGGGTTTAATAAAGGCAGGACTTTTTCAGCATGCATAGGATACAGAACAATAGAAAGGCTTTCTCTTCCACCTCAAATATTGCATCACCTCAATATTTATATACACTTAGAATTAATAAATATTGATGAGCATTCTTCAGAATCCATTTTAATGCTCTTTCAAAAGGCAGATTCCAGTGTCTTCTCTATCCTCATAATTTTTGTCCCTGAAGCTTGGCCAAAGTAGAAACCATCACCCATGTGTTTCTGTACTGCACCTTTTACTGAGGTGTGAAGGAGTTACTATTATATTATCACCCTAACCAGGGCATTCAGATAGCCTTTATGTCAAGCTTCTGTTGGAAGATAAAATCTCTACTATTACTGCTCAGGTAGCAAAGTTCTGTTATTTAGCTATCAGAATCCATAACTCTTTTATTGCCTACATCAGTATATAATCTTTTAATATGGCTTTGTTTACCACATGATTCTGTCTTTTACACCTTACAGCAGGCTTTCCCAAACCGTGGGTCGGGACCCACCTCTAGGAAATTTAACCGTATTTGAAATAACTTTTTTGATGTAATTATTTAATTAAGTAATAAAAAAATTGTATTAAAACTTTGTTTGTTATTTGAAAAGTCCTTTATTCATATTGGTAACGGTTAAATTTCCCAGAGGTGGGTCCCGAGTTGGTAAACTTATATTAGATGGGTCGTAGCCCAGACAACTTTGGGAACCACTGCCTTACAGGATATGTGTCAGTGCTGTTTTTATTTGTTTGAGTGTCTTTTTGTTGGTTGTTGCTGGTCTGTAACTGTAACAAACGACAAACAAGCTAGCAACCTACAAGCCGTATCTAGCTTGAGATAATATAGAACAGAGCCTGTGATCTAAGAAAGCTCACTGAATAAGAAAGCTATGGTCTCTATCTGACAGACTTATGTTAGAACTTTTTCAACACCTGGGAGCGGGAAGATTTACAGCAGAAAGTATATAATCCAGAGGTAACCTGCTTTATGAGAAAAGGAAAGGCTTGTGCAGATTATCTTACAAAATACAAAAATGTTTAGTAACAAAAAGATGACAAGAGATAGAAAAATCATTCTTTATGGATTCAAAAGGTAAGTCAGTCTAATAAAGGAAAAGCAATATGCCCAAGGGAGGCTGACAGGGAAGAATAACTGAAAAGTCACTAAGGAGTTGGAATGGGAGATCATTCTGATTCTGAGAGCAAAGGGTCCTGAAAGACAATATGAGGTGCATTTCTGGGCTTTCTAGAGCTTGGTGAGGTGCATCAAAAATCTGGTGTGGAAAGAAATTAATAATGCTTGAAGAGACTGGGTCCTGATTGGTCATGTAGGTTGGAAGCAGCATTTAGTGTGGCTAAGTGAATCAGTGAAACTCTAGAATTGAAACTGCTGCATATGGAAACTGCTGAAGGCTTTTTCCCTGGAATGGAGCACATAGTTTACTGTTAAAATATAGCCTTAGGCAGTACAGTGATGATTACTGTACCAATAATTCCCTGATGTTTTCAGGTCAAAGGGTGTTTGTCACAACCTAAGGCTGTGTCATCTCCAGTGATGCACAGGTTCCTATCATGGGATCCTCATTTAGTATTGGGGGTTCTGACGGGCCATCCCTTTGAGCCAATTAGCCAAGTTCCACTAAGACTGCTGACATATAAGACTGTTTTTCTAGTGGCCATTACTTCCGCAAGGAGGATTTCAGACTTGTCAGCCTCATCAATTGTGCTACCACTTTGCGAATTCAAGGAAGATACAGTGATTCTCTGCTTGGATCTGACATTCAAACCAAAAATAGACTGGCAATTCCACCAGAACCAGGATATTTGCCCCCCTTCTTTCTATCCAGAGCTGGTAAGCAATGATGAGTGCAAAGTGCACTGCTTAGATGTCAGGAGGGTTTAGAAAACTTATATTGACAGAACTAGTAACATCAGAAAGGCCTCCTCTTTTTTTGTTAGCTACAGCTTATCACATCTGGACAAAAGGTGTCAGCTAGGACAATATCTGATTGGATTAGACAGTGTAATCTCTCCACATTCAAATGTCATGTCAGCATCTCCAGTTACAGAAGGATTGCAGGAAGCGGGGCTAGGAAGTTCTTTAGTTTACCCCAAATCTTAACACAATTACATGCCACCATACCTAGTTGCTGGTACAAACTAAATGGAAAGGTAGAATATATCTTACAAATGCACTCAGGTATTCAATTTATATTACTCAAGCAAAGCTAGTTAAACTGAAATGCCACTGCAGTTTTAAGAGGCAAAAGCAAACTGGAGAAAGAGGTAAACTCTTAATTACTGGTGTAAATGAAAAAAAATAGTTACTTCTCATCCATTCTGCTCCGCATTTTCTTTAGTTTCTGCATGATGCTACTTGTCTCACAGCTAGATATGGAAGAAGGGCTGCAGGTCTCTGCATCTGTTGGCAGTGGGCTGGACGAGTGTGCTTGCTTTACATCATCTTCACTGCACTGCTCCTTGGACAGAAAGGAAATAAAATTTGATAACTAGTATTTCTAAAAATGCTATTTTCTTGTTTTATTAAAAGCTGTAACAGAACAAATAAAAGACATCCACATTATGTATTATAATACATGCTGATGTAATCTGGTCATTATAGCTAGTTCACCTGTACATATACTAGAAAGGACTAAACGGAGAAGTTACTAGCAGTTTGCCTTACAAATTCAGTTCCCAGAAAACCTCACAAAGAGAAGAAAAAGTCTCTTGTTCTCTCAAAGAAGTCCCAGTTTAACTGCCAAGTCACAACATGCTGTGTTCTAAACCAGGGTGCCCAGTTTCAGCTCTCCAGATATTTCTGAGCTGCAACTTCTATCACTCATTGCCATTATCAGACTGGCTAGGGTTGAAGGGAATTCAGTTCAGGGACATTTGGAGACCATCTGCTTGAGCCAATGTCCTGGGATCAAAACCCATTCTTCAGAATGTAGTTCTGGTTAACTGTAGACTTCATCATCTTTGTTCAAAGGAGAAAAAGTTAGCCATTTCACTGTATTTTGCCCTTGAGGACAAAACCCAAAACTAGTGTTATATGAAGAAATATTTTTGGATTGTTTGAGAAGTGCCCGATGAATAATTTTCCCCTTTATGTACTGTATCCACTAATCACTCTTTCTAAACAAAACAAGTATCCTCCTTTTGTTTCTTTCTGTTTATTTTATTGTCAGCCATCTTGGGATCTCTTATAAAGCAATATATACAGATGATGGGTGGGTGATGATGAATGCATGCATGCATGCATGGAGCAGGCACATGAGTACCATCTGTTCCCAAGACAAAATTAATTTTAGAAGTCAATAGTACTATATTAGTTACCATGTTACAATTCCACGATTAGCCAGAAAGTTTTCAGGTTCAGTTACTGGTTTTTATTGTATTTATTGTCATTAATAATGTTCACTTTTTAAGCTGTGGATCATAATGATTATAAATAATACAGGCAGGCTAATAACACCTGCCTTTCCAGGGCAGCTTACCAGCTTGTTTTCTCCTGCAGACTTCAGTTTTTCCTGCAGTTTCATCGTAGACTGACGTATCCGCTCTATCTCTTCTTGCTGCTTAAGGATCAGCTGCCTCTCTTTCCGAGCTGCTTTATTGGCCTCCTGAAGACGCTTGATTTCTGCCTTTAGAAATAAACAAAACACTTTCTTATCATTCTACCCCTTGCACATATCAGTCTTATTTCTGCTCTTCATTTGGTTTCTTTATTGCCCATTCTTCTGACTACATCTCCTCACACCACAAACCTGTATTTAAATCATTATTTTTCTTATTCTCACTATCAGTTTTTTATTTTAACATTTAAAACAACAACTGCAGGCACAATTAATCACATTTAAGACATTTCAGAAAGTAGTTCTGAGCATATCTATGCATGTGGCCTTCTGAGAGCACTTGTAGTTCTCTACCACTGGAAGGCCAAGGAAATGTGCCTGGCTGCAGGCTGACTGGCGTTCCAGATGACCACATGGCCGACAACAATGGATTGGCCCAGGAGATAAATCAAGTACAGAGGACAGAAGGGAGAAGATCACAGGTGTGAGAGAAGGATAGGCTGGAAGTGCAAGAGGAAGTTTATAGACACAAAAACCTGGCAGGTGGGATCAATGAAAACTGGTTCTATGTTGGGGGATAAATAGTTCAACTAGGGCCCAGTTAAGGTTTATAATGAACCAAACCAGGCAGAACTTGAAGTACTTTCAGCATCCACATCAGGGCACAGACCACTAGAGGCTCCCGCTATTACTGTGTGCTTCATTATACAATTCACATGATGCCAAGAAGCCTCACCAAAAACTTCAGTGGCTCACCAGCTGTTATTCGTCAGTTCTGTACAGCGATTCAGTCACACAGGGAGCCTTGTGGTGGACTGGCTGACTTACAAATGTGCTGCTAACATATGTATTTGCCTAGTTGGTGCCAAACTAACAAACATCAATACAACTGCCAGAAAAAGACTGCTTGGGCATTTTTCTTTCAATAGATGCAACCTATTCAGTATTAGACTGAAAAGAAAACATTCACCAACCCTGTTAAGGATTCAGTTTATGACGTAAAACTTTTTTTATCTGCCCTTCCAAAGGTATTAGCTACGTTGTGCAACAAATTGTATGTGGGCATGACTAAAAGCCCAATACATATTAGGATTAGAGAACACAAGTCAGGAATAAACAGATGGAAGACACAAGCTTCCTTGATCAAATCTTCCTTTAATCTAAACATTCCACTCAAAATTTGAAATACAGTCGGACCCCCATATCCACTGATTTGGTAACTACAGTTTCAGTTAACCACGGTTACTGGATCAGCCCACCTCCAGCCATGATAAGGGAAAACCACCCAAAACCAGAAGGCCTATTTCAGCATCCATAAAGTGTTGGAATAAGCGTGTGACGACACCGGAGCATGTCCCAAAATGTAAGGAGCATGGGAGATGGGTGGGAGGCGTCCAGTGGCATCTATTCCAATGCTCTCCAGAGGCTGAAATACGCCATCCGGAGGCCAGAATAGCACTTTTGGTTCTGGGATTGCACGACCCCAGAACCGGAAGACCTTTTCGCAATTATCCACGGTTTCAGGTAAACACGGTAGGAGCCAGAATGTATCCCCAGCGGATACAGAGGTCCAACTGTACTTTTTGTACTGAAGAACTGATACTTACAATACTTATCTTTTTAAGCAATTAAAATGTTCAGTACTCATCCTAGTCTCCTCCTTCTGGCCCAGTAGGCTCTTCATTTGTCATGTGGTGAACCTCTAACACATCATGGGGGCATTTTGTACTTGAGCCAGCAACAGAGTAGCTCCCCAATTAGCTCCTCAACTGCTTTTCTTCAAATAAAAATTGGTCCTCAAGTGTAACATAATTATGGGATAGTTGAGCACTCGGGAATCTGTAGCTTACGTAGTCAGGGATCAACTGTCTCCCCCCTGTGAAGGCTGACTGATTTTTTAAAAAAAGTTCTTGACTCAACCATCTTCTGAACCTTTAAGCACAACTTCTCTATTTCATTTATCCTAGAATGCAGCCTTCATGGTTGTGGTTAATTTGTCAATGCACAGAGAACAAAGAATCTAAGAAGCGTGATTTTTTTCTTCTTCATGTTATTACAACAAAAAAATCAAGAATGTAATGCTTCTTTCCACAAAACCACTGGCTGGATCACAAGGCACATAATCTGACCCGTCTGGAGAACATCTGTATATATTCCACCCAAGAACTTCAGCAACTCTACAAGTATTTATAGCAGTGGTTCTCAACCTTCCTAATGCCGTGACCCTTTAATACAGTTGTGGTGACCCCCAACCTAACTCTAACCCTAACTCCCAACCATAAAATTATTTTCGTTGCTACTTCATAGCTGTAATTTTGCTACTGTTATGAATCATAGTGTAAATATCTGATACGTAGGACGTATTTTGATTGTTACAAATGCAACATAATTTAAGCATAGTATTCACAGCAACCACAGCTGAATATAAAAGTGTCGTTTTAC
>MTQE01001134.1:8179935-8194213 GCA_014337955.1 Aspidoscelis marmoratus | reverse complement strand
TTGTGGAGACCCCCAACCACGGGGGCAGAGCAGGTGGGAGGGAAGGGTGGCAGGGGACTCTTCGCGACCCCTCTGAAAGGGTAGTTCGACCCCCAAAGGGGTCCTGACCCCCAGGTTGAGAACCACTGATCTAGGAGTTCTGATCTCCTGTCCCAACCAGCACTTCATTAATGGAGATACAGGAGATCTACAACTTGAGATCTTTCAGTATAGGGCAGGATAAAAATGTAAATAATAAATATAGAAATTTGGAGTGTTAAGTTCTCCAGACCCCCTTACTTTTTCTGGTGCTCTAGCCAAGCTAGTTCGGCTTTTGCTTTCTCTTTCAATGCTTTCTCCCGTAGTCGGAGTAGTGATGAATGGTGAGCTGCCCGCATTTCTTCTTCCTTCATGTACTGCCGCACCATTTCCATTGTAAACTTGGAGAAACTATCTTGTCCTCCTGAAAACGGCAGGCTCAGTTCCTAAAACAGGAAAATGAATAGAGAATATTAGTTTCCATAGGACCAAATACAAATTTAGCCTAATCCTTTTCTAAATCCAATCTGTACATAATGAAGAAACGTCTGTAAGTTTATGCAGTATTTGAGTTTCTCCACCAGTTGTTATGTGCAGATCTTGTCCATTCCTTGCATAATATGATGGTTCCATCCACTATGTCAGCCAAACCACATTACATGAAGCAATTCCAGAGATCACATCCCTTAATTGCTAGGTTTCCTCTGCTGGCAAAGGCTTGCATAAAAAAAATCCTCAGTTTAAACTATATAAGAAGCATGAGGCTATATTTTAGTGTCCATAAATAGCTAAAATTACATTGTAGACATTATGCAAGAAACAGCCATATACAATCTTTACAAATGACTTAACACTGCCTAACAGAAGCATGTGTATAATTCATTTAACCACACATACACATTCTGAAAGATATCTCCACTGAAAACGACGAGTCCCACACAACCTCATTCACAATATCCCGAATGCTTACTTTAACAGGTGATAAAGTGGCTTTTTCAGGTGAAGCCTCTTCATCAGAATAATCACCAAGATTATTTCTTCTTTTCTTCAGATTGATCCGGCGGTGACTCTCAGAAGGCAACAAAGACCGGAAAGATTTTTCTTCAATCTCATCCTCTGTCATGGATTCATCAAATTTCAGAGAATACTCTGTTGCAACTGAAGTTGAATCTGAACAAAACAAGAAAATAAAAAACATATATTCAAGGGTAACTTTTATTTTGTATTGTTGTTAGGATAGTGAAGTATGTTGGTTGGTGTCAAGCGGAATCCTATAAAAAGTGAAACTAATATGGCACTTCTCCAAAATGAATGATATTAAGCTACTGGTGCTATTTCCAGATAACACATTTGGTGTTTACTGTGGCAACTTTGTAAATGAACTGGTGCAGGCCAGTTTGGCAAGTGCCAAATAAGCTACCAGTCAGTATCCAAGCACATGAGAAATTGGACAAGGTCTGGAATTCATCAGCTCTCTGCGCCAGTGGGCCACGGAAACAAGGGAGATAAGAGAAGTATGGGAATGAAGAATGAAATGTTGTTCTAACCCTGAAATCTCTGTGGGTTTGCAAAGAAATATCTGGCCCACACCATGCAACAAACTACCTACACCAGAAGTAACCAGCTGATTTAATAAAAACAGCTGGCTGAGCGTAATGTGATGTTTGGTAAAATTAGTTGCATGTCTCAAGCATATATGTACATAATGCATCATTCAATAGGTAGATAGATAAGAAGAACATAAGCTTCCTGCAGTGCACCTACTGTAGGTTCTTTATTCTAATTTGAATCATGCAGGAACATACTTTTCTTGCTACAATTGTATTGAAATGTTTTGAAGTAGGGTCTCCAAGATGCTTAAAGCACATTGTCTTGCTCAGGACCATCACCAGGGGGGATGAGCAAACAGAAAGAAGAACAAAAATGAACCAAAGACCCACTTTTTTTCTTTATTTAAAACAAAAGGAAAGGAAAGATGTAAGAAGCAATATGAAGGATTGATTCTGGATGAAAAACAGCTGGAAGGGGGAGGAAGCAACACATACTGAAACAGAAGTTAAACAAAGGTAAACAACCACCCTGGGACAAATACTGCTGAGCAAGAAGCAGAAAACTTTGCCTCAGTCATGTTCCCCAACCTCCCTAACTGAAGCTGGAGGACACCCCATCACTCATGGGTACCTTGCTTTATGCCAAGCAACAGGATAAATAAAATAAGCATTACGTTTTGTAGTCTTGCTAAAAGACTACACCAACAAAACAAGGAGTATAAACATATAAAATACTCATCTGAAGACCAACCTCGCTCATCACCAATGGATGGAATACTATTATTCTGCAGGGAATCATTCACAGCTGTTGGAATCTCCTCTTCAATGGAACTTCCTGGTTTCTCACGTCGAGATGGTTTCTTATTTCCCTTCAAGGATGGAACAGACGGGCTTTCCTGGCGACTGCTACTGCTACTGTTTTATACAGAGAAATGACAAAAATACAGAAAATCTCAGACTACAACTTTCAAGCAGGTCTCAAATAATGAAGTAAAAAAACCAGTTTCTTGTATAAACATTTGTTCATTAAACAAATGAAGTCCTATTTTACAAACTACGTGAAAGCAAAATAACGCTGTTAAATGAAGTATTATAAAAGGAAGTCATATTTTGCCAATCATGTTGTTTTACAAGCAACATCTGCACATTTTCATTTTCATGCCAATAGCATGTAGCTGCTCAAATATATGGCTCTGTATAATTTTGGGTAGATGCTGAAGATGAAAGTGAGTAACAAAGCTCCATATCTGGTTTTAAAATGTTTCTGTATGAGGTTTTGCACAGGTGTAGAACTCAAGGAATATTCTAATTCTAAGTCCTTCAAAAATACAGCAACTCAGCTAATACTTATGCTGAAGGACAGAATGGCTTTTGCATAGTTCTATTCACTCCTGGTACAATACAATGCATTTGAGAAAACTAAACATAACAAATTATAAAATCATCGCTTATGGATGGAGTGCCCAATACTGACACTTTCCATTTTTTCCCCCTTGGGGTTGAAAGGTAGTGAAACTGCTGACACTTTGGTCAGTTCACAGTTCCAGTGTCTCACAGTTTTGCAGATGCTAATTTGGTATTTCTGATTTTAGTACTGTTGTATTCAGGACTTGGGGAGCCCGGGAGTCTCTCATTTTAATTATTTATTTTATTTACTATATTTATAAATCATTTCCTTTCATAAAAGTCCTGAGACAATTTCCATAAGAACAGACAAAACTATCAATCACATTAAAATGTCACTTTTAAAAGTAGCTGGAAAGGAAAAGACCATCCACACAGGGGAGACGTGAATGACAAGGAATGGTTTGTAAGTGCTTCATAAATATTAGAGAGGAGAGCATTCCAGAGTGCAGGTGCTCCCAAAGAGGAAAGCTAAGTGCAAATAACGACAAAATAACTATCTGGAAAAGGACATCCCCTAAGAATCTTAGGAGTCTTACACGTCTATAATGGGAGAGGTAGAATGTTAGGTAACCTGATACCATGAGGTTCCCAGAACTTAAAAGATAACAAAGAAATTTATGTTGTATTGAATAGGATCTTTTGGAGCTCCATCTTCATATTTGACATTCAAATTTTAGGTGTATCAGCTCTGAAGACAACAGTATGAAGCTTCAAACAGGTTTAGCTAAGGTGCTTATTATATCTAAATTTAGACAAATCTCAAGATGTCTGAAGTGAAATGAAGCACATTTATCACAAGCGTCTAATTTTTACATCATTATCTTGGGAAGGATAATATTCATTACGAAACATAAACATCAACCATTTCAAACAAGATTAGAAGTACAAAGACAGCATTACTGATAGAGTTCTAGGCTAAGAAGAGTTTTTTTAAAAAAAAATCACATGTATTTATTAAATTCATTTTCCACTCTTTACAATTAGCAGTTACAGAAAGTGCCCAGTCTGGCTCAAAAAGAAAGCTATTCAACAACCATGGCCTGCAAAATAGAAGGCACAACCACCAGAAACACCTGTCCCACTGAGCTTCGTCAATTGAGGAGGTCTATATGGGAGGAGGTGTTCTTTAGGACCTAACATCTTACTGTCAGTGTCTTAAACTGGAGACATTAGGGAATGCTGTTAAACACTTCATTACACTTCAGCATCTCTTCGAAAAATAAAGGAGGGTTTACCGGATAATATATGAAAAAGGTCCCAGCAACCAAGTGATACATCAAAGTATGTGTTTCCATGAAAGTTTATTCTCTTTCTTCTTTGACCATAATGGTCCAATGCTGGGAGGTATTGACAAGTTCCGCAATTTGCTTCTTTAGGATAAAAGTAAAAGCTAGTTCTAAATTCATGAAAAGATAACAGGGACATGAAACGAACAAAACAGTGCTAGGAATGTGTTTCACCACGTGAAGAACTGCAATTTAAAGCCAATGTCTTCTGTATCAAGTTCCTATACTAAATTATATATAAATTTTGCTTCATACCTCTGATCGTGTGCCTTTGATCTTGATGATTCTGAATAACTATCCAATGAGGGAGAATAATGGTGCTTTGAATCACCCATTTCCTCTTTGCTTTGTGAAAGAGTAGTTGACTCTGCTTTCCTGTTAAAGAAATGCAAGCATATTTAAGCAACCTTGAAAATCAAAAGCAATCTATCAGTTGACTGACTTAAGCACCTGAAGAGAAAAAACCTTGAGATACAGGATACAAAATAAAGTGCATTGGAATTGGAAAACCTCCTCTTTCCAATCCAGTTTGTAATTAATCTACAGGCCATTTGCGTTGGGCATTACTACAGCTAGCTGAAATTTATGTACCTGTGATCCCATTCTCTCTTGAAAACTTCACAGTCTACTACCATTTTTTTAAAAAATATATATATAATACCTGTTTACACTGTGAGTTTTTGATTGTTTTCTGAAAGCTGAATGATATTTCTGCTCTTGGTCCAACAGTCTACTATTTGGAGATTCAGGAACAGCCATGGCATCGGAAATTTGGGCACGTGTTAGTTCTGTTATCTGAGTAAAAGAGCAGGAAACAATTTTCATGAATTTATTTTTTGGGATTTATACACTGCAGATTTCCAAGGATTCTATATTATTTACAAGAAATATATGTTTAAAAGTCCACAAGTTAATGTATAAAATTTCTGAATTCACATGCAGTTTCAAATGCTTTTTTCACTGCACACTTCAAGCAGCTACTGAACCATATTCCGTTTCCAATAAGATATTGTAGATAAGGACAGAAAAATTATTTCTCCTGAAGAGTATAGGAGTTTGCTCATACTATCTTTCTAAATTGTGAAGTCAGCAATTGCCCTCTTTAGGCCCTCTTCATTTCTCAGTGGTGTTTTGCACAAACTTCACATGATTATTGACAACTGTGCTGCACTCACACTACACTGCATAGTTCATAACGTTTATCATCACAAATGACATCATGCTCTAAAGACCTAATAGGAACAAGCTTTTCATTTACAAAGCAAGTAACATTAGGGAAACATTTTGCACAGGTTTAAGCTTGTCAGAATTGTACAGCAGAATCTAACCTCATGTATCTGGTGCACAGCATCTGTAGTGAACAAAGTAGCCTCAACCTGCTGAGCTGCAATCTTACATGTGGTTTCCTGAAGAGCCTCTACAGCCTCTTGCCGTGACTGAACTAGTTGCTGCAATGATTCTGCATGTGCCTATATAGAGCAATAGAACATACTCATTTACTTTTTAAAAAATAAAAAGACCACAGAGAGTGCAGGCTTACACTAGGCTGAGGAATCTGAATGGGGAGTCTATCAGGAGAATAGGAAAGTTGTCGGACAATTTGGTAATAAATTACATGCTCCCCTAAAGTGCAGCTGAAGGACAAGACATTTTAAATTCTTTCTCATAAGTCATATCAGGAAGAATACACACTATGGTTAAACCAAGAGTCCTCAAACTTTTTAAACAGGGGGCCAGTTCACTGTCCCTCAAACCATTGGAGGGCCGGAATATAGTTAAAAAAAACCTATGAACAAATTCCTATGCAAGACAGGCAGTGGCGGCAAAAACACCCGGCAGGCCGGATAAATGTCCTCTATTGGCCGCATGTGGCCCGCGGGCCGTAGTTTGAGGACCCCTGGTTAAACTGTCAGTTATTTACAGTTCTGGGTGGGCGCCCTCTATGGTCCAGTTGTGTGCAGCACATGGAACCCAACCTACACCATGCATTCCTCCCTCAACCACTGAAAGAAAGATGTCTCATGGTAAGTACCAAACCATCTTTCTCTATGGTTGGGAATGGATCCTTCTTCTCTTTCCTTCCTGGGCAGAGCTGGAGTACAAACTCATCCATGCACACAGCCTTTCTAGAATGAATGTATCAATGGCTACTAGAATGAATGCCTAGGTGCATCTTTCAGGCTGGGGGGGGGGGGCGGTGCAGAAGCAGGAGGCTTCTAATACCATTTGCTGGGATTCAAGAGCAGGAAAAGGTTTGTCCTTGTCTCTGTTTGAGATGCCCATGAGCATTTGGAGGGCCACTGTGTGCGACAGGATGCTGGACTGGATGGGCTGTGGCCTGATCCAGCAGGGCCTCTCTTATGTTCTTTCAAAGATGGAATATTCCAGGGATGAAATTTTGTAGATCCAAAATTCTCTTCTTTCTCTCCAAGAGCCCTGAACTGAGGAAAAAACATCTTTTCTCCAGTACTTATTTTCCTTCTCAAGATCTTTGGCTTTTAAAGGAAGCCCAATTAATCTACCTTTGTACTTCTGATAGGCTACAAACAGGTTACAAACAGATTCTTCCTGAGTTTTAAGACTAGGTGAATCCAAACAGGTTCTTTTCTTGATGCATGTTAAGGCCTTCAGTTTTATTTACCTAGTGTTTATTACTTGTGAGCCAGAAACTAGCATCAATATCTCCACACAGCACAGTTCATTTTAATGTTTCTCACAGAGTTTGAAATACTACAATACCTGGGCTGCTTTCTGTCTAGCCTCTTCTAGATGCCTCTGACTTTCCAAAGCTTCTTGTTCGGCCTTCAGCTTCAAAAGAGCCAAATCCCGCTCATGCCGCTGCTGCTGTGCCTATAGACAAGGATTTAGTTTATTTTATGTTCAGGGACTGAGTGTTGATACATTCAGGGCAGTTTATAATAAATACCTTTTCATAGGAAAATCAGACATCAGTTATTTACCCTTAAAATACTTTACTAATAATTAGGAGTTACATTTCAGTATTTTCTGGTGCCTCTTGTGATTTACTATATGTTAGGCTGCGTCCAGACTTGCGTCAGAGGAGCGGACTTTCTTCTTCCCACAGAAGTGGTGCAGCATCCAATTGAAGGGTGCGAAGTAAAAAGATGCTGATCAATCAGCACCTTTTTACTTTGCTTCTTCAGGGATTAGCTGCACCCACAGCTAAGGGCAATGGCATGTTCCCTCTGACCGATGAGAAGCTGCTTTGGCGGGACAGTGCAGCTTTCGATCGCCCTGTCAGGAGTACCAGAAGCAACTGCAATGTCCCTGCATGGCTTCCAATCATTGTGTGAGGCTCTGGCAGAATGACAACAGTACCACATACGTCTGGATGCAGCCGTAGTGTTTAAAGCACAAAATTAATATATTAAATCATCATGGCAATTAATAATAATAATAAGAGTTGGCTTTTCTACCCTGCTTTTTTCACCTATTTAAGGGGACTCAAAGCAGCTGACAAAGCTTTTCTATTCTTCTCCCCACAACAGAACACCCTGTAGTAGGTGGGGCTGTGAGAGGTCAAAAGAGAGTTGTGACTAGCCCAAGGTCACCCAGCTGGTTTCATGGGGGAGGGCAGAATTGAACCCGGTATTCCCAGATAATAGTCCGGCTCCGTAACCACTAGACCAATCTGTGATATGATATATTTATTTCACAGGTATTGGTATTTCTGAAAACTGTAATTACACTTTCTAGCAACTGCAATCTCAAATATATTCAATGCTTTTTAAGAAGCTTAGCTATTTATAATTTCTAAATACAATACAGTAATATTCAGCTTTAACAGTCAACGAATCATTAGAGAAGGCTCTCTTCTTTCTAATTCCTGTCTGGAGGGTTTCAGAGGAAATTCACAAAACAATATAGTCACTTTCTAGTTACCTTCAAGATCTGAGCCAATGAAACACTTTCTTGTTGTGCAAGTGAGATGCCACGCACTCGCTCTACATCGGATATTTGGCGAACAGATTCCTCAATTGCACTTAAGTAATTAAGTTCTGCTGACATTCGATGCTGGAGACCAGCTGGTGAGAACCGCATTGAACCTGCAATATAAGTGCACCATATTAAACATCAGCCAACATGACCTTAAATCAAATAAAACAATTTGGGAGTTGGGAGCTTTGTGTGCTAGCTCACCATTTACGCTACTAGCTCCAGTACGATTGGTTCCAAGATTTATGTCAGAAAAGGCAAGGTTTGGCTTAGTTCCAGGAGAAATAGCAGCTGGAGAGTTTGACCTGGTTTTTTCCGACGGGTTAACTACAGGATCCAACTGTTTCTGTAAGCTGGGAGATTGTGGAGAGCTTGTAGTTTTTGGTGACCTTGCTTTATCTGGAGGACTAAAGGGGGAAAAAGAGAATAAAAATACCAATATTGTTTTCCTATGAAAACAGTTGTAAGAACTTAAGTAAACAATGAAATTAACAAAACTACATGAAAGCAACATGTTTGATGAAAGAAAACTTCACCACCCTGAAAAAGAATAATTTTGTAATATCTGAAGACATACTCCAGGTTTTTACACTGTGGCCTTACAAATCTCTCTTGAACCACTGGCAATAACGGTTACTGAAGATACTGCTGACATAGTGGAGTGAGGCAGTATATTCACTGTTGTTCGAACTCCTTGAGATTTGTATGCTAGAACAATTTCAGCCTTCAGTCAACAGCTCAAAACTTGACAGGTTGCTCTGACATAAAGATTAGGTGGATAGCAAGCAGGACACATAAAGATAATCTGATCTACTGGAATTGTCTGTCATCTTAGAATATATTGTAACAACTCCCTTGGTGTCTAGAATGTGCCATAACTTTGTGAAAATATAGGGGGAAGAATATAAGGAAGGGAGGTATAACCTGCAATCCATTTCGGGATTGGAAGAGTGATTGTTCTTAAAACCACTTTACTATGCCCTGTGGAATAAGAGGTTGCTCTTGATGAAAAGCTTCCATGAGATTCACTATATAGAAGTTCTGCATGACAGGGTTGACTTGTACAATAAAGAGCTACCACCATAATAAAAGGTTTCCCTAGTAATACCTCTGAATAAGGTAAGAGATAAGAAGAATGGAAGAGAAAATATAAAAGAAAACCCAGAGGTTGCAAGTCAGTGACAGCATCTTTTTATGTCAATTCTTGTTTCTGAACTGGGAAAGAAATTTAAGACACCTTGTAATTTTCTGAAAAGAAAAAAAGATCTATTGCTAGTGCATTCTACTTGTTGGAGTTCTCATTGAATGCTTGTGTTGCTGCTGAGATCTATCTTCATCTCCATTGCCTTTACCCAAGATGTAACTTAAGACTGGATACTAGTTACTGGAACAAGAGTGTGAGATAAGCCCTGAAGGGACATGGGATACTTTAGCCTTGACTAGAAATAAACTCAAATATTGTTGGTCATGAGTAAAATATGAGAATTCTAGATCAGGAGGATAAAACACTCAAGTGATTCCTCCCACAAAATGTGCCTGCGACTGGCCTCTTTTTAGAAGAATGGCCTATTATATGGGCCAAACCAGCTAACCTCCTGAGATGCAAAACTAATATCAGTCATGTGATACTTTCTCTGCTTCAGAATGGTTCAGCACTGAACCAAAAGAACCATTTACACCCCTAAAATGCTGCAGTTTGAGATAACTGATGTAAACATGCATTTAAAATTAGTTTGAGCTATATTATTAATAATACAGCAAATGCTGGTTCTTAAATACAAGGAAGGGGTTTTCTTTAGGCATCCCTGATAATTCTTTCTGTTTCTTGTCATTATGCTACCCATAGGGAAAACAACCATTCAAACATATGCCTATCTGTTAGGAATACACAACTCACTCCCTAAAAGTGAAACAGGTGTCTTCTGTTTCAAAGACAATATGTTGCTTGCATGCAAGTGCTCATAAGAATGTAAGAAGAGCCCTGGTGGATCAGGCCAAAGTCCACCTAGTCCATCCTGTGTCACCCAGTGGCCCACCAATTACCCATGGGCATCTCAAGCAGATACAAGGGAAAACCTTCTCCTGCTCTCGAATCCCAGCAAATGGCCTCAGAAATATCCTGCTTGTCCCCCCAGCCAGAAAGATATACTTAGGCGTGCATTCTAGTAGCCACTGATATATCTGTCATCCATAAATTGGTCTAACCCTTCCTTAAAACCAGCTAGGCTGGTAGCTGTTACAACCTCTTCTGGCAGCAGATTCCACAGACTGATGAACCTCTGAGTGAAGAAATCCTTCCCCTTGTCGGATCCGACTCTCCTACCCATCAACTTCACAGAGTGCCCCCTGGTTCTAGTGTTGTTCTCTATCCACCTTTTCTATACCATGCATGATTTTAAAAACTTCAATCAGGTCCGCTCTTAAACATCATCTTTCCAGGCTGAAGAGGCCTAGACGTCACAGTCTGATCCCATAAAGGAGGTGTTCCAGCCTCTTAATCATTCTAGTTGTCCTTTTCCAATTCCACAATATCCTTTTTGAGGTGTAATGACTAGAATTGTACACAATATTCCAAATAGGGCCTCACCATAGATTTATAAAGAAGCAAAATGACTCTTGCTGACTTGTTTTCTATTCCCTTCCTAATTATCCCCAGCACTGATTTAGCTTTTTTACCGCTGCTACACACTGGGCTGACCCTTTCGCTGAGCTGTCCATCCCAGCATCCCTTTCCTCGTATGTTGCAGAGACCTGAGCCCCCATCAGTTCATAGACATAATTTGGATTTTTGGCCCCAATATGCATTATTGTGCACTTGTTAAGATTAAAGCACATTTGCCACTTGGTTGCCCACTCACCCAATGCTAAGAGATCCCTCTGGAGCAATCTCTTTCAGGTTTTACTAACGTTAAGTATCATCAGCAAACTTTGCTATTTTACTATGTACCCCTTCTTCCAGATCATTAATGAATAAATTAAAAAGTACTGGTCCCAACACTGAACACTTGAGAAATAATCACACAGATGTAACCCACAGTGGAAGACTGCTCAAGTTAACAATAGCTATTAGTAATTCGTCCCTTTACTGCAATGCACTAACATACAATATTGTATCTTATTTGATATACCAAATAACAGTCCATGCACAGTATTACTGAAGTGTTAGCAATTCAAGCTTACCTCATTAAAGAGTTGCCAGAAAATTCTTCCAGAGTACTGTCAGAATCCAGAGTCTTCTCTTGTTCTCTACTAGATGTCCTATTATTAGGTAATGAGGTCTTTGCCTGTTGCAGTCCATATTCTTCTTCTGGAGTTACTTTGTGTTCATCCCACAAAGAATCACTCGAAACACCCAATTCTATCTCTATAATACATATTTTTGCAAAAGGAATTTTTAAAACAAAACATTTCAAGTTGTCCTCATTCACCGAACTTTCAAAACTATTCAGAAATTCCCAATGAGGATCAATGGAAGTTTATGTTCAGCTAGGATGAGCTATGGACTACACTATCAGGAAAGTAATATTGTACAAGAAGATTATAACAGAACATGCAAAAACAGAACATGCAAACACAAGTTTCATCAGTGGGAACCACTGCAGAGTTCAACAGACTTCTTCCACAAGGCTCAGCTTCAAGATCTGTCCCAGACTATCTGTCATGAAGACAAAGGCAAAAAACTAATTTGGTTTCTCTGCAAATTCCTCCACTCCCTTTCTTTTAACCAACCCTTCCTCCATTCTCTGTTCTATGGAATAATAATCTTAGCCAACTTCTTGTTTTTAATGCATTTAAAGAAACTGTTATCATCTGACTTTGTTAAGTACGTGTTCCCTTTTGTTTTCTTCATTAGGACAAGTCTTCTACTTTTTAAGGACACCTTTTTTCTTCCAATACCTTCACTGACATTGCACGTTAATCATTTTCATCTTTTACTGCCCTTGCTGGCTCCATCTGAAATCAACCAACCAATTTAGATCTACAGAATCTCTTCGCTGCTTACAATTCAGTAAAATAAAAATACAAAAAAATTGTAACAAACATTTAAAACTATAATATTGTCAAAGCACTGGTTCCGCTCCTATCTCTGTGGCCAATCTTAGACAGTGGTAATGGGCGAGTCTGATTCGACACCCAGGGAACTCACTTGTGGGGTTCCTCAGGGGCCAATCTTATCTCACATGCTCTTTAGCATCTATATGAAGCCACTAGGAGAGGTCATCAGGAGACTTGGAGCGAAGTGTCATGAATACGCAGATGATACCCAACTCTATCTCTCTGTGTCATCTGAATCAGAAGAGGTGGCTGAAGTGCTTGACAGATGCCTGGAGGCGGTAATGGGCTAGATGGGGGGCAATAAAGTTAAGCTGAATCCAGACAAGACAGAGATGCTGTGTGTCACAGGGTCTCAAGTCCATGTAGTTGGGAGGCACCTGTCCTCAATGGGGTTGTAATGCCCTGGAAGGGACAGGTACAAAATCTGGGAGTACTCTTCGACCCTATGCTGACACTTGAAGCTCAGGTGGAGGCCATGGCCAGGAATGCCTATTCCCAACTAAGGTAGGTTCGACAACTAAGGCCACAGTTATCCATGCTCTGGATTAGACTACTGTAATGCACTCTACATGGGGCTGCCCTTGAAGACGGTTCAGAAGCTGCAGCTAGTGCAGAATGCAGCTGCTAGGTTGATGACTGGGACATCTAGCCGGATCCACATCACGCTGGTCTCAAAAGAGTTGCACTTGTTGCCGATTCGCTACCGAGCCCAATTCAAGGTGTTTGACTTGTAAGCCCATAAATGACTTGGGCCCCAAATATCTGAAGGAGTATCTACTCCCATATCAACCTGCCCATGTTGATCGTACCACCATCCTCAGCAGCACCCGGGAGAGGGCCTTCTCAGTGATGGTCCCTAGGCTGTGAAATAGTCTCCCCCTTAGGATGCATCTGTCACCTTCACTTTACCTGTTTAGGAAGGCAGTGAAGACACATCTCTTTGCCCTGGTTAAATGGAGATATGTTTTCCTTTCCCATCCACAGACACTGTTGTTTTAATATATGTTATTGTCTTAATATGTTTGATTTTAAATTTGTTACCTGCCCTGAGACCTTTAGGCCTACGGTGGGACAGAAGTACAAATAATACATAAAGCAATTGCTATGACAAACTAATTTTAAAATGTGTTTTAAGATTTCCCTTAAAAACAGCCAAAGCTGAGGAAGTCCTAATGTAGTTAGTTAGGACATTCCAAGATTCTAAATTAATTCAAGAGAAAGCATTGCTTGGGTCACTGTATTAAATAAGGCAGTGACTCTCACCACAATTTTTACAATATAACGACTTGCATAAAGGAGGCTGAAGAGCCCTTTGTGGAAAGTGTGAACCATTCAATGTACACAGCAAGTCATACCCAATATCATGTCAATGTTCACTGTAATGTGCACGAACATCATGTTTAGTAAACTTAACAAACTGTTTAGTAAATGTGCAGAGGACCATATGCTTAAGTAATTATTCAAAATTTACAAACACAGAAACACAGAAAATACTACTTACTTTCCCTTTTTGCTTTTCTTTTAGATGATGTAGATGAACGAGAAGACCCTGAAGATGGAGGTCCTGAGGAGTGATGAGCAACCTCTCCTGCTTGACAGTCATACTGTAACCTTCGGCTGAAAATCTCTTCTTTTAGGCTGGGGCTACTCCTGCTGTTGATAAAGACATATCATGAACAATGATCCTGGGTGGAGAAAGAAGATTCCAACCTATGAAGGAATGTACTAGAGATGCCTATTCCAAACCTGAGAGGGGTCTGGTGGACTGAAGAGCCTCTGCTCACTGTTTCTATTTCTGCCCACTGGCCCCGGCAATAATCTAGGGGTATTAAGTAACTTGTTATCAACACAACGTAGGTCTCTTAGAAATATACAGATAAGTCAAATAGGTTGGTGATTGCATAAACTTGGTCGCATGCTCCTTCCTGCTCACTACTATACACTTTAGCACAGCAGTCTAAGAGTGTTTTTCCACTGTCACTAAAAGTACCCATTAAGTACCCA
>MTQE01001134.1:8166653-8179770 GCA_014337955.1 Aspidoscelis marmoratus | reverse complement strand
ATGGGTACTTAATGGGTACTTTTAGTGACAGTGGAAAAACACCCTAAGGATGTGCACAAATGTTTCTTTGACATTCTATCCGAATCAAATACCCAAAACATCAGATTTGATTCGAATCTTTTAAATTTGAATTTAACAAGATTCAATTTGAATTTACAAAATTCAAATTTAATTGTTCAAATTTTTTATTTGAATCTGCACATACGAATGTCAACAACATCCGTATGTGCATGTATGCATCTTCCCCACATCCATATGCATCCATACGTATCCTGTAGTTATCCCATATGCAACTTGTTTTCGTCCCATATGGATCCGTACAAATGTGTATGGATGCGGGAAACATGCAGATCTTTGAGTATGCATAGTGTAAAAACCCGTACATATATGAATGTCCAGATAATTCAAACAAATAGATCTGAAATTCAAAATTTGATCAGAATGTTTACATTCGAATTTCGGGATATTCTATTCGAGTTCGAACATCAAAATTTGGCAGATTCGGATTTCGAATGCCTATGAATATTCGTGCACACCCCTACAGCAGTCCACACAAAAATGAAAGTGGAAGAAAGCAAAGTGATTACAATGATAATCAGATTGATTAATTTTAAAAAATACAACCCAGACAATAATAATCAATGTTCATATGTGTGGAAAAGAAAGGACACATATACACAAAAAAAGAACACTAGTACTTACCGTAGGGTAGTGTTCTAGAAGATGGAGAGAGAAGGAATGCCTGACCAATGGGTATATCTTCAACTACTTGCAGGAAGCGACAGATAGCGCACCAGACTACAAAAGCCAGTGCCCCCTAGGCAGAACCCCAGTCGTTCTGGAGTTAATAAAGAGAAAAACTGGAGACTGCTGTCCAGTTTATTCAAAGATCACATGAAACAATAAACTTTGACACACCTCGTAAACGTTACAAGTGATCAAATGGTGAGCGTAAAAAAACTAAGAACAATGAGGTCAACATCTCCCTAGTCTAGGGAGGGGCCGGCATTCCTTCTCTCTCCGTCTTCTAGAACACCACCCTACAGAAAGCACCGGTGTTCTTTTCTCAGAAGATGAAACCGAGAAGGAATGCCTGACCAATGGAAAGTACCCAAGATCAGATAACATATGGGAGGGAGACTAGGGAGAGTTGATATCGTCTAGGTGTTCCAGCACTCTCCCAAATGTCGCCTCCGCCGACCTAAACAGGTTGAGTTTATAGGGCCTTGTAAAGGTCGATGGAGATGCCCAAGTGGCAGCTTTACAGATCTCCTTCCATGACACCTTGCTGCAGAAGGCAGCTGAGGTGGAGGCTGAGCGAGTAGAATGGGCCCAAACATTCAAGAATGGACCTCCAACCCACTTTCCTTTTGGGAACTACGAAGAAAAAGGTATAAACACCTTGGCCCCTCTCCTGAAAGGGAACGGGCTCCACTGCCCCAGCCTGAATAAGTTTCCTAAGGGCCTTAATTACTTCTTTCCTTCTCGAGCCGGAGCCGGCATTCAGGGATTGGATAAAAGAGGCAAAGACTCAAACTCAATCTTATAACCTTCAGAAACAATTTTATAAACCCAAGAACCAACAACATTAGGATTCCAAGCATCAGCAAACGAGCGAAGGCGGCCTCCAATCGAATCCTGGGAATTGGCAGGAGCTAGTCTTTTGGCATGTTGGGAGGCACCCCTCCCCTGCCCCTGGCCCCTAGGCTGGTATCTGGGTTTCCCTCACGAGGGCCTACTAAAGGATCTGGGAGTATCCTCCCTGTTAGAATGAAAATTGCCCCTGGCAGACTGGAATGTCTGAGATTGTCTGGGGGGGACGGACCATTTTTTGTAGGTGCGGTACCTATGGTCTTTGCCCTTAGCAGATGGCTGGGGAAGGGATGGCATGGTTTTCCTTTTCCCTTTCCCCTCGATGAGGACATCTTTCAGAACTTCCTCACCAAAGAGCATGCCACCATAGAAAGGGGTGTTGGCTAGATTGGCTTTAGCTGTGGGATCCACCTGCCAGAACTTCAACCAGAGGGCTCTTCTTGTGGAAAAGGAATAGCCTATGGCCTTAGCTGACAGTAGCATGGAATCTATGGAGATGTCAGCCATAAGGGCGAAGACATTTTTCATGTACTTGACGGGTTGAATGATTGAGGGCAGGATCGAATTGTCCTCCAGAATGGACTCTGCCCACCTGAATGCAGCTCTGGCGAAAAGGGAGAGCTGGGCATTAGACCACATCGAAAGGGACAAGCTTTCAAAGGTCTTCTTAAGCATGGACTCCGTGCGTTTGTCTCCTGGAGATTTAAAATGAGCATCTCCCGCCTTCGGGGTAGCCAACTGCGAGAGAAGGGTGGAGGCAGGTACATCCACCAGAGGGACCACCCAGAATTCCTTGTTATCCGACTCGGGCTCAAATAGCTTTCTGGGTACCAAGGGAAGCCTGGAGTAGTGAGAAGGGTGTTCCCATTCATGGAGGATCATCCTTTTGAAGGATTTAGGAAGGGGGGGCATGAGATTTTGCTTGGAGGGGACTAACATGAAGTTGGCCTGTTCTGAGGTGAGGTCTCCAGGGGTGGACTCTTCGAGGTCTAGAGACAGGGTATCTAACATTTTTGTAAGGATTTTGGGAAAGAGCTCGGTCTGGAAGAGCCTAAGGAACAGTGGCTGCTTGGCTGTTTCCTTCTGCCAATCCCCCATAATCTCTTCCCCTGAGTCCCATCCACATGCATTCTTATTGGGACTTGAGTCATCAGGGACCTCCCTCTCCGATAGGGACTCCAGTCCTTCCAGCTGCCAGGATCACAAAAGTCCTCCAAAGCCCATCCTGAAGCAGAGCCCCAAGAAGGGCTATGCTGTCTGCCCCTGCTGTCAGCCTTGGTTTTCCTTCCAGTCATTGGCGAGCGCGAGCGCTGTCTGCTTGCTTTCAATCTCAGGCTGCGGCTCAGTTCCCTGCTCCTACAATGCTGCCTAGATGGTTGCGTAGGGTGGCGTTCCAAATCCTGGCGCTCCGATACCACTGTAGCTTGCATGCTCATGGACGCTCTAGGCGGCGAACTAGGTGGTGACCGGGAGAGGCCCGTCAGGCCCGAGCCATGCCTCTCATTGGTTCTGGCCTTGGCGCACTGCTTGTCCGCTTGTTTTCGCGAGCTGTCTGCGTGCTTGCTTCATGGGGCGAGGAGGCAGCTCCTTCAGAAGAGCGGGAGGTTTGGAGGCTGAAGAACAAGGGCTTTTGGCCTGTCTGCTGGGTTGGCAGCTCTCTAGGGCTGCCGGCTCTATGGTTTCGGCCGTGACGTGAGTGGGAGCGGCAGTGGAGGTGGAGTGAGACTTCTTTGCCCTCTGCTTCTTTGGATGGGAAGGCGAGGATGGCTGAGTGCCCCCTGATCCCTTCTCTGAGGATCTTCTGGCGCCACGAGGTTCGGGGGAGGAGGGAGTAGTCAGAATCGGGCCCAAAGAGTTCCTCCACCAATGTGTCTCTGGATCCCTTAGGATGAAGGGGAGGCGTTGCATCAGAAGTTTCCAGTGCCTGAAAGTTGAGCCTTCAGCTTGTAGAAATCAAGCACACACACCGCCACGGCTTGTCTGATCTCCGATAGGAAGGCATAAGGAGTCGGGTCATAGACCTGATCGAAGCCGGTGGGAGGTGGGGCAGAGAAGGTCAGGGAGGCCAATGAGGCACTAGCCATGATGTTGATCTGGCTTTGAGCTTCAGGCTCACTTGGCTATGCAGAGGAAGGTGAGCCTGGTGTGGCTGAGGGGATGACAGCTTACCCAACAGCCAATCCACAAAGTGTTTGAAGGTCGAGAGATCTTCCTCCGAGGGTGGGCGACAGGGATAGAGCAACTGCTCCAGTGGGAGGGAGATGAGAGAAGGAACGCTACTGTCTAGAATCAGATCCGCAATGGACCAATCTGTCGGATGACTTTGTTCAGAATCAGGGCCTAAAGGCCTCTGCTACATTCACGAGAAAAGAAGTCTTCGCTGTCCTGCAAGAAGCGACAGAAGGACTGGGGTACTGCCTAGGGGGCACTGGCTTTTATAGTCTGGTGCGCCATCTGTTGCTTCCTGCAAGTAGTTGAAGATATAACCATTGGTCAGGCATTCCTTCTCGCTTTTGTCTTCTGAGAACTAAGAATAAATTATACTACAAATGGGGGGGGGATGACTTGACAGAGCAACAAAGCAATAATAAATTCAATTAATAAGTCTAAGTAGTAAAATTAAATTGAGCAGTTTTTAAAAAAAATTCTGCACAAACTATTCATATTGGATAGCCAGAAGTTTTCTGACACAGTGTATTCTGGCTCAGCCCATATCTGAACCTGAAGCATGCTTGAAACATCCAAGACCAGTGCGCACAAAGCTAACCTAAAAAACGGTCTTCAGAAATGAACATGGAACAATACTATCCAAAAACTCATTGAGTGACTTGCTACAGCCATACTGCACCAGGATTCTGGGCACTTCACTGGGTTTCAGACAATAGCAGGCCTACTTTAAGTCACTACAAACTGTTTTTAGTATATTACTCATTCTGCCCAATGCACTTATTATGATTCATTATGCACTCTTACAAAAAATATTATTCTCTAATTGAATAAGGAAGAATATCACACAGTATGAAAGCAAACACTTTCACTGCAAACAGTTTCGTTAAAACTTTTGTTCCTTGCCATTTTAATATTCTGAAAGTACCTAGGCTCAAGCGCAACCTTTCTGTCAGCTATGGTTCCACTTCCCTGTGATGAAATGAAGTCATCTTCATATGAAACTAGACTCGCTGGAGGGCTCATGGCTGGTAATGAGGGTCGCTGGGTTGGAGTTGGTGATCCTTGTCCTGACCATTCTTCAAATCCTGTACACAGGGAAAAAGTGAAAACTGAATGTAACCATTAGGTCAGAAGTGTGCAATGAGTCATATCACGTTGAATCAAGTGAATGAAGAAAGGGAACTTTAAAATGATTTTTGACATTAAGTAACAGACTTGGCCTTCACAAAATCAAAATCAAGTTTGTAGACCTGTTAAATTATCTACTTCAATCAACTGTATTATGAAATGCACTTTAAACATGCTTTCTGATTTCTGTTGCTTATTATTTCCTACCCAATATTTAAAGCTTTCCTTGGGGGGGGGGGATTTATGTTTTCCTTAGGGGGGGATTGTCCATTTTGATGGCCTGTTCTTAAATAACTCAGTTCAATCATTTCATTGTTGCCTACCCCCTGAAAGTGAGGCAATAACAAAGTTTATAGCACAATGAGGAATGCTTTGTAACAGAAATTCATTGACTATTCTTTTATTGATTAGAACTAGTTAAATAAAATGTCCAGTTTTATATAATTACTTAAATTGTTTAAGAACTTTACTCTCTAACCTGCAATGTTTAGATATGATCTGAAGACCATGACACCAATTTAAGGAATAATTAGTCACCTTTCCTAAGGAGACTGGAAGTACCCTGTATATAAGCAAATATCAGGTCAGGATTTGTTTTTTCTTTAAAAGTTAACCATCAGGATTACAAAAATGCACTTACCAATGAGGCATATCTAGCCCCATTACTAGACACGTTTAAACACACAGTGAAGACATAACTCTTTATTCTAGCCTTTGGGGAAGAGGTTGCTTGCCCTCTGTTTCATCATTATCTGTCATTTTTAATGAGTCTATTTTTAATTGTGTATTTAATATTGGTTTTAAGGGATGAAAAGGAGGTGTGTGAGTGCAGCACTGAGTACAATAAAATTCTATTTTCTTACCTTTGCTACATTGCTGGTAAGATTTAGTAAAGATGTTGATGACACTATGTGGACTTCCCTTGGCCAATTCTTCCCAAGGTCTTGGAGCACTCCAGATCTGCGTGAAAATGGGCAAATACTTCTCTGCCTCCATCTGGAATTCTTTAATGGGTTCATAACCAGTTTTATCTGCCACACAGAACTCTTTTTCTTTTAACACTTCAGTCATTTTCAGAGGTGGATACTCATGCTTTTCTCTTTCATCCTCAGAGAGAAGACCATCACTGAGAGGTCCCTCGCTTATTGAATCCACACTCCCATCATGTGCAGTTACACCTTTACTTTCAGCATCAATGTGACATACTTCCTTCCTGGATATATTTCCTAGTATTCCATCAGGTCTGAAGCTCCCTGGAAAGCCTACAGCTGCAGCATTAGGACTGATGGTTTCTGGGAGCTTCTTAAACTCACTGAGATTTCCTACACCAGGAAGGTCATCATCAAAACTTGTATGAGAGATACAAGTGCCTAACATCTTCTGAACCCTGGCTGAAAAGACATCATCTTCTTTCACAGGAAGACTTCTAGCCTTTGCCCAACAGGTATCACTTTGATCTCCATGCAACAAATCACAGTCAGAATTCCACACTGTCCCACAGTTAATACCAGCCCCAGCTAACTTTTTGGCTTCATTTTCAATTCTGCTTGACAAAGAAGCTGCTGTCGCCTTCAGAGCTTCAATACGATCCAATTTACTTTTATACTGATTAATGGTAGGTTCTACAGAAGATGTCATAAATGGCTGAGATGTCAAATGCATGGATCCAGCAGCTGTACTATGGCTCCTCTTGGTTGATAAAAGAGAGTCAAAGTCCTTCTGTAAGACATTCATGTGATCCAGGGATAAAAGTTGAGAGAAAAGGCCTCCATCTAAGACAGGTGAAGGCTGTGAGCGAGGAATTGCAGCGTCTGAAGTCAGTGTATCTGGCTGAATCCGTAAAGAATCCATCAAATTATTTCTAAAAAAAAGTCAGATTTTTCATTAAAATACTGTTAGATCTGACCAAAATTTCACTGCTACATGCTCACATATATACTGAATGTCAACAGCATAGCTACACATGGATATAGAGTGAGACATCCAAGACCAATTGATGGGACGGAAGGATGTAAAACTCACTACTAAGCACAGAATGACAAAAGAATTTAGATACCAGCTGTAGACCTTTTTATTTACCCAGGCATTTAAGGCCTGATTATAAAGTTTTATAAGACTATTTTTAACTTTATTATCTTTACTATATTTTGTAAAATCCGAAGAGAAACTTCTGTGTTTATATTTTAACATTTTTTATGCTTTTGTTTCATAACCCTCGAGGACAACTTTAGTTATCTTATCCCTATCATCCCTATAGCGACATTCTAAGAACACAGTGCACCTTCACACAGTCTGGCAGTGTGAATTTACTATTAAGCATTTACAAACTGAGGCCATTAATCATCTAATGTATTTTTACAATTTCCCACAGCTGAAGAGAAGAGGTCAGAGGTGAGGCCTGCAACATGTATTCACCAAAGCCACCAAAAGCTGAACCTGACTCAAGCGCATTTTTAAAAAATCTTTTGATACTTTACCTAAAAAGAGGGTGAGGAGGTTCAGAAAGAGACATATCACTACTGGAGGAGGCACTAGGTGGACGTTCCTGTACTTTGTTTTCTTTATCAGATTCTCCAGACGGCTGATATCCGGGTTTTGACTGAGGAGAAAAGTAGAATTATTTTTGTAACATGTACATACAGGATGGAATTTCTTAACAAGTTTTTTAAAAATGTGATAAAAGTCTAAAATATGATTCATCAAACATCTGAGTATCTCTTCTGCTTTAAGCATTTATATGATGTGCAGCATGAAAACTCAAACACCCCTGAAATCTGCATCAGGCATTTCACTATAGGCCAGTTTCAAGCGCTGTATTTAGAAGCGGCTCCTCACAAAATATTGCAAATCTTGAAGGATAACTCTAGGGGGCCATCCTTTGGTCCATCCTCCCTACAGCGGCTGTGTCTGATAGCCATTGCGTGGGTGCCCATAACCTTTCCTGATTCACCCACTTCCCAGGGAATCACTTACTGGAGGAAAGTAGTACAGGAAAAGAGACTGTGTATCAGTGCCATTGAGGACATTTATAGTGGTAATTATTTTGCAAGCACAGAAAAACATAATAGCAGGTGTCTGTATAACAAGGAATCTTCACTTCTGTGTCCCTCTGTAAGTGGAACCTACAGTAGAATATTACAGTGTGAAGTCCTCCTTTCATCGCTGGCTGGCTGCATATTCTACTAAGAGTAGATTCCATTTCATTCCATTCCCACTTCACCCTGGTTTAGAGATGTGCATGAATGTTTTTTTGACATTCTATTCGAACTTAACTGAATACCCAAAAATCCGATTCAATTCAAATCTTTTAAATTCAAATTTAACAAGATTTGATTAGAATTTACCAAATTTGAATCTATTTGTTCAAATTTTTATTCGGATCTGCACATACAAATGTCGACAGCATTCGTATATGCCTGTATGCATCTTCCCCACATCCGTCCGCATCTGCACACAGCTGTATGCATCCCATATGCAACCATTTTTCATCCTGTACGGATACGTACAAATGCATATGGATGCAGGAAAGATGTGGATCTTCAAGTACACATCGCATATGAACCCGTACACATACGAATGTCTAGATAATTCAAATGAATAGATCCAAAATTCAAAATTCGATTTGAATGTTAACAGTCAAATTTCAGGACATTCAATTTGAGTTTGAATGTTGAAATTTGGCACATTCCAATGCCTACTAATATTCATGCACATCCCTACCCTGGTTTTCTATTCTTCTCTACCTCCATCATTCAGCATTTCATGATCAATAGCTTGTCCAATGTAAAGGAGAGCTATTTTATACATCTTTTTCAAATGACTTTCCTAGCTGTTTTTAATTCTTCTGCAAATATTGGCACCTCCCAAGCTGATTCATTACATTTGTTCAGATACTGTTGTTTTTGACTTCACAAGGGCCAACACTGGGAAAACTGAAATGAGGACCAGGTGTAACTTCTAGTTATCATTAAACCCCCATAAGAATTTGCCAACTATCCCTGTCAACTTCATCCTAAAATCATTTCCTGGACAGTCATCATGTCTTACCCAGCAATGTGGGACTGGGTGCAGAGGAATACTGAAGACAGCAATTGATCTAAAACAAGCAGATTTCACAATCCTTGTGGAAGAAGAATGTGGATCATAAAGGGCTGCTTCAGCATCCTGATCCTGCTCAATGGCTACTGTGGCTGTCTTACAGACTAGTCCAAAGTATGGTCCATGACATAAATTCAGGCCTTGATGAACTTCCTGCCATCTTCCCCATTAGTCTTCTCCCAGAATGCAAACATGGTGGTGCTTCTGTACTGATCAGTAATCAAGCTATCTAAAGTTTGGATGTTTTCTATATAGCATGTTAGATGCTGTGAACTGTAATCAATAGAGACAATGGCTATTTTAACCCTGCTTCTGTAGGGGAGGGGGGGATCTTCATCCCCAGGCACAAATAGTTTTCAGTTGTGCACATTCAAGAAAATTGTTGCAATGTTTTCTTCTACTTTAGAGATCAACACACACATGCACGCACACAGTCCATGCAAAGATGTCAATAAACTTTCAAACAGCAAGTAGAACTCCCACCTAGTCTTGCTAAACAGCACTACCTGTACCTCCTGTGCAGAAGGGAGCGGCTCCTTTAGCAAACTTTGTTCCAGTAACAGTTTTGAGTATGTTTCTTGCAACTGCTTAGTTGCCAGTTCAGGTGCAAATGTAGTTTTTGCTTTAGAAGCGAGAACCTCTCTCTGTTTTTTGTAAAGTTCCTGAAGTCTCTTATTCTTTTGTTCTGTTGCCTCTTTCTGGGCTTTCTTTTCTTCACTCTGCTTCTTCTTCCTTTCCTCCTGCTGTCGAACAATGAACTGGCGAACTTCATCACTGTCATAGTGACGTTTCTTGGATGTTATTTGAGGTTCTTCATTGGAAGAAAGCTTGTCTGGTTTCCTTTTGGTTGGACTATGGCTCCTGATAAATGAAGAAGATGCCAGTTTCCGAGTCTGACATTCTTCATTCCTTTGTTGATCTATGCCTTGCGACACAGAGTCCAGCTGTAGATCATCAAGTATTCCACGGATCTCCACAGGCAAGAAATCTTTACTTACATGATCTTCACTTTGTTTTGTATCTTGATGAGCAGAGTCTTTTTTCTTTGAGCTATTCTCTGTTCTTACTTTACTCCGTGACCGTTCAGGACTTCTAGGTAAGGTTTTTATGGTCACATCCAACTTGAAATTGGATTGAGTCCTTCCAGCATGGGATGCTAGAGAGGAGAGACAAGAATCATCAGATATTTTTATCCTTGTGGACTTAATTAGCTGTTATGACAACCGGAGATGATACTTTGACACAATGTCAATGTCTAATGTCACAGAGGCATCTCATTTAGCTGCCTACAGGTGCAGGACTTTAAAATATCATCTGAGGAAGGGAAAAAAATATTTATGCATTATCAGTATAGAGATTCCAAAAAGAAAGCCAGAATTTTTTCCAAAGATTCTAGGAGTGATAGCCAATCCAAAGGGGAAGACAAATTGAAAATTTACTAATTTTTAAACTAATTGTTTTGATTACTAATCATTATTCATGCTTTAGCTGAGAGGGTTAATTAAAAACATCTCTTCATTGGCACCTACTAAGTTTGTTTTCATACATAGGTTTAAAATACAAAGCTACTATAAAAGACCATGATAAAAATTATGTAATTTCAATAATATTCTTGTGTTAGATTTGCCATTTATATGTACATGCATACTTCCCTTTTTCATCTTATTTTTATTTGCCTCTAACTCTCTGTCCTCTAGTTTCTACTCCCTGTTCACAGGACACTCAATTTCCCTTACCCTTCCTTACCCTTCTTTCACGCAGGTTGATTTTCTTTCATTTCTATCAGTTACAGTTGTTCTACTTTTGACTATCTAGGAGAGTATTTAGAAACTGAAGCACTTCTACCTCACTCCTTGGGAATATGAGGAACAGCTAATTCCTCTATCCATCTCATGATAAAAAAGGGCAGAGATGGAGGGTGAGCTCAGGAAGAAGACGAAGAAGAGCTGGCTTTTCCACCCCGCTTTTCTCACCCATTTAAGGGGACTCAAAGCGGCTGACAACGCTTTCTATTCTTCTCCCCACAACAGACACCCTGTGAGGTAGGTGGGGCTGTGAGAGCTCAGAAGAGAGCTATGACTAGCCCAAGGTCACCCAGCTGGCTTCATGGGGGAGCATAGAATTGAACCTGGTACCCCCAGATAAGAGTCCAGCTCCCTAACCACTAGACAAACTGTCAGGAGGAGGAGGAGTCAAGGTTAGCTCTGCAACACTAGTTCTTTACTGGCAGTAAGGCTACACAATGTCAATTCTAGATGAAATTAAGCTTACCAGATTTTGTTGATCTATCTCTCCCAGATCTATTACCAAATGTTTGTTTCTCTTGCTGATCTATTTTAGGAGGTGGGCCTAGTATTTTCTTTGCCAATCTCTGTCCTTCCCTCCAGGATGATGCATTTATTGTATTGATTCCACCTAAAATGAGAAAAATTCCCTATTATTTTGAGCAATATGTTAACAAGATAAATTCATTAGGACAAGTATTGCTTAAAGTGAAGAAACGGTATCCATATTAAGAGTGGTGCCTAAGGTTTTTAGGATCAGATACATGAGATCCAGATGAAAAATCTAGATAGCCAGAGGACGGTCTACATAAACTTCAAGGGTAAGATATAAAACACAAAGGGGCCTAGAAGGTGGTGAACACAACAGTATGAAATCCACCAAAGTGGGCTTCCTCTGCATAAAGAAAAGTAATTAACTAAAATAATATTTTTGGCCCATGGGTACATATCCTTAGAATTTTGTGGGAATTCTACAGAGATTCCATCTATACTGACTTCTTTTTCTAACGTCAGCTAAGGTTTATGGCCATCAGGAGACACTCTTAGGGACATCACTATGTCATTGGGGACCAAACTGGTGATCTTAACAAGAATTATGTCAATCACTTCTTGATACTTCATTGATACCAGTGGGGCCAGCTTCTCTATGGGAAATTTTATCCTTAGTATTCTGATTACCATCTACCCGTCGCCCACATAAAAAAAGGCTCCTTTCAGTAATTTCATTCAAGAATTATTGTCACTTTGCAATCTACTGTAAAATCTAAATAATATTAAAAATGACAAGTGGTGGCCTTGAACAAGGAAAATAATCACATCAAACACTGTGGAGATAAGGAATGGCTTGTGTCCAACTGCTGTAGGTCTGAAACTCCCAACTCTGGCAATTTAGGATGCAGCTGAATTGAACTTGCATCCGACAATCTCTGAAAGATCAGATGTCCACCACTCTTAATTTAAAGAATACCAGATACCAGTTATGTTTTGATTTACCTGGTTTGGAATCAGGACTAGAAAGCTGTACCACTTTCTGGATTTTGCGAACTGGCCTAGTTGTTTTTCTCCCTCTACTCTTCTCAGCAGGTTTCTCTTTCACAACTAAATCCTCTTCTGAAAAACAGAATCATGAAGGAAACTAGAGAAATACATGAGGGTATGGTTTACTATATATGATCAGAGCAGAAACTGCTTGCGGTGTTTGCTAATGTTAAATGTCACAAGCCAAACAGAACTTTGAAATGTATCATGCAGTTCAGAATTCACAGATGTAAGACATGAACCATGTTGCCATTTTGTCTTTAAAACCTACTAAAAGTTTGGAAATAAGTTCTGGAAGTTGCTGCCAACTTACAAAATAATTAGGAATGTTTGATGTATACTCTTTCTTTGGCATTTCAACCTAATTAAATTGCTGTTTGATATTTACCTGCTAACTGCAACTCTAAATCTCGACACAATTCTCTACTGAGGTTAAGAAATTCTTCTTCTCGCCATACTTTTCCATCAGGAGTACGAATCTTGGCTTCTGTTGGATTGAACCCTAACAGAATAGTATAAAATATTTTTAAACTGCATTCTAACCAATGCATATATTACCTGTATTAAGAATTCAAATATTAGTTACTTGTAGAAAAAATGTCTCCCAAAATGCAAAAAGAAAATAGCAGTATGCCCATTTACTACCTAATTTAAGGTGTTAGAATGGTATATAAGAATGGCTCAAATAAAAGCAAAGGAGAAGAGAAAAATTTAACAAGTATTATTTTACTTTACAGCACTTCTTTTACAGCACTTCTGTAACACCAATCTTCAAAAAAGGATCCAGGGGTGATCCAGGCAACTAC
>MTQE01001134.1:8133496-8165164 GCA_014337955.1 Aspidoscelis marmoratus | reverse complement strand
TAGATGGGCTGTGGCCTGATCCAGCAAGGCTTCTCTTATGTTCTTAACTGATCCCAACACAAAACAATCACGTGATTTTCATCCTAGAAGAATTATGCAGATTTTCTCAAAAGAGCATATTAAGACCAAAATGTTCTCCAGTGTAACTGGTCTGGTTATGTGGAATCATCCACAACCTGGACACCACTGTTTTTAGACTTTTATCCATTTATACACTTTTCTTTATGATGCACACTGAAGTATGTGTACATTTATCATCTTCCCGTCTAGAAATCCTGTTGAGTTACAGTCTCTGAATTAAAAACTATACCACTGCACTAACCATCCACTGTGCAATATTCTATATGTGACTTTTTTATTTTTTGAATTGTACCCTACAGAATTCTAGTTTATTCCTCTTTCTCCTTACTTTACTTGTTTTCATCTAAACCACCTTTATCTAAAGCTTCCAAAAACTTGGACCAAAAATATTTAGAGCATCCATCCACCCACCCACCCACCCACCCATCCATCCTTCCCTACACCGGAAGGTGTCAGGGTGGGTAACAACATTTAATATCCAATACATTAAAACAATAAACAATCTATATTAAAACAATAGTGTTTGCAAATAACTACTAATATCTACATGTGGGAAGGGAAAAGGTGTCTCCACTTAGCCAAAGGCCAGGGCGAAGATGAGCGTCTTCTCTGCCTTCCTGAAAATATACAGTGAGGGAGCCTGAAGCGCCTCAACAGGGAGATTATTCCATAGCCTGGGAACCACCATTGAGAAGGCCCTCTCCTGGATGCCCATCTATTTTGCTGCTGAGGGTGGTGGGACAACCGGGAGGGCCTCTCCTCCAGATCTTAAGACACAGGCAGGTCAATATGGGAGGTGTTCCCTTAGATATTTGGGGCCCAAATCATTTAGTCAAAGTTAACACCTTGAATTGGGCTCGGTAGCAAATTGGCCACCAATGCAACTCTTTTAAGACCGATGTGATGTGCATCCGGCCAGCAGTCCCAGTCAGCAACCTAGCAGCTTCTAAGATCTTAATCATTTACAACACAAGCCACAGCCTTGATTCCATAAGTTACGTAAGTATTTAACTCCACAAATCAATTCCAGTCACAGGGTGTTTACCTTTATATGAGGGAGCAGGAGGTGCGGCAGCCACTTTTCTGACTTTTGGAGTCACTGCATTCTCTGCAGCTACAAGCGTTATTGGATGATCATCATATGCCAGGTTATTTCCTTTGCTATTTAATTCTTCTGGGTGTTCCCACTGCTTCCTAATCCTCTCCTTCAGTTTTTCCAGTTTTGCATCATGGTGATGCTGCTTTAAAATATCTAGCCTGTGGGCACTGGATGCACTGAGGGAAGAAGCTGAAGATTCTACCAGCTGTAATTCTTTTTGTTCAGTATCCTGGGTTGTAGCACTCAGAGTAGTTTTCGTATGTTCATCACCCCTAGATCCCTCAGTCGTTTCTTCCTCTGTTTTTGTAACAGCTTTGAAGAAAAGATCTGAACTTTGCAAGGCATCAATTGCAGGTCGATCATTCAAATATCGAACAACAGTCTCATCTGCAGAAGACGGACTTTGCAAATCTCTGCTGAGAAAATCTGGTTCATTTTTTTCACAGGCAATATGACTCATTTCATCAATCTTATTCCATGTTTCCTTATGCTTCAAACACTGAACATCCAGTTGGGAAGATGTTTTATAAGAAGAGGACCAAGGAGAGTCCCTAAGAAAGATTAACATTCAAAATAAAGATAAAGGTAGTAATGTAAAAGTATACAGTATACAGAAAGCAAGTTACACCATGAACTGCTATTATAGCAGCCCCTAATTATTTGCAAGGATCAGGTTCCTAGAAAACCTTGTGAATTTGAAAGCCACAAATATTAAATCATTATGCCTATGCAATATGCACAACAGATCCAACCAATGTACAATGCTTCAAACTCTCACAGAAGTGTCAAAATCAGCAGTGCCAGATAACTGATCAAAGTCAGCAGTGCCATACCTGAGAAGAATTAAGAGCATCAGAGCTAAGGATCACTTAAAGGAATTAAGAAACGGTTCAATCTCTGGTGCTAATTCATGAAATACACAGGCTGTAGATATCAAAAACGTACAAAATTGTTCTGTAGCAGACCTTCAAAACTCATATTATTAACATTGTGATTAATGGGGGAACAACTGGATAGTTCACATATTCAACTTATTTGCTAAAATGCACTCTGCATCTTAAAGCTAAACACAGACTGCCTTAAGATTTCAAGCTCTTTTTCACTATGAAATACCTTTTAAAATATTTTCTCTACAAAGAAAACAAATCCAGTCCTTGAGAAAAGCAAGACCAGAGGAAATAAATGACTGGGATGCTTTATCCAGAGGTGCTGACACACCCATGAGAAATGAGCTGCCATCTAGCAAGCGTAACTACTAACCCCTTGATAATCTTGAATCTTTATTGGCAGACAGGAACATTCTGCAATTGTATGGAAATGCTCATATTTTCTCAGCTTTAAGGGTGGGAAAGGTCTAGCAGCTGTTAAGCACAAGGTACCCAGAATAACCGGATGTGCAGACAAGCAAAACTCCATCTGTCTCAACCTTTCCAGCAAGAAGAAAGTGTGTTGGTTTCAGCCATGGTAGTCTGAGCATCGGAGTGCCATGATCAAAGTGCTCTGTTTCTTGCAAGAAAGGTGAGCAGGCTGAAAGGTCTTCAGACATCTTCACCAAACACCAGTTGAAACTGAACACAGTTTAACTTTTCAGTGCAAAGATGTGGTCAGATTCCTCAGCTACAAGGACAGCTGTATTAATCTAACAGAATAAGAAGAACCTGGTTTGGCTTGTATAGTAAACTCAGCTAAAAATCTTACATGCATATGTCTTTCCAATGCACAGTAACGCAAGACGAGATATCTGATTTCTATGAGCAACTTTCTGCTTAACTAGACCTAATCAAAAGCAATCAAGTACAATTGTACTATTAAATGAGTATTTTAAGATGAAATAATATCTGGAGTCAGATAAACAACTTTTCTTTTATACTGACCTGAAAGAAGTCAAAGGTTCACGAAATTCGACATGTCCACTCCGTCTCACATTGCTATCCAAAGTGGTAGCACGAAGAGGACAGCGGGGAGTCCTCTCCTTCTTCTGGCTAGAGGACCTGGAGGCTATGGGAGAAACCAAGAATTCTCTAAATAAGTATTGAAAATCAAAGCCTTTAAGATTTGTATCCTACTTTTCTTTCAAGAATCCCAAAGTAACTGATACAGTATTCTTCATTTTATCCATACAACAATACTATGAGGAAGGCTAGACAAAGAGGGGTTGTTTGGTTCAAGTTTACCACTCAATTTGATCACCAAGATTCAACAGGAACCCTACTGTTCATTTTATATTTTGTGCTGTATTGCTGACACTCACCCTGAGACCTTCGGGTATAGGGAAGGATAAAAATGCAAGTAAATAAATACTTTCCCTGTCCAATCACCACACTGCAAGCAATTAATATTTTCTATTTTTACAGCCCTTGGGTATCATGCATTAAATAGCTTCAGAAGATATCAGAGAGCACCTTCAAATTGTCAGAAACAGATGATAAACTCAGTGCAAAACTTTTCTGATTTGTAAAATATTAAACAAACCTATTTCCATTGTGAAAGACTTTCAAGACTGCTTCCAGGGTGCAGCAGAAAAACATTCTTCCTCTACAATTATTGATCAAAGATAAAACTAATAAAAATTTCAAAAGATTCTAAGTGTAAAATATTAGCTTGTATTCTAAGTTAGGATATTTATTGATCAAATGCTGCATGTGTCTAAATGACAGCATAACATGCATCATTCCTGTTTAAAAATATATATAGGCAAATTACATACAGTTTTTTTAAAAAGTATGGGTTGATCATATCGTATTTTGAAAGTAGGCTTTTTCTCAGTAAGTATCATACAATCTACCACCTTAAAGTAAAGATATGTTAAAAGCATTAAAAACTAAATGGGGGGCAGGATACAGCCAGTGTTGGATATATAAACCCTTACTGTCAACTGACACCAGTCAAATGAAGATTCTGCTGCAACTGAAAATGTTCTATGAAGTCAGAATACAAAGGAAGTTACATTCTAAAACACAGAGACATTGAAGCCTGTGATTTTAAATGAATGGACTTGGTGTTAACAATGCGTTATAGACACTACACTATATTTAATTACCCTAGGATAATTAAAAGATCAGCAAGTTCCAACTTAAGTGGTAGAAACTTCAGAAGATTTTAAGAAACCATGCAAGCAAGAAAGATCTAGACAGCGATAATATGCATATATTGTCCACAGAAGATGAGTCAACCAATTTGAATTGCTTTTACAGAACAGCATGGCTAAAAAAGATGTTTAAAAAATACCTCAAACTGGTAAAATGTTGGGAACGAAAGTAGCACAACTGTAAACTCTGTGAGGAAAGAAAGGGAAACGTATCCATGGAAGACAACCCATGGAGTTCTACTACAACCCCAATGTCCTGCATCAAATGTTGATTTTAAAAAGTTGGCATACAGTATATACATTTCTGTATACAATTTTTCCTCTTATCTATATTTTTGCAGTTTTCTTGTTGCGATCCAGCTTCACAACCAATCTGAGGGCTCTGGGAAGCAGGGGGTCCGATAAGCCGGGTGTTCCGATAGATATTATCCCAGGCCCCCAACCAGCACAGGTCCCGGAGATCAACCACATGGCTGGTTGACCCCAATCAGGGTAAAAAATGGGGAAGGGGAACAAAGAGGCTGGAGACAGGATCAGCTGGAACAGAGCAATTTTAATCTTCCCGGGTTTTAAATACAGCAATAGCAAGGGGCATGTCTTAGAGGCAAGATCCTGAGAGGTGATTGGATGGAGTTGGAGCTCTTCCAGTTGGGGATCCTGTGATATCACATCCTGTGGTCTACTAGAAGAGAAGGAAGGCTGTGCTGTTGATCCTACGTGGCCTGCAGGCAACCCCCCCACACACACACCGTGGCAGCTCCATCACCCTCGCCTCACCCTGATGGAAAAGAACCGCCTGCTATGGGAGACGACAGCAGCAGCAGGCGACAGCCCTCTCTCCGCACCCCAGCCACCCAGCTCTGAATTGCCCATGTCTGCAGTAGAGGTGGCCAGGGGCGATGCAGCCACCCCTCCAAGAGGCGTGGCTGCCCCACTAGCAGACCAGCAGCAGTCCTGCAGGTTTGTGGGAGAAACCGCCACTGCCACCCAGGGCTAGGACAGCATTGAGGGTCATGCATCCAGGCGAGGTTTGGTGATGCTTGGGGAGCAGCTTAATGGTTACAACATTTTCTGATATAAAATCTATCATAAAATCTGGAACCAAACTATTTCTTTCCTGTCCTCAAACATAGCATGGCAACTAGCAAAACCATTAGGTACCCCTAGGTCTGTCACAGTGTTAAATAAAGTTGAAATACCAAAATAGGCAATATTTCTTGGGGCCAAATCAGTTTAATCAATATTATTTCAAAACAGAGGATAAAGCTGAGACAGAACAAAGCAAAATCTCAATAGCAATGAATGCCTTCAACCAATTCAGAAGATCTGGAGAAATACAAAACTGTTGATAAAGCAGGAAGTTGTTCTCTGAAGAGGACGACAAATTTGACTGCCCACACCCCTAAAACATCTTTTGATTAACAGGAAAAACTATTGTTTTGCACAATACTCTAGTATCCCAAGTGGTTCCAAACTCAAATAGTGTTATGAATGTTATAAATTCAGAAGAAAACACTCTTCTGAAGGCTTGTTTCAAGAAGAAAACAAAAAACTGTGGGCCTTTTTGCACTTATCTAATGGCCTCAATCTATATGCATGCCGCACTGCTGCCTCTGTCCCAGAGCAGCCCAGAGCATGAGAGGCCACCCTGATTCTCCATAGCTGTGGAGAAGCATCTAGTATGCTCCCAGGAAGCTCCCAGACCCAGCATAAACACTACCAGTTTGGTCTAGTGATTAGGGAGCCAGACTCTTATCTGGGAATACTGGGTTCGATTCCGCCCTCCCCCATGAAGCCAGCTGGGTGACTCTGGGCTAGTCAAAGCTCTCTTCTGAGCTCTCACAGCCCCACCTACTTCACAGGGTGTCTGTTGTGGGGAGAAGAATAGAAAGCTTTGTCAGCCGCTCTGAGTCCCCTTAAATGGGTGAGAAAAGCGGGGTAGCAAAGCCAACTCTTCTTCTTCTTTGTGCAAATGCTGTGTGGGGCTAAGGCAGCACAACTGCAGCTGCAAAGTCACTACCACATTGTGATCACCACAACAACAGCCTTGCATAAGCCAGAAGCTGCTGTGGCTGTTGCTATGGTGATGCTGTGGACCACAAGAGCTGGCAGGGAAGTTGGAGATAGTACTGGCACTCCCAGCGCAAACACTGGCCCTGACTTAAGCTTTAGTGGGATAGTATCATGATGTTTCAAGGCTTTTGTTAGCAATTCTAGAACAGAAATTTCAAAGAACATCACAAGTTCAACCTAGATGTCCCTTCCTGCTGGGTTTCAGGACTATTAGTACATACTGAAGCACATGACATGTGCTTTCCCTCCCACGAAAACCTTCTAATATTTTCAATTTACATCAATTACAAGGCCTTTCAAATTCATACATACCTTTCCTACTTATTTTTCTTGTAGTACTGGCAGATGGCTTCTTGCTGTCCATAACAGAATCCAATACAGCAGTACTGTTAGGAGCTACTTCCAATTTGTTCTCAATGTGCTGCAACTAGAGTTTTGAAATTTAAATATTAGAAATTGAATACCGAAAATCTTATCACAGGCTAAAGGAGCAGGCAAATCAAAGCTTTAGAGAATGGATGGACATACAAGGGATGATTCAACTGTTCCTCCAAACTAAGCAGAATGTTGTCAGTTTGGATTAGGCTTTCTCTATCAGTTACATACTAAAGCCCAAATCACTTCATGATGGTAGACCAATATATACCTCTTAATAAAAATTAACATTAATGAACATCAACATTCCAAACAACTCTACATTTTTGGATTTGTTAAAATATAAATGCTAGGGAAAAAACTTTTATCCTGACTTTAGTTTTTTATCTCCTTGAAATAACATGAAATAATATAGGCACGTAACAACCATTTTGCTGTTCAATCTGACGCAAAAGAAATGTTCAAATAGGCCAGCAATGATTTCAGGGATTGCAATCACTGCAACTAATGCAATATTTTGAATGAAAGACTAATCAGTATAATTCATTCTCCTGCCAACAACTATTCATTTGCTTTCAAAATATTCATGGCCTGGTTACACACTGGGCTTCCAAAAAGCAATTAAGCTACAAATGCTGCTCTGCCATCTGTAGCCTTTACACCTTTTCTCATGGAAAACAGCCTTTCTGCATATGGCACTTTGGTACAGAGGCAGATGGCACTAATTGACATAGTAACATACCTTTTTTCTCATACAGAGAAGTCAGGTTATGATTATTCAAACTTGGCCAGTGATTTAATATTTGCTAAAAAGCAAACTGTCAAATAACATAGGATATACACCAATCAAAGATTTGTCTTAAACATTTCTATAGTATCTTACGTTATTATAAAATTCTACGTAGAGCTGTTAAACAATTAAGAAAAAAATACGGAATCAGAAAAGCAAAAGCTAAAAATTGCAATTGAATGCAAAGAATCAAAATAAAACCTGAATATAAATATGCTGAATCAGATGCTGAAAACACAGACACCTGTAGGATTTCAGAGATGAAGACAGTAATCTTTCTATACAAACAAAAAGCACTCTAGGGCCCAAAAGGCGCTTCGCTTGGTTAATATCAAACAAATCTCTGCCCATGGTGACATATCAAGGAAGGTCCAACTGCAGGCCTCAGGAACTAACAGTTTCTATAGAAGCCATTCCCCAAGACACACAGATTTCAAGCTGTTTAGACTAGGGTTGTGTATGAAGATTTGTAGGCATTTGAAATCCAATCAAATGTGCCTAATTTTGACATTCAAACTCAAACAGAATGTCACGAAATTCGAATGTAAACGTTCAGATCGAATTTCAAACTTTGGATCTATTCGTTCAAATTATCCAGACATGTACAGGTTCGTACACGATGCGTACTTGAAGATCTGCATCTTTCCCGCATCTGTATACATTTGTACAGATCAAAAACAGTTTGCATATGGAATAACTACAGGATGCCTATGGACATGTATGGATGCGTATGGATGTGGAAAGATGCATACATGCACATACGAATGTTGTCAGTAAATTCGAACAGATTCGAATTTGGTAAATTAGAATCGAATCTTGTTAAATTCGAATTTAAAAGATTCAAATCAAATCGGCTTTTCAGGAATTCAATTCAAATAGAATGTCAAAAAACATTTGTGCACATCTCTGGTTTAGACCTTTTTATGCCAAGAGTAAAAGTTTGAACTGTGCCAAGGAGTCAAAACTCTACACTGAAATGTAATCTACATGTCTGACAGAGATAGCAAGAGAGTTTTTAATTCCTGCACTCTCATCTCTGACTCCTTTACAAACCTTCCCTTCCCCATCTACAAACACTACAAGTACCCATTCTCCAGGATTTAGGGATTCACACCATTTTATTACTACAAAGCTCCATTTGATGTCTTCCCAGAACCCAATTCAAATAATGGGCACCACTCATGAACAGCAATTAGTTCTTATGACTTTTTAAGCCTCTCTATATATAAAAAATCCTCAGCTCCGCAAAGCAGTAGAAAACGATCTTACCCCAACCCAGTGCTTACTAGATAAACCTACTCTTCATAGGAAAGGCTTAGGTTCAATTACTTATACAATACTTGTTGATGCTGAATTAGGCATTTTTCCTAGGGGCTAAAGCAGCAGTTCTCAACCTTCCTAATGCCGTGACCCCTTAATGGAGTTCCTCATGTTGAGGGGACCCCCAACCACGGTGGCAGAGCAGCTGGGAGGTGGGAGGGAAGGGCGGTGGAAGGCTCGTCGCGACCCCTCTGAAAGGGTAATTTGACCCCCAAAGGGGTCCCGACCCCCAGGTTGAGAACCACTGGGCTAAAGCAATCTGAGAATTAGGCACAAAATCACTTAATGTAAGGAAGAATGGGATAATATCATTACTAGAATTTATACTTGGTGTACAGTACTTCACAAAACTTCAAATAACTATTTCTGAGAATACTTTATCCATATTATCATTCCCTAATATCAACGGCTTACACACTATCCCTGGACGTGGTAGCATACTAATGGTATACAAACAGCAGTTCAATCTACATCTCTGACCCAAATTATTGGCACTTATAAGTAAGATGGAAGCTTTGTAGGCCAAATAAGCCTTCACCTTGTACCTGTCAGTAGATGTTGATACAGCTGGATCAGAACTGAAGAAATCTCAATCAAAAAGTTCAGAATTATAGGAAAGTGGTATAAATAACTTTCACATATTTCAGTGCTAAATACTTACTGCAGTTTTAGTCTGTGAAAAAGCATCCCATGCTGTGGTTAAGTCTGCATAAATAAATCAAAGCAAGTTTTCTGTTAATTCACTGATCATATAAATAATAAGTACAGTACATATCTCAACAACATCTTTAAATGAGCCTATTTAACCTACACTGTTATTTTTCCCTTGCATGTATAATTATTTTACAGTGGCACTTGAAATAAAAACAGCCTTTGAGAAACAACAATAAAAAACCAGATATTCCTTTTCTTATTTCTGTTGTGGTGTATCTTTGGCAAATGACTACAATGCTATTTGGTACCTAGTACCTGGATAAATCATTTTTATTTATTTAAGCCATTTGTATATGGTATTTATATTCTGCCATTCTTCTCAAGAGCACAAGGTGGCACACATGAATTTTTTTGCCTCCCTTTTATCCTCACAGCATTCCTGTGATGTGGGTCAGACTATAACACAATGATGCACGCAAGGTCCCTAGGGATTCATACTCAAGGATTCCTAAGTTCTAATCTAACCTCCTAACAATTACACCACACTCACTCCAGAATTAATGAACTGAACGTCCCACCATACATACATGTCTCACCGTTTTTCCAACCCTCCCTCTTAAAAAAAAAAGCCTAAATATTCCTTGCCAAATTATATGCTATCTTATAAACCAATATGTCACGTCTGGCATGAAATAAAATAATTAATGCAATTGCACAAAAATACAATTTAAACCACATAGTATTTAAAGACACAGACTCTATATGCAAGGTAGTAAGACAGCACTTTTAAAAAATCAAGCCTAACAAAGTATTAAAATCAAAATAAATAGCTGTGGGTCCTTCATTTTAAAATACTGTTTTCTACTACTTGTAAAAAACATTAAAATAACTTCAAGAGGATGCTTAAGAGGACAATAAATCTTTCAATCAAATCAAACTAATTACAGTTTGATGGAAATATAGTTTTAAAGCTAAAGCTGTACCAGTTGTACTTTTCACACTTTAAACAAATAATGTTCTCCTAGAACTTAGGGAGTTTTATGTCCGACATGTGGGAACTGATGAAATGCTTTAGAACTGGGAAAGAAAAACATCATATGCTTGACAAGACAGAGGGAACAATGATTTGAAGGACTATGTGGATCTGATGATTCACTGGAATCAAGACAGCTTCTAATTCGATCTTTCACCTAAGGGGAAGGGAAGGGAGAAAGGGGAACTGATATAAGAATTGTATCAAGTTTTCTAACCTTGGATGTGTTATCAATATAAATAAAGGGCGGTGTGGCAAAAAAAAATAAATAATGTCACTACTAAACTTTTCACTTTCAAGCATTTTTCACTTACAAAGGCAGCCCATTTTAACAAATTGTACCCTTCATATTAGCAAGTGTTTGTAATTAATAAAAATGTCTTAGACTGTTAACTTATGTACCTTTTCCCACCATTATACAATTTTTTTTCATACACCCATAAATGTCCTAGTTCACAGTCCAGGTTGGAAATCATTGATACACTTAATAAAAGAAACTAGGTACAAACTAAAAAGATACTGTTGTGTGTTTTGAATAGTTGTATTGACTATGTAGCCATTTGGGCTTCAACCCAGATTCAAAAAGTAGTGTGTTAGACATGAAAATACCTACGAGAAAAGCTTATTCTAAACATGCCTTAGATCTGTCAAATCCATATGCAAACTTAGAAAACAAATTAAAACCAGACCTCTGATGGAATCCCTACTATGGGAGGACCTTGAATTCTGCAAAGGCACCTCGTTTGGCTTGTTGTTCCACATCTTGGCAATCCACCTACAACATAAGACATAAACATTATTAAATGAACCAAACAAGGCAAGTGAGATCATCCATTTGCAACTACAGCTTTTAACATTTCAAATCAGGAAAGCTAGACCTAAACAATGCAATATACTAATTGCAAAGTTTATTACAAAGTCACGCTACTATCCCTGCATCTTATACCTTTGTTTTTCTTCCTTTATTCAATATACAAAAATGACATCTCTATTCAGAACCAACAGCTTTGAAATCACACACTAACCATCTCCCCTAAAGTATTGTAATACCGGTTGATAATATCCTAATTTTTCCCCAATAAAATTCAACTGCAGTTTGAGTGTTTGTACACTGCTTTTGTTTTCAGGGTTAGATTTCAAGCTCACCAGTGGATTCAAGGACTGAGAAAACTATAGAAACAAATGATGGGGAAAGGAGAATCTGCTACACATCACACTGAAAATGAGACACTCAGACATGATTAGGGTATGCTGGCCTGCTTTTGTACTGTACACTGAAAACTTTATTTTCATTACTATAAGGGGCATTTTGCTTTTCCTATTCTTTCAATAATGTTGTGGAAAACAGAGGGTTGTATTTAACAACCAGTACCTTCACAAAATAAATTTTACTTGAGAAACTTCTAGTCCAAAAACTGAAGTTTTAAAAGGGCGTACCCAGCAGCTCTCCAGTTCCCAAATTCTGGGAATAATAAAGAAAGATTAGTGATCATATTCATATTTGCTGAAATCACAGAAGAAATCAGATTAAGGCTTAGGAATTCACAGCAAAATAAGCACACATACAGTGCTGAAACAACGTAGTGTTATGGTTAAAGAGCAAGGAAATACAGGTTCAATCCACAGTGAACCAAAAAAGCTGCTAACTTGCTCACCTATGTTCACAAATCCGCAAAGATTCAACCAAATTCAAGCCACGTTTCCTGTGCAGTTGAGGTCATGCTGAAGTTTTTCTTTTATCATATGATATATTTGAGTCAAATTCTTCAAAGATAACCAGCGAAAAGTTGGTCTAAAACATTCAGTCAATTTCCTATCAAGATTATTTGAAACTGTGACTTATTTAAATAACTGTTTATTAGAAATGAGGTTCCTACAGTAGCAGTTATTAAAAATTAACTACTGACAGGTACAAAACCTTGATTATATTTCAAATTTTTAATTTCACTCTATACATATTTATGGCAAGTTACAAATGATATTTATACAAATTTTAAAATTATATCACATGAACATAATAGAAAGAAAAACAACAAATATCCATACTCAACAAAACGCATCAAGTAGGACCCACACTTCAGTTATGGAACAAATGTTCCCTTAAAAAAGAACCACTCAAAATATATTCAGTAACTTCATGTGGGATGAACGTAACAGGGGTGTGCACAAAGCCAATTTCATACATTCGATTTGATGCGGATTGAATGTGTTGGGAGGGGGGGGGTCAGCTTCATGCACAGACATCCAAATGAATATTTGTGAACAAAACAAACTGAATCTCTACCCCTCCCTTCCTGAACCCTCCCCACTCACCAGTTGCTGCCACCGCCGTATGCCACCTGGAACCTGCCTGAAATATCACTTCCGGTTCTGCACATGCAGCTCTTCATCCGGGGAGCTGCATGCGCAGAACTGGAAGTGCCGTTTCAACCTCTGAAGAGTGCCAAAAGAGACCCGGAGATGTCGCGGCGGCCTCCTGTTCCAATCCCCAGATGGAAAGTTGCACCCGCAAGCCTGGAAGTGCTATTTCAGCTTCCAAAGAATGTTGAAATAGGCCCAGGGATGCCACTGGGGCCTCCATAAAGGTAAGTAAGGGCACTGGAGTGGAATGGGATTGCAATTCCAGGAGGGAGAGGTGCACACAAAAACCCAGAAGTGCTGTTTTGGCCTCCAAAGAGCACTGCAATAGGCCCAGGAACACCACTGCAGCCTCCGTGAAGGAAAGGGTGGAACAGGAGGCCCCGGTGACATCTCTGGGCCCATTTCGACACACTCTGGAGGCCAAAAGAGCCCTTCCGGTTCTGCACACACAGCTTCCCATCTAGGGATTGTGTGACAGGGTGGGAGTGAAGACAGCAGCATGGCCCAAAGTAAGGAGGGGACAGAAGGCCATGGGGGTGTAAAAGGAAGCTATAGAAGAGACCTGGTCTTGGCCGAAGCTTCAACAAATGCCACGTCAAATCCAATTTGTGGACAAATTTCATCCGTGAATGTTGTTATTCGTATGAATTCGTATAAATAACGAATAACACAAATATTCGTGCATATCCCTAGAACATTAGCATCCAGATTTCAGAGGGTATTAAAATAATAATATTTCTAATTTTCACATAATTTACATATTTTAAATATGACAACTAAAATAAACTGAGATTATTCAGAGACAATATAGACCTTCTAATCTTTTCTCTTTCAGATCTGCCAGGGGTGGTAACACACCAGAAGGCCTTTTTTATGGCGACCCCCAAGCTTCCTTCTGGAGTTATTTTAGATGCCAACTTTTTATGTCTTTTGGCTCCTGGTTAAAAAAAAAAAAAAAAAAAAACTCTTCACATAAGCCTTTGATGTTTAGCCTCCTCTGTCAGGGACAGATGATGGCGGTCGTATATTTTAATGTATGTTTTACATGGGTTTATGAGTTTTGGCCAGTTCTGCACTGGGCCTTATTATACCACAGAATAGGGACTTGAGATGCGCTAGGGCCCTCCAAAATCGGCTTTAACATCAAATAAAATTATTTTTCCCCTATTCTAAAATCCGATTATCCAAATCTTTCAGAACCTCATTTTGAAGGTCTTCCCACAGCTTTGCCTTCAATCTTGACATTTCAATTCTCATATCTGTACATTGTAATATGTAAGTTCTCAAAGTTTCAAAATATTTTCTGTAAAATTTCTCTAAAGTCTGACCCTTCTGAAAATAAACCTTTTCTGATCAACCTTTTCTGAATTCTGCATTTTAACCATTTTTCTTGTTATCATATTTAACATTTCAGAAAGGAAAGGAAAGCCAACTTTCCCAAATTAAAGTTCAGTCATTAATTTACAATAAGCACCAAAATTCAGGCCTAGTTCTTTCCATAAATACAATGAGGAGAAGAAGAAGAAGAAGAAGAAGAAGAAGAAGAAGAAGAAGAAGAAGAAGAAGAAGAAGAAGAAGAAGAAGAAGAAGAAGAAGAAGAAGAAGAGTTGGCTTTTCTACCCTGCTTTTCATACCCATTTAAGAGGACTCAGAACAGCTGACAAAGCTTTCTATTCTTCTCCCCACAACAGAACACCCTGTGAAGTAGGTGAGGCTGTGAGAGCTCAGAAAGAGAGCTGTGACTAGCCCAAGGTCACCCAGCTGGCTTCATGGGGGAGGGCGGAATCAAACCCAGTATTCCCAGATAAGAGTCCGGCTCCCTAACCACTACTGGCTCATGATTCATCTTATCTCGTTCTTGTAACTTTTGTTCAAATCATACACTTCCTTTTAAAGCAAAGGACTTTTCCACATTCTTAATCTCTGTATCTAGCCACTCCCGTTAACTCTGATGCAAATTTGTCGCATTTTCCCTTTCACTTCGAAAACATTTTACAGTCACCTTCATGCATTTTTAACTTTACTACCTCAAGCTCTCATTTAACTTTCTGCAGTTAAAATATATTTTAATAAGCTCTTTATTCTCTCTTAAACACCAAAAGGGAACAAGAAATCACCAAAAGGGAAGGCCTCTCTTTAGTTTTAAAGTCCACAATAGTTTAAGAAATGAGGGTTTTGCAGATTTAGTGCTCCTTGAGGGACTCACTTGAGCAGTTGGGCAATTCTAGAAATTCCAGAGCTTCTCGCTCTCATAAGGAGCAGCTATACAAAGCACAAGTGGGCGATCCTGATGCTTTCTTCTTATCTGGAGAGATCTCAATGGCTAGAAACTACTTCTTCACCACTGTTCTGCTGCTGAAGTTTCTCATGCAAGGAGCTCCACTTAAGACATCAATCTGCCATGACACCTCACCGCTAAGTCACTCATCTTTAAGATCTCAATGCAGTGCTCATCTTTTCCAGTCCCTCTATAGGTGAAGCTGTCTACTTGACGAGCGTGTAGGCATGGGAAGTCTTAACACTCCTATGTGCTAAGATCACACAACAGCATGATGTGGCTCTGCACATAAAGGGACAGGAAACAGCAGCTACTGTGTGGAGATTGTGCAGGTGACTTCCACCCTTAATTTCCTTGAGGGTCACTTGTGTCTAACCTACCTGTAGCCATCATAGAGAGCTTGGACTGGTTGGGGGAAGCACCTAACAGCCAGCAGCCGTCTCTCCTCAGTTCAGAGATGCTGAACAAATGTTCTGCACAAATCTACTTCCAATGCAAGTCAGTAGATAACCTAGAGGCAGGAACTAAGGCCCAAGCTACCAGAGCAAATCAAACAGAACTCTTGTCTCCAAACAAACTATATTAAGTTAACAACCCATATCAAACACTGTTTGGATTCCCCTGCCATGTAACGGATGACACTGACAAAAGCTTATATTTCACTGCTAAACATCAGGCCAAACAATAGTCTATATTCTACTGCCACAGATTAACAACCAGAGATTAGAAAAAAATAAGATTTCCTCCTATTGTTGATGAAGATGATGCCTGAAATGGATAGAATGGAACAGAGAGAGGGGAAAGGGTAAAGGAGAAGCAGCTTCTGAGACTAAAACTGTCCCTTCGGAAGCTTGTAAAGGGACCAGTGAACCAACATAGGTCGACAGACTTGGTTATAGGGTCCAGGCTACCCCCTCAGTAATTTCCTGGCATCAGACACTAGGATAACCTCAGCAACCTGGGTTTCTGGAGTACTCACATCAATGCATAAGCACATTGGGATCACATGTTAGCAAAACCAGGGAAATAGCAGTCCAGACTACCAAACATGACTGAGATGTTAAGGGAAATGTGAAGGGATGAAAGCCACATTTTATCAGCTGGGTATGGGCAACCACACATTGCACAAAAACATATTCTATGAATTGACAATGTTACACAAGGGATTTTAAGTTTTTTCTTGTTGCTTCAATTCAGGCCTGGGCGCTGCATGAATGCAATTTTCGACATTCAATTCGATTCAAATCAAATCCTCAATGTCTGAATTCGTATGAACACAGAAAAAACTAATGTATTAAAATTCAAACCGGTTAAAACACATTTGTATGTGTCCATACGCATCTGTATGCACCCCATTTTTATCCCGTATGGATCCTGTTTTCACCCCGTATGTACCCATTCAGATATGTATGGATGCAAATAAGAGGCAAACAGATACGTATGTAATGCATACGTATCCGTACACATACGAATGTTCAAATTATTTGTATAAATTATTCAAAACATTCATATTCCTATGAATATTTAAAAAAAAGAATGTCCAGATTCAGCCAAATTCCATCGAATAATGAATATTTCAAATATTCTTGCACATTCCCAGATTACAGGTCTTAACATTGTTCCCAAAGGACAGAAAAGGACCCACAACATCTTTTTTTAAAATTACAAGTAAGACAACTCTTAGCATCAAAGAATTTAAGAAAATATCAAATAGAACATGAGTTAGCAGCATATCCCAGCATCAAACACTACTATAATCCTGGCCTGCACCCATGGAAAATATACTCAAATCAGGGGAAATTATACTTGTGCAAGTTATTCCCTACTTGGCGTAGTACATCCACTTCTGGGTATGAATCTTTTAGAAAGGATTCAAACAAACTGTAACACATTCACAGATAAGCATCATCAAATCACAGAGGTGAATCTTCATGGCAGTTGAGTCAATGATCAGGGGAATGGAAACCACATTCTGTGAGGCGAGATTGAGAGACTAAGATATGTTCAGATTTCAGAAGATAAGGTTTAGCATCTACCTAGAATGTGTTTCCACCGTGCTCCTTTAATCCGGATCTAAGGAATGGGTACTTCCCTTAATCCGGATCTAGTAGATCCAGATTAAGGGAAGTACCCAATGTGTTTCCATGGGTGGTCTAGCACCCAATAGCAATGGGTGCTAGTCTTCCTGCTGTGGAAATACTGGAGCACTCATTTGCAAATCCGGATTGACCCACAAGGGGTCTGCCTGTCACCCCAGGTGTTTTGAAGGACAGGTGGTGCAATCTCCAAAGTTGCCTTCAGAGATTAGCAAAGACTCCAGAGTCCCTCCGAAGTTGCCTTCAGAAGTTAGCAAAGGCTCCGAAGTCCCTCCAAAGGCAATTTTGGAGATTAGCAAAGGCTCTGAAGACAAACCCCTTGGGAGAGCAATGCAAGAGAGGTGCATATTAATTAGCTCCTTGTGAGCATAGATGAGGCAGCCTCATTAATATGCACCTCTTTCCGTGCCTGAAGGTAACAGGATGAGTCAGTCTCATTAATATGCACCTCTATTCCTGCCTGAAGGTAACAGGCAGCTCCCATCCACAAGTGGTTTCTCTGCAGAGCCTTTGCTAATCTGCAAAGTTGCCTTTGGAGGGACTTCGGAGCCTTTGCTAATCTCTGAAGGCAACTTTGGAGGGACTTCGGAGCTGCCTCCGGAGGGACTCCAAAGTCTGGGGCACCCCCCCCCATGGGTGCCTCCCCCCCCCCCAAGCCTCCTCTAGACCCCACTGCCAGACTGTAGTGGAAACAGGCTCCATACAATCCGGACTTTCAGGCTGAAGACCCCATTGAGGGGTCTACACAAAATCCGGATTATAGGTCCTGAAGGACCCATTTTGATCCAGTTTTCCCTAGCTGTGATGGAAATAAATGTGTCCCTAATGGGGACTGTGGTGGAAATGGGGTCATCTGGCTCTCAGCCAAATTGGTCCTTAATGGGTGCTAAAATGGGTACTTAGTGACAATGGAAAAACACCCCTGGACAGCTCCCATAGGCAAAATCTATGGACATAGTTGTAGATCCACTACTGAATAGGCAACACTTAACACAGCACTCTAAGAGCCGTATGGGAGATAGCCGTGTACTTATGAGTGTCAAGAGCACTTCACCAAATATCTCAATTATTTCAGCAATTACAGTATTAGTTCAAGTAATACTATTAATCCCATACTACAGCTGATGCAAGGTTTGAAGCCTTAGCCAAAATCTTCTAGTGAAAGCTACTTATTTATTTCTACTTATATACTGTCCTATACCTTAAGGTTTCAGGGCAGGTTACAAAAATAAAAACATTTAAAAAGCAAAAAGAATTCCAAATGTAGTGCCCAAGGGTAGAGGATAGGCTGTCTCTTTAACCAAAGACCCGGGGGGGGGGGAGGAGGAGGAGGAGGAGGAGAAGAAGAAGAAGAGTTGGCTTTTCTGCCCCTCTTTTCTCACCCATTTATATATACAGTGACAAAGCTTAATAACTCTGAGTAGGGAGATTGAAAAGGCCCTCTCATATGTCCAGACCCCATTAGCTTCTGAGAACGGTGGCACTCACAGGCAAACCTTAACGCACACATAGTTCTGCATGGGAGGAGACAACTCTTTAAATGGTTGGAGGGAGAGGAGAAAGTAATTTAAGGCTTTATAAGTCAGCATTAAAACCTTGAATAGGGCTCATGGTACACAGTGCAGTTCTTTTAAGACTGGTGTCATATGCATTTAGCCACCAGTGTTTGTCAGCATTCTTTTTGCTGTGGTCTCTAAACTGTCTTCCAGGGTAAGACCTAAATTGAGGACTTGGCAGTTTATACTCTCACTTAATGACCTGGTATAGTTACTAGGTTCGCCACCACAAACACAGTCACTCTTTGTAGAAAACTATGATACAATCACTACATAATACAAAACTGTGTTGCACTGTGGGTAAGATCCAAGGGAACAGGCAGGCAAGCAGGATCACTGCATGCATCATCTTTATATCTTCAAGCTATCCCAGAAATGAACTCATGAGCCAAGACAAAACAATGTCTTGAATGCTCACACCAAATTTACTTCAAGTATGACAACAAGACTGGAACAGATGTGAATATATTCCACACAGATTTCGAAATCACTGTAACACACTGACAACACTGCACATGGTCCTGTTGATGAGCCTCTAACTGACACAGAATTCAGTAACATAGTGTTTGATTAAATAAGTACAATTATGAAATCTGGTACCTTAAAAATGATAAAATCTAATGTATCCGGAATATTATACATAAAGTAATCTATCATAAACCTCTGAGAAAAGCCAAAGTCTGAGGCCCCAGACTTTATTCAGCAAAGCTTTATGAATCAGAGAAGGTTCTTGTGAAGAAACAAGATGTTTGGGAAAACATATTGCCACTGGTTTAGGGTTTATATACATACATGTGTATGCAAAATTTAATTACCGTACTTCTGTGATTACACTTTCAATATTGGAACCCATCTTGAGAACTTCTGGTGCTAGAAAAACTATAAATGCATTTAAACAATGAAAATATACCCTTTGGTGCACAATTCAACTTTGAGGTTTATTTATTATTTGTTTTCTGTGCAGCCTTCTTCCTTCACAGAAATAAAGGCAGTATACATCTGATTTCTAAAACATCTTCCATACACACTCTGACGAGACCCAGTCCCACTTAGCTTCACTAAAACAGTGAAGATCAGAGGTGGCTAGTACTCCTTGTTACTGATAGGCCAAAGAACAAGGCAGCTAGGAGGCAGTGGTACCAAGGGTTGCGATCGGTAAAACTGATGGTAAGAAAATTTATTGCTACTATTCTGTGCAAACCTTCATGAAAATTGATCCCACTGGTACGTGGGTTATATAAACATTAGTCAATTCTAAACTGAAACAAGCACAAAGAAGAATGGCGAAGTGGACTGAAATGTGCTACAGGGATTGGGGGGGCAGGATATCGCTCACTATGCCATTATGGGCCAGAGGCTTCCCCTGAAGACTTTTGAGTAGCCTGAATTCCCTTAGGTGCTCATCAAAGGAGGAAGATGAACAGGATGTTCCCTATAACAAATTAGGGTATATCTGTAGATGAAAGCATGCAAGTATTATGTAAATAGGCTGGGCTGTAACTTTAAATACGCATTGGCACACAAAATGGGGTGTCAGTAAAATCTGACTACTAAGAAAACCAGTTCTTTTCTTATTAAGATGATCAATGAAACATTACTTTTATAGAAACCAGTTATATGCAGTTATTATACAGAATACTGGTATGATCCCAGGTTCTTTTTCAAAAAGGAAAACACAGAAACTCTAAACATTCAACAAACAGGAGTTTAGGTATATAAATAATTTCTTTAAAGACTGTTAAGTGATTGAAAGATTGCAGGGATTCAAAAAATGATGTACGTTGCAGAAGCATGACTTTTTCTCTTTCTCCTATAATACACTCAGACCCCAAAATGACAGTCACTAATTTAGCCAACTTAAAAGCTGCAGATGAGATAAAGGTATGGAGGCAACATTGATCAATAACTAATAAGCACAAAACCTCAGGATTTAGGGGCAGTATCTTACTGAAAACCATCCGCTGTGAAGCAAAACGTGGAGATAACAGAGTATATTCAGACCCTACTCTGATTTGACTGGTCACTGTGGGGAAAAGTGGATGCAGTATACTTGGGGTGTTTTTCCACTGTCACTAGAAGTACCCATTAAATACCCATTAATGGGTACTTAATGGCATTTTTGTACCCATTAATGGGTACTTAATGGGTGCTTCTAGTGACAGTGGAAAAACACCCTTGGTTTCACTCAACAGAGCTCTCTATGGGGCCAGTTCTGAACTTGAGATCAACCAGATATCAAGTCTTCCTGCACTTCACCAGACCAGCAAATGCACTAACAACCTCCACAAAGTGTAGAATATGAGAGACTCCATCCATTCCTGGTATACTCTGTCTGAACAGGATGGAGCATAATCCAGATCAGAAGGCACCTGCTCTGGTTTATCAGTAGCCCTCGGAAGAAGGCACACCTCCATCTTCTGAACTACTGGGGAATCCATTTCTACTGTACACCAAAGAACACTGCCAAAATGGGTTCCCTGGCAATTCCAAGGCTACAAACTTTAGTCCCTAGCTGTTGGAGCCCTTGGAGGCTAGTCCCAAAACTAGTGAAAGCTTTGGGGCTGACGCAGGGACTGGTCTAGACTAGTGTTGCCATTCTGACAGTGCTGCTCCACATCATGCTTTGCCATGGGTTTGAACTAGAAAGCCCCAGAGGTCCAGATCCACTGGACCAGATCATGATAAGGTAAGAACAGAAAGGCATATGCAATCTGGTTCAAGCTCAGTATTACGTGCATTGAAGTTTGACAGGCCTTACAAATGCACGTACAACTGGAATCCAGAAATAACGATACACCGCTGGACAATATCTTTGGATGGAAAGTTCCAACCACACTGGCTGATCAAATATGTTTTAAAAGTAATTTCTGTATTTTATCTTATTGTGATCCACCATGGAACTTTTGGATGAAGGGTGGGATATAAATTCTAAACAAAAACAAACAGGAAGAGATGAGATTCTGCCTAGGGTCATAACTTAAAGCCAACTGAAATCTTACAAAACAGTGACAAGTTTTCAAGCACCCCAGAACTCTTCATCAAGGAAGACTATTATTGTACAACAAAAAAGATTATCCTGGTGGCTGAACACGATTAAGAATGAAATCATTGCAACAAACTTCCAAGCCTACGTATATTCTTTTTTCCATATTCTAACAAGGAGGAAGATCCAAATCCAAGTAAAGCTTTGAGACACAGCAATAAATAATAATACTCCATGAGAGCTTCTCAGGCCACCTAGAAGAAAGACCTAAAGACCATTTCCTATCTTCCTTTTTAAATAATAGTATATCTGTTTTCTGAATTTGAAAGTGTAATTATTAAGATTGCTGTTTCCTTATTTGTTTCTTAAAACCACTTACTACAGACTTAAGTTTTCTGTGAGTAATTGTTTTAAAATCAGATTTATTCTCACTTACATTAATGTTTTCTTTAACTTTTATTGTTTGAAACCTGTTATTATTGTTTAATTGAGTATATTCTATTCTTATTATCCTGAATTGTTAAGATTCTTAAGACAGATACTGGGTGTCAACAGAACTGTTCCAGCTCCTGCTGTCAGAGCAGAATTTGGAGTTCAAGCCATTCAATGCTCCATTAACATCAAAATATTTAACTACTGGTTGAGTTTGTTTTCAATGTCTGGAAACCGATTTCCAAAAAGAACATAGGAATGAGAGCACCTATTCTTGGGTCCATCAAATACATGACACAATCTCTTACTGTGGTTTCTCTTTGCAAATATTAGGGCATACTAGCCAGTTAGCCAAAGAGATTTATAAGCAGTGTCTGATGGACATTAGTGCACAAAATGATACTGCAAGCCTTTCTAATTTAAGATAACTAAAATGGCCAACACAATCTAAATCTATTTTCCAAATCGAAAAATACTGAGCATACAAAATGCCCCAGAAGTTAAGGCAACAATTTACTTAGGCAGGTTCTGAACTTATTGACTCCATGGCGAAGTATGAGAGATACCAACAGATACTCTATGATGAAACACTGTGTGTTTGCGGCACAGCAGTGGTCGAAGATCTTTTTCATATCTTGTTTACTTCTCCCTTGTATTTCTTAATAAGAACAAGTCATGAGCCAGTTTGGTCTAGTGGTTAGGAAGCTGGACTCTCATCTGAGAATACCAGGTTTAATTCTGCACTCCACCACGAGAAGAACAGAAAGCTTTGTCAGCCACCTAGAGTCCCCTTAAATGGGTAAGAAAAGCAGGGTAGAAAAGCCATCTCTTCTCCTCCTTCCTCTACAAAGCCAAGTTGGATGACCTTGGGCTAGTCACAGCTCTCTCCTGAGCTCTCACAGCCCCACCTACTTCCCAGGGTGTCTGTGGTGGGCAGAAGAACAAAAGGAGTTGGCTTTTCTACTCCGCTTTTCTCACCCATTTAAGGGGACTCAAAGCGGCTGACAAAGCTTTCTATTCTTCTCCCCACAACAGACACCTTCGGGGGGGGGGGGCTGTGAGAGCTCCGAAGAGAGCTATGACTAGCCCAAGGTCACCCAGCTGGCTTCATGGGGGAGGGCAGAATCGAACCCAGTATTCCCTGATAAGAGTCCAGTTCCCTAACCACTAGGCCAAACTGGCTCACAGAAAGCTTTGTCAGCCGCCTTGAGTCCCCTTAAATGGGTGGGAGTGGGGTAGAAATGGGTAAGTGGAGTGGAAAAGTGAACTCTGCTTCTCCTTCATCCATGAAGGCAGCTGCGTGGCCTTGGGCGAGTCCCAGCTCTCTCCTGAGCTCTCGCAGCCCAACCTGCCTCAAAGGGTGTCTATGGTGGGGAGAACAGAAGGTTTGCCAGCCGCCTTGAGTCCCCTTAAATGGGTGAGAAAAGCGGGGTAGAAAAGCCAACTCTTGTTCTTCCTCCCCAGAAGGAAGGAAAAAAGCAACATCGTTAAGACCAGGAAGGCACCTACCAAGCTACAGCTGGTCAGCGATCTTCCCTTTAAACCAGGAAGAAGCCAGTGACAGCCCAGGCCGAACTGCAGAGGGAAGGAGACGGGGGAGGATGGGCGGGGCAAAGGCGGCGAGGCGGAATTGAGGGGCTGAACGAAGAGGAACGTCGGGGGAACGAGAAGGCTGAACCGCCACACCGGCCCGGGAAGCGCAGACTGAGGGCCGAGGACGGGGAGGACTCGGAACGGCCCCCCTCCCTCCTTCGAATCCGGGAGGGGGGAGTTCCCTCCCTCTCGCCGCCCCTCCCAACCGAAGGGCGGCCAGACGCAACCGCCTCCCCTCCCTCCCTGCCCGCCTCACCTGTTCTATCGCCGCCGCCTCAGTTCTTTCCTCCTCCCTCCCGGCGGCGGCGGCGGGTTAGGCGGCCGGCTCATCCCGTAAGCCTCCGGGCCGGGGCAGCAGCGGCAGCGGCGCCAGGACGCGGAGACGAGGAAGGCAAAGCGGCGGCGGCGGCCTTGAAAGTCGCTTCAGTCAGCAGCGGTACCGCCGCCAAGCCGGCGCCATTACCGGTCAACAACTGACTGACACACAGACACGGAGGGGGGGGAGGGGGTATAGGGCACCAAAGGCGGCGGAGGCGCGCGATAGGGCGGGAGCCCAGCAGCAGCTCCCGAAGCCTCGCGATAAGTCCGCGTGAGGGAGAAGTTGCGCGGACCTTCTGCATATGGCGCGGTTTCGGGCCCGCCTCTTTCCCGTACCGGCAGCGCCGGACATGTTGAGAGGGGCAAGTTTTTAACCTGAACTTTGGCGTAGAAGACTTTGCGTACCCGGATTGGAGGCGGTTGGAATTTAAAAGGGTTGGCAGAAGCGCCGCTCTCCTCGGCCTCGATATGGGGAATGCCACGGGATGCTTGAGGCGTTTGGATCATTAGAAGCGCTTGCACACAAACACGGTTCGGTCTAGTGGTTAGGGAGCAGGGCCCTTATCTGGGAATACTGGATATGATTCCCAGACTCCTCCACGAAGCCAGCTGGGTGACCTTGGGCTAGTCACAGCTCTCTTCTGAGCTCTCACAGCCCCACCTACCTCACAGGGTGTTCTGTTGTGGGGAGGAGAACAAAAAGCTTTGTCAGCCGCTTTGAGTCCCAGTAAAAGGGTGAGAAAAGCGGGGTAGAAAAGCCAACTTTCTTCCTCCTCCTCCCCCTCTTCCACGAAGTCAGCTGGGTGAACCTTGGGCTAGTCACAGCTCTCTTCTGAGTTCTCACAGCCACACTCACCCCACAGGGTGTCTATTGTGGGAAGAAGAATAGAAAACTTTGTTGTCCATTTTAAGTCCCCTTAAATGGGTGAGCAAAACGGGGTAGAAAAGCCAACTTTCCTCCTCCTCCTCCCCCTCTTCCACGAAGTCAGCTGGGTTACCTTGGGCTAGTCACAGCTCTCTTTCTGAGCTCTCGCAGCCCCACCTACCTCACAGGGTGTTCTGTTGTAGGGACAAGAACAGAAAGCTTTGTCAGCCTCTTTGAATCCCCTTAAATGGATGAGAAAAGCCGGGTAGAAAAGTCAACTTTTCTCCTCCTCCACGAAGTCAGCTGGGTGACCTTGGGCTAGTCACAGCTCTTATCTGAGTTCTCACAGAAAAGCGGGGTAGAAAAGCCAATTCTACTGCTGCTGCTGCCACCACCGCCACCGCCGGAACCAGTTAAGATACAGCCCTTTATTTTTAAAAAGCAGAATCCCGAAAAGTTGGTCATAGATGCATATACTGTGCTACCCGCCAATAATACATGTGATTCCAGTTGTCAGTGTACTGACACACGCTGCCATGGACACCAACGTAAAGCCCTGTCCTTTCACGTTTTCTTAGCCCAGCCCTGCAACGGAACCCTCATCAGATGGTTATGTTTAAGATCAAAAAATGGAAATTGCTTTATTCATTATTTTGGGTGGCTGGGGAATGTCATGCCCCTTCCAGGACCTTGTGGTGTGACAAGAGTCCATAGGAGACTTCTCCATGGCTTCATTCGTTTTTTCCACACCACCTCCAGGTTAATAGTGCGATCTCTATCCACTAAAGGATGAAGAGAGAAAAAGGCTTGGAGAGAAACCACTTCAAATGGCTGTCTCAGCCTTACCTGGACCAGAATTTCACCTACAGTTACTTTGGACTCGACTGAAGCTGCCTTCAGACATTGGTTACTTATTCCATTATATTTGGATATTCTGGAATAATGCATGGATATTCTAGCCATGCTCTATTTCAGAATATCCAAATATAGCAGAATATATAACTGCCTTCTGGATTAGGGATGTGCATGAATATTCAAATGCATTTGAAATTTTATAGAATTGACTGAATTTTGACATTCGAATTCAGATCGAATGTCCTTAAATTCCAATTTAAAGATCCGATTTGAATTTTGGATCTATTTGTTCGAATTATCCGGACATTCATATGTGTAAGGGTTTGTACACTATGCATATTTGAAGATTCACATCTTTCCCGCATCTGTACGCATTTGTACGGATCCATACGGAATGAAAATGGGTTGCATACAGGATAATTACAGGATGCATACTGATGTGTACAGATGTGTACAGATGTTCAGAGACCTGGGGAAGATGCTTACGAGCATCTACAAATGTTGTTGACATTCGTAAGTGCAAATTCGAATAAAAACTCAAAACGAATAGATTCAAATTTGCTTAATTCAAATTGAATTTAGTTAAATTCAAATTTTAAACATTCGAATCAAATCCCAAAAATTGCATTCGTGCAAAACCCTAGTCTGGATGCACCTAAATAACTTTAAGTTCATATCTGAAGAGCAATTGGTAGAAAAAGCTGAAGACCTTCCTTCTCACCAAGAAGCTCTGTAGTTGTGAAACTCCACACTAGGCAAAAGTATGTGAAGTCCATCAGTGTGGGGCTTCAAAATATATAATCTACTTAAAATTCCTACTAATCTTTAACCTTTACCCCATTTCTATGAAAGCCGTAGTCATGGAATAAATCGCACACTGGGTGATTAAAGTAATGTGACATCCCATGGTTTCTTTCCTGCCACTCACAATGGCCCCAACTACATTGCTCTATATTATGAAACTTGAATATAGAAATCTTTAGGATCATGAAAACCAAGGTTCTCAGCTAACTAAAGAACACTTATAAGGACAAGCAACAGATTGAGTGTGCACATAGCTTGTTGGATTCTTGGTTATTCCTTCTCTCCTGAAGCATAAACCAGTTTACTTCATAAAACAGCTGCTAAAGGAGTAGGCATGTGCAGCTAGGTTTGAGGTAAGGGGAAAACAGATTTGGTTATTTGGGAGGGGCTATTACAGTGATTTGGAGTTACTATAATAAAGCCAACATAAATAACAGGCAAAAATTGAGCCTACTAAAACAACAGATAACAGCAGTCGAAGAGGTAGTTTGCTCTCCCCATTCAGGCTGTTATCTGTTATTTTCATGGTCTCAATTTTTGACTTTTTTACATTGTTTAATTGTAACCTGCCCTGACACCTCAGGGTACAGGGTGGGATAAAATAATTAGAGCATGCACGGGAGTGTCTGAGCCCATTTAATTTTTTTTATTTCCCAGACTTTATGAGGACTATCCTGTTAAAATCCGCAGGAAAAAAAAAGCCCTCAGAAAAACTGTTCTCTGTCCCGTTTTGGTGCCTAGCCCGCTTTTTTCCCCCCTTTGGAAACATTACAAGACTATCCTGGGAGGACTGCCCCCCCATATGTTTCTGGCCAATGCCTGCCACGGATGGGTGGGATTTCATATCTAGGAAGGTCTGCCCCCTCCCCCCTTGCCATGCCTGCCATGCTAGCTAGCCGGAGATCAAAAAAAGACTTGCATCTTTGAACACACAGATTTTCCCTTGAATGCTACTGCAGTTACGAGAGATACATTTAGCAATCACAGAAAAGAGGAAAACTTTTTTAAAACATGAGCCTCCATTTACAAGAGATACATTTAGCAATCAAGCGTCTGTTTATGAGACATACAGAGGAGGGGAAAACTTTAAAAACATGCACCTCCATTTACAAGAGATACATCTGTGGCAACAATTGCAGAGGGAGACAAACTGAAAGGAAGAGTTATTGCTTTGCCCTGTGTCTGTTCTTTTGCTCAGCTGATTCTAAGTGGGGCAGGCTTACCGAAGTTGGACAAGGGGCAGAGATGAAAGATCGGTGTCTCCATGCTGGGGATTTATGTGGTTTGAGTGGGAACTGCAGTATGCAAATTCAGCCCGTGTTATCCTCAAGGAAATGGGGACACCCAGAATGCCCACTTGGTCCTGAATCTGGACTAAAAAATCCAGATTTTAAAAGTCAAGTGGGAACGTGGCCTCAGTGGTAAAACAGCTGCCAAGAATGCAGGGGCACATCATGCCGGTCTTAAGGAGTTGCACTGGCTGCCGAGCCCAAATTCTAAATCTATTTCCTTAAGAAGCAGCACAACCCTGATCTGAAGCAGGAAAAACCTATCTGGACATCAATATTATCGAGTAACAATATTTCTGCCTTTTTTGGGTTAATATTTATTTTATTGGACCTTATTCAGTTCATTATCAAAGCTAAGCAGAGATTTAATATTTCCACTGCAGCCCTCCAATGAGATAAAAAGTTACAGATAGGGTGTTTTTCCACAGAGCTCCTTTAATCTGGATCTAAGAAGATCCGGATCTAAGGAATGGGTACATTCCTTAATCCGGATCTAGTAGATCTGGATTAAGGGAAGTACCCAATGTGTTTCCATGGGTGGTCTAGCACCCAATAGCAATGGGTGCTAGCCTCCCTGCCGTGGAAACACCGGAGCACCCATTTGGAAACCCAGATCTATCCACGAAGGGTCTGCCTGTCACCCTAGGTGTTTGGGGGGACAGGGTGCAATCTCCAAAGCGGCTTCGAGGTCATTTCAAAGTCACTTCAAAGTCTGTGCAAAATAGCTCCTTTGAAGTCTGTGCTGATCTCTAGAGGGAACTTCAAAGTGACTTTGAAGCGACTTCGGAGTCACTTCAAAGTTCACTCCAAAGATCAGCACAGCCTTCAAAGACGTTCTGAAGCTATTTTACACAGACTTAGAAGTGACTTTGAAATGACTTCGAAGCTTATGTTTTGGGGCTCCCCCTACAGAAAATCTCGATTAAAAGCCAAAAAGTACCCATATGATCCGGATTTCCCAAGGCGTGGTGGAAACAAATGTGTCTCTAATTGGTGCCGTGATGGAAATGGGGTCATCTGGCTCTCACCCAAATGGGTCCTTAATGGGTGCTAAAATGGGTACTAAGTGACCGTGGAAAAACACCCATAGTTGACATATTAGTAGAATATTAGTAGAACTCTCAATCATGTCTCTCAGCTATTACATCTCATGTGGGACGACCTATGTGGAGTCCTATAATGAATCCTCCTCTGGATTGAAGAACAAGTTTACAATCATACTTTCTGGATCCAAGCAACCAAACAGGAGTGAAGCGAGCTTCTGATTCCCAACTCATACAGATCAATGTAATTTGACCTACAACCTGCTTAAGCACCATGCCCAGGAAGGGAACAGTTGTTACTCATTTAAAATTACCTACTCCTCCGGCTCTAAGGAAATTTCTTCAAGAAGATAATGAAGAGTTGGTTTTTATACCCAGTTTTTCTTCTCTGTTCAAGGGGACTCAAAGTGGCTGACAAACCTTCTGTTCTTCTCCCCACAAAGACACCCTGTGAGGTAGGTGGGTCTGTGAGAGCTTAGAAAGCGTGCTGTGACTAGCCCACAGTCACCCAGCTGGCTTCATGTACGAGTGCAGACTCAAACTGGGAGAATATCAGAGAAGAGTCTGACCCTAACGTTCCTGATCTAGCTAACTCTTAGCTCCCTACTTGTATTTGCTCTTTGTCTAAATACTCTGTTCACAACAACTAGAACACACCTAGCAAGGCAAGATCAGCATCACCTAACTGATTTGTTACAAAAAGGCAGAGTTCAAAGTGCACTTGGGACTTTGGGGAGGAATGTCATGAGAGGTAAATGAGCAACCAGCTACATTTCTGGAACATTTAGAGGTCAGGGAGAGCAAGATGATTGTCTGAATGGTGTTGTCCTTCTGATAGCTCAACAGTCAAAGATTACTGGATCTGTTAGTGAAATCTTACTGAAAATGTTGCCGTCCATTTCAGTTTGTTTACTGTTGGATGTTTTATGGAGTTATTAGTTTTGTCTCTCAATTGTTCTTTGAGGCAAGTTTATTTCATGATTATTTGCAGCCTTGAGTCCCATTGTGGGAGGAAGGACAGAATGCTTCCAAGGGAAGTATTGCCCAGACACCGAGCCTACATGGGAAAACACTGCAGAATATTGCTGAATTGTTTTGACGTCTCTTTGCTGCTAATACTTTGCAGGCTCCTCTGCAGGGGGGGTTGGTCTATTGTGACCTGCCCTGGGACCTTTTGGTGAAGGGTGGGGGCATAAATCCTTAAATAAATAGGGCAAATGGCCATAGCACTGTCACATTCAAAGATTCAGAACGTGAGATCGCTCTTCCTTTCTTTTTCATAGTCACTGGAAGCCCTCCCCGAGAGGAGGAGACCCTTGCCATCCCTCTGGGGGTGGTGATCTAGTGGTGGCAGCCTAGACCATTCTGCCCTCTGGATGGCTTATCTGGATGGGCCCTGATAATTTGGAGCTGCTTCCTTACAGAACTGAGTCCCTCTTGCCAGCTGCTCTGGACTCCACCTGGTCTCAGCAACTCCACCAGAGACCATAAAGGACAGCTGCTTATGCCATCCCTCCTGGGGGTGGTCTAATGGTGGCAGCCTAGACCACTGTGCCCTCTGAATGATTCTCCAGCCTGGCTGGGCACAGACATCTTGGAGAAGGTGATTCTTTGTGAGACCTTTTGTCAGCTGCTCTGGACGCCGCTTGGCCTCAGCTGCCTCAATTTGTGTGTGTGTGTGTGTGTGTGTGTGTGTGTTTTGGCTTATTTTGTAATTTTTTATATGATGTGCAAATGTTAGAATGTATTTTTATTACAATGTTTTGATTATTACTTTGCATTGTATATTTTCTGTTTGTTGTGAACTGCCTTGGGCAAATTTTCTTTTGGAAAGGCGGTGTACAAATAAAATGAAAATGAGATGAAAGTGTAAAGAAAACTTACAATAATATAGAAACTGAACTAGAAGAAAGCAAGGAAGCATAAGACTTGAGCTAAGAGGAAGAAAGACTAGGGTTGGGCGAAATATGTTTGTCACTTTTGCAATTAGTATGAATTGCGGAGGTTCAAAATTTCTAATTCGAATTGAATATTGGCTATATTCAAAGACTGGTGTGCTTTCATTCAAAGCTTTGGAGTGGATTTGGAGCAGATTTGGAGACATAGCTTGTGGCAGCAAAAATTCAAGGCAAATTCGAAGCCTGGCACATTTGAAGTGGTTCCATTGGTGAAGCGAACAGGAAGAATAATCATGCATACAGCCGCGGTGGTTGTGTCAGATCGCAAATGCCGCCGGTCACCCAGCGCACTCCAAGATAGAGTTTAGTTCAACCATAGATAAAAAAGGCTAAAACTATCCTCTATCTCAGTGATGGCGAACCTTTTGAGCTCGGTGTGTCAAAATTTGCAAGAAAACCTAGCTTAATTCGGGTGCTGTGTCACATCTAGAAATATCCATAATTTTGATATTTGTAGCTCTAGTACAAAGTTATATCTTTGATATATGTATTTTATTAAAAGCAAAAACAAATAATTCTTTACATTTGCTAAATCTTCAACTGAAAGTTGGTATTTTGTACACTTCAAGAACAAGCAAGCACTACATGCCCAGGTGTCGGGGTGACCAGGTGTGTCACCCAAATGGGCTTTGCATGTCACCTGTGACATGCGTGTCATAGGTTGGCCATCACTGCTCTATCTTGATTTGTCAAGCGTGATTTTTTAGTTCCTCCCTTGTACAGC
>MTQE01001134.1:8097270-8110124 GCA_014337955.1 Aspidoscelis marmoratus | reverse complement strand
TTAATGGGTACTTAATGGGTACTTCTAGTGACAGTAGAAAAACACCCCAAAAGTCAATGCTTACTTTGAATACTATCTAGCCACAGTAATATGTTTATTGGTGCTTTGTTTTTCAAAGCTCTAGGTCAGTGGTTCTCAACCATCCTAATGCCGTGACCCCTTGATGCAGTTCCTCATGTTGTGGAGACCACCCCCCAACCATGGGGCAGGGCAGCACAAATCAGGATGGGGTGGGAAGGCAGGAGACTCGTCGCGACTCCTCTGAAAGGGTAGTTTGACCCCCAAAGGGTTCACAACCGGCAGGTTGAGAACCGCTGCTCTAGTTTTTCTTTCTGAGATGTTCCACTGGACCCTGATGCTCACTGCTACACAAGAGTCTGAGAGGAAACCAAGTCAGGCCCAGTACACCATAAATAAAGTACACATTTAGATAAATTCAGGCAGGGCTAAAGGAATTAAGAAGGAGGTGAAGCCAATTATTTGTTCGCATTTGAAGAAATTGGCAATAGCAGGAACATTAACAAGAAGAAGCTGAAGCTGAGAATCACCCAGCCAGATTGATTCTTTACACAAACTCTGGCTTGTTGAAAAGAAAATTAAGACAGAAAAACAATGAATAATCCATGTAAAGAAAGGTAAAAGTAGGCATCAGCTTTTTTTTTTAACTGAAAAGGTGATTTATGCAATTTCACAATAATTACTTTTGCTCCAGCTCTGGTTTTTATCCTGATAAACCTCTGAAGCTTTCTGCTTTTTGTTGCTATAAATGACTCATTGATTAGTGGTTAAAATACATAAAAACCCATGCACCTTCAACACAACCATTTTGTTCTTCTGTGACTTCTCCAAACTAGGGATGCGCACAAATATTCGTAGGCATTCACAATCTGATTGAATGTGCCGAGTTTCAACATAAGAACTCAAATAGAATGTCCCGAAATTAGAATGTAAGCATTTCAAATCAAATTTTGAATCTATTCATTTGAATTATCTGGACATTCATATGTGTACGGGTTCATACATGATGCGTACTAGAAGATCTGCCTCTTTCCTGCATCCGTACGCATTTCTACGCATCTGTACAGGATGAAAACGGGTTGTATACGGGATAACTACGGAATGCATACAAACGTGTATGGATGCTGGGGAGATGTGTACATGTGCAGATTCGAATAAAAAATCTGAATAAACAGATTTGAATTTGGCAAATACGAATCGAAGATTGCTAAATTCGAATTTAAATGATTTGAATCGAATCGGATTTTGGGGTACTCAATTTGAACAGAATGTCAAAACAACATTCCTGTGCAACCCTACTCCAAACCATATGTACATGCATTTCAGCCACACCTGACCACAGGTTACAAAATCATGATTTAAAGGTGGCTTACAGTTCTAGCTTGGATAGAAGTCATCAGCACAGTTTCTGAATTGCAACAGGTGACTGAACTCCAACGTCCTAACTTGTATTCACATAGGCAGAAAACAAGAGTATGAAGTGCAAGAAAGAGGCTTCATGGAACTCATGCATGTCCTGGGGCCTGTTCGCACTTGGCCGTATTCTGGAATATATCTCAGGATAGGGTTGTGTTGTCCGCATGCTAATGAAGACTATAGCAGGTCTTGCCTGGGGCGCACCATAGTCTGCACTAGCTTGTGGACAGCAAGCCCCTATTCCAGGACATATTCCAGAATAAAGCCAAATGCAAACAGCCCCCTAGTCTGCTAGGTTACGATTTGATCACCCAAATTAAACATTTCTCAAAAACAAAACAAAACATAAAAGATGGTTAAATTCATTTTTTGCATCTATCTAAACAAAAACGTATACTACTAGTTCTTGTACACATTACCTTTACTTGTACCTCTAATGGGAGGCCGAGTCAGAGTATATCTCTCTCCTAACTCTGCACCATCTAGCAAAAGAAACAAAAGAGGAATGCAAGTCAGTCAGTAATCAAGTAGTTATTATCTATAATAAGATCCTAAACCTTACGCTCCTTTCTGTGTATTTGGATCCTGGTGCTAGCCAAAACAGAGGTTTGCAGCCTGAAGAGGCGAAAATGGTAGGGATGAGAAATTACAGGCTCTGGAGGCTCGGGAAAATTGGGAGGATCATGGAATCCTAGAGTTGGAAGGGACCTCTAGGGTCATCAAGTCCAACCTCCTGCTCAACGTAAGATGTCATAAACCAGCGGTTCTCAACCTGTGGGTTGTGACCCCTTTGGGGGTTGACCTACCCTTTCAGAGGGGTTGCAACTAGTCTCCCGCCGCCCTTCCTCCCAGCTGTCTTGCAACCCCCCCGCCAGCTGCCCCGCCACCATAGTTGGGGGTCTCCACAACATGAGGAACTACATTAAGGGGTTGCGGCATTAGGAAGGTTGAGAACCGCTGTCCTAGACAGATGTAGGTCCAGCCTCTGCTTGAAGTCCTCCAGCAAAGGAGAACCCACTACCTCTCGTGGCAACCTATTCCACTGACTGATCGCCCTCACTGTCAGGAAGTTTTTCCTAATTTCTAATCTGTATTGAGTCCCTTGAAGTTTCATACTGTTATTTCTAGTCCTCCCACCTTGTCCAAGTGAGAATAGGGACAATCCCTCTGCACTGTGAGAGCCTTCCGATACTTGAAGACCATGATCATGTCTCCTCTCAGTCTTCTCTTCTGTAGGCTAAACAGTCCTAGATCTTTCAACCGTTCCTCATAGGACATGGTTTCCAGATCACTAGCCATTTTGGTAGCCCTCCTTCGGACTTACTCCAGTTTGTCAATGTCTTTTAACAAGAGATAAAGACTTGCAAGCTGTGGAGATTAAAAGAGAACACACATACATGGAGGTTTATAAACTACAGCCCTGGGAAAATATGAAGGTTTGCAGGCTCTTAAATTTTCAGGAAAGAAGGGGGAAACTGAGGGTATGTAGCTCCTAGATTTCTAGCTAGGTTTAGTTTCTAGTTATTCACATGTTTCAACTATGGGGAAAAAACATATTTGATTAGCAGTCAGAAATTGTACATTAAAAAATTCCCATGTTCTGAAATATTACAGGGTAGAACTATTAGCTTACAAAAAGGGGCAAAAAACTAATTCAGTGATGAAATTATGTTATTGCAATATGCATATTGAAATACAATTAATAAAAATAAGATTCTTATACAGAGAAGGGTTACCTATTTGATCTTCTGTCTGACCATCAGAGTCTCTGCTTCTGGTTCTGGTTGGAAAAGATTCATCTTCAAAATACAGAAAGAATGTGTTAGAAAAGAAACACATTGTTCAAAATTAAGAATACAGGAGAGCTCCTGCACTGATTTTCACTATCCAGAACTATCCATTTTATTTATTGAATTAATTATCTCTATAGGGCTGTTACATATTGCAATAAACCTCCCACTGGAAGGATAACATTGAAAGAAACTGCCTGTTTGGGCAACGGATTAACATTCAGTGTGAAGGTAGGGTCTGCCATTAGTTTGAGCGCATTTGTGGAACCAAAATGCTGCTGTTTTAGTCTTTCTTTACATTTTATGATGCTTTTCCAGTTTTTATTTTCCATGTTTTATGCATTATTCTGAGTGGAATAAAAAGAGGGCAGTATACCAATAAAAATGTATAACATAATTGCTTAATTTTCACTTGAAGCCATTTTATCACATCAGGGATTGAGAAGTCAGAGAAAATGGGGAAAATAAACCAAACCCCTATTTAAAGGTTCATTCAGGTTTTAAGACCATCACACTTCCAACAATTTGTTTTCTAAAATCTACTTACAGAAAGTCAGCTTGGTAAGGTATTTTACTTGCTGAATTTTTTTTTACTTAACTTTATTAAATAATATACAACAAAAACTATAATATCACATAACATCTCAACTGTTTATCAATTACAAAAGTATAACAAAAAATACTTGAATTGTTTTAATTGCTTTTTTAATGCTTGCTTTTGATATTTTGTACTGTGATTTGGGTCTTCGACAACAAATAAATAATTCTCTCCCCCGCTCTCTCTTGTGACAAGAAACTCATGTTAAAACTTACGCATTTTTGGTTTAACTTAACCCACACAACCTGGTCCGAGAAGTGATAACTAAAAGTTAAAGTGCATAAGACCTATCACAATTCAATTATAAAAAACAAAACAAATCCCAAATAAAGTGATAATATATCCTTCCAAAGGTGTATGTATCAGTTAAGCATACTCCATTGGAAATATGCTTTGTTAAATATATGAGGTTTTAAGCCAGTTGTTCTCAACCTGTGGGTTGTGACCCCTTTGGGGGTCAATCTACTCTTTCACAGGGGTCATCTAAGACCACAGGAAACACACAGAAACGACAGGCGGGTCCGCCCACATACGAGTACCTGGCGTGATGACATCATCGCGCCAGCCCCATCACATACACCCCATACAAATACAGTAGAGAGCAGCTACTGTGTCAAAAGCAGCAGTATTAGGGGTAAAACGACACTCTTATATTCAGCTGTGGTTGATGTGATTACGATGCTTTAATTATGTTCAATTTGTAACAATGAAAATACATCCGGCGTATCAGATATTTACATGACGTTTCATAACAGTAGCAAAATTACAGTTATGAAGTAGCAACGAAAATAATTTTATGGTTGGGGGTCACCTCAACACGAGGAACTGTATTAAAGGGTCACGGCATTAGGAAAGTTGAGAACCACTGCTTTAAGCGTATATATGTAATTTAGAGTACGTGGCTAAAGTGTCAGCATTCTGGATTCTTCATCCAGGGACGTTGCTGCTGGGACAAAAACAGTAAATAGAAAAGGGATGGAGTAAAAGTTCCCAGACAAGTGATCCATTTGTGCCTATCTGGTGGTCTCTTTTTGCTCCATTGTAGGGAAATGCCAGAATTATTTTAACGTGCTTTCCTGCACTATCTGGAGGTACCCTGAGATGAGTTTAGAGGTTTAATTCAGTCTTCACTTTACCAATCAACTTTGGTAATATGAACAACACACTAGTTAACATCCTTTTTATAATATAAAAACCTGGAAAACGAGGAGAAAAATATTAAAAATGCAGTAGAAAGCCCTTCCACATTTAAGCTGTACGGTATAGCCCAAGAAATCTAAATCTAAGCATTCCTTCCTCTAAACTTCCTATAAGAGATGTCCGTTTAATAATCTCAAGGATTGTGGTTCCATGACTTTTGGGTTATCTCAAAAATAGCTCAAGCCTAAATCAAAAACAGTAAATGCAATACAGTGTACTCATTTTCTAAAATCAGAAAAATTAAGATTTGCAATAAAGAAAGCTGCTATGATTGTTAAAGCTCTTTATAAAGAGTCATCAGGACTTCAACGAATAAATGGGATTGGTTTTGCGTCATTGCAACCACTCACACAATGACACACCCAACCACATTGAATGGAGTTGCTCATCATTTCTACTTTTTCTGGTCTCCAGCTTCCCCTTCCTTTACTTAATGGCAGAATATGCAAGCCTGAACTAGAAGAGACAAAGCAGAACTGCTTTGCAGAAAAGAGAAGATTAGAGACTTTCACTTTCTTTTCTCTTTCACCCTTCTAATGAAGATGTTAACTACTGGATGTTCTGAACACAGTCCTCAGTCACAATGGTTTCCTTATGTCAGCTCAGCGCTAGCATACAAGGCTTGGTGAAGGCAAAACCTGTGGCAAAGAAGAAATGGTGGACTGAGCTGTTTAGAGGGACCTAGATCAAATTTGAAGAAGAGTTGGCTTTTCTACCCCACTTTTAAGGGGGCTCAAAGCGGCTGACAAAGCTTTTCTATTCTTCTCCCCACCACAGAACACCCTGTGAGGTAGGTGGGGCCGTGAGAGCTCAGAAGAGAACTGTGACTAGCCCAAGGTCACCTAGCTGGCTTCATGGGGGAGGTCAGAATCAAACCCAGTATTCCCAGATAACAGTCCAGTCCCCTAAGAGTCCAGTTCCGCAGCTGCACTGGGAGGGGTAGCGGATCCTGGCCGCCCACTTCGGTTAGTGGGTGCCACTGCCACTGATGCCCACCACCCAAGCAGACTCATTGGGGGGGGGAAGGGGGCAGTGACAGTGGTGGTCGCATTGCTGTGGCTGGAATTGCCGCCTCCGCCAAGCTGCCTCCGATTAGGCTGCTTCAGTGGTGGGGCATCAGCAGTGGGCACTCTGAGGAGGTGATTGCACTCACCAGCCAAAGGAGGTGGCCAGGATCTTCCAAGCAGCCAGAGAACTGGGGCAGGACTCCCTTCTGGGCAGGGACAGCTACTGCAGCTATGCAGGCTGTGCCTGGCTTCGTAGACAGCTACGAAGTCACTGCACACCTCTGTAGCTGTAAGTGATGGGGCGGAGCCAGCGCCATCTGTGCACGCAGCTCGGCTCCTGCGAGGCCTGCCCCTGGACCCCATCCGTCTGGCAAGCAGTGTAGACGTGAATCCACTAGTCCGGTCTTCATGGCTCAAGACCAGATTGCGGACACCTTTAAAGGCGGGCCATGAAATCATCCAGATTTCTCCAGCCCTTGCGGGGACAGGGCCTTCTAGATGGGGTCTCAAGTGGGTACTGCATGGGGAAAGGGCCTTCCTGATTTGGTCCCCAATTGTGACCAATTGGGTTCCTAACGGGGGTCTTTAGTGCTCGGGCCAAAACAGCCATAACCTGTAAAGATAAAAAGGGCCTATCTACACTGGAGTTTTGATGCTGCTCTAGTCCACCTTCAGAGAAAGACAAGACAACACCAAAGGGGCTAATCGCTTTGTTTCCACGCTATATAATTATTTATATTTCTATCTTGTCCTGTACCCAAAGGTCTCAGGATGGGTAACAACCTTTACGAAGAAGAGTTGGTTTTTCTACCCAGCTTTTCTCACCCATTCAAGGGGACTCAAAGCAGCTGAGAAAGCTTTTTTATTCTTCTCCCCACAAGAGAACACCCTGTGAGGTGGGTGGGGCTGTGAGAGCTCAGAAGAGAGCTGTGACTAGCCCAAGGTCATCCAGCTGGCTTCGTGGGGGAATGCAGAATTGAACCCGGTACTCCCAGATAAGAGTCCAGCTCCCTAACCACCAGACCAAACTGTCTCACTTTAAAATCCACCATATCAACAAAATAATATATATTAAAACAATAAAAACCATTCACAGCATTTAAAATCCAACACGTTAAAAGCAAAACAATCTCAATGAGAACAGTAGCGTTCTCTAACTCACAGGTGGATTTCCTGTGTAAGGCAATGCCAAAAGGAAACAGCTTTTGTCACTTTCCCCGTGGTGGTCTCTTGCCCTGAAAGTGGACCGAAGCTGCATTAAAACTCAGGTGTAGATGGGTCCAAAGTGTGAGGAATGCTCTCAAGGACATTGTGTCTGCAAAAACAAGCCGATAAGGTAGCTTCAAAGAAGTAATTGGTCTAAACCAGTCAGCTATGGACTTCGTTTCTACTGCGCATGTCAGAGAAATCTGATATGTATTTCTTTTCGTACTTGGAAGGTGTTCCCGGGAATATTGTAATTACCGGCTGGGTTTAGGTATATAGACTGTGTTGGAATGTGGGAAGTCCGAAGTTCGTCTTGATGGGTTTTGGAAAGCGGACTTCCTATGCTGCAGCATATCAAAGTAAATGAATCTTTTCTCTCTGACCCTTTCTGCTTATTAAGAAACTAATATGAATAGCATGATAGAGCAGCAACCTGTTTTCATACTGGTCTGGAATTTTCCTAAGAAAAGGAAGCTAGCACAACCGAGCAGGGCATTTTCTCCAGACAGAAGTGCCCTCCTCCAGTTTGGTAAGCCCCCTCCTCCAGTTTGGGCTAGTGGTTAGGGAGCCGGACTCTTATCTGGGAATACTGGGTTCAATTCCACCCTCCCCTATGAAACCAGCTGTGTGACCTTGGGCTAGTCACAGCTCCCTTCTCAGCTCTCACAGCCTCACCCACCTCACAGGGTGTGGGAAGAACAGAAAGCTTTGCCAGCTGCTTTGAGTCCCCTTAAACGGGTGAGAAAACGGGGTAGAAAAGCCAACTCTTCCTTTTCCTCCACGAAGCCAGCTGGTTGACCTTGGCCTACTCACAGCTCTCTCCTGAGCTCTCACAGTCCCACCCACCTCACAGATGAAGAACAGAAGCTTTGTCAGCTGCTTCGAGTCCCTTTAATGGGTGAGGAAAGCAGGGTAGAAAAGCCAACTCTTACTCTTCCTCCATGAAGCCAACTGGGTGACCTTGGGCTAGTCACAGCTCTCTTTTGAGCTCTCACAGCCCCACCCACCTCACAGAAGGGGAAGAACAGAAGCTTTGTCAGCCGCTTTGAGTCCCCTTAAATGGGTGAGGAAAGCAGGGTAGAAAAGCCAACTCTTCTTCCTCCAGCCCTGGCCTCACCTTGGATGGAGCCCCCCGGAGTTCGCTGCTGGCCACGGTCTTCCTCCTCTTCCTCCTGCTGCTCCTCCTCTGCCCTCTCCTGCTGCTGCATCCCTGGAGGCTGCGGGTTGTACCGGCGGGAGGATCGCAGGCTGTACGGCGCCGCCCGCCACGCTCCCTCATGCGGCGGCGACGGCACCTTCCCTCCTCCCCGCCGCCGCGTCTCCTCGCTTCTCGCCGCCGTTGTCGTCGTGGCTGTCGCGGCGGCGGCTGGGGAGACCCGCGACGTCGTGCCCCCTTCGGACGAGTGCTCAAGCACTTCCTCCGAGAACCTCACTTCCCGGCGACGCCCGCGCGGGATGTAGCGCCGCTGGCTTCCGGCACGAGAGGGTGAAGGGGAGGAGTATGGGGTGGACGTGAGAGGCCCGCCGCCATTTTGAGAGGCCGTTCTCCGCAAGGGCTGCCTGGGCGTCACGTGGTAGTAGAAGAGGAGCGCGCCTTCGCCTCCCCCTCCGATCCGCCCGCTGCTGCTGTCGTCATCGCCCACAGACGCCTCCGAGGAGGGCGGGGCCTCCTCCCTCGTCGCCTTCATGGCGTCTCCCGCTAGTCCCAAACAATCCCCTCCCTGCAAAGGAGGAGAGCGGGTAAGATGTCCGCCTCGCCTCTCCGCCGGCGGCGGTGCAGCAGCTGCTCGCTTTCCCCTAACGCACGCAGAAATAAAGCCTCCTTTGCCCCGGGCGCGCCCTTGAGGGTCGCTCCCTCCTCACGCCAGTCCTCTGTTCAGCATATTTATGGGTTCCCTCTCTGTGCCCGTGTGGACAGCAACAGCAACGACGCTCAGGCCTTTTCTTTAGCCTCCTTTCCCTTAAGAGCCGCTCCTTCCTCACTCCAGCTCTCTATTCCTGGTCTCCTTGCGTATTTAGTTGCTCCCTTTCTGTGCTAAATGGAAACAACAACAACCACTGTCATGCCTTTTCCTTAGCCTGGTTTTGGTTTGCCCTTAAGACTCGCTCCTTCCTCACTCCAGCTCTCTACTCCTGGTCTCCTCCTTACGTATTTATTTGCTCCCTTTCTGTGCTAATGTAAACAACAACTTTCATGCTTTTTCTTAGCCTTCTATTATCTTCCCCTTAAGTATTCCTTGACTCCAGTTCCCTATTCCCAATGTAAACAACAACTTTCATGCCTTTTCCTTAGCCTTTTATCTTCCCCTTAAGAACTGCTCCTTCTTCACTCCAGTTCCCTATTCCTGTTCTCCTCCTTGCGTATTTATTTGCTCCCTCTCTGTGCCAATATAAACAACAACTCTCATGCTTTTTCCATATCCTTCTTTTCCCCAGTGGCTAAGATCTAGGGAACGGCTGCTACTTGCGTTGTTTCTCCCGTTCGCCCGTCCGCCTCCTCTCGTTCCCAGCACGCTCCCAACTTTCTTGAGGAAAAGTCCATTCGATCCTCTGCTGCAGGCGGTGAACTTTTTTGATGGGCAGCTGCTGCTGGACCTGTCAGCGAGGCTTCGCTCTCTCTCCTCCTCCTCCCATCTTCTAAGGGAACAACAACAAACCGGCTTGGAGAAAAGGAACAACTGGGGACGAAGGAAAAGAATTGGACCAGCAATTTCCTTGCTATCCGGGGAAAGGAACCTAGCAAGGGTGCTGCTGGACTCCCTCGTGCTTGAAAGCTCAAGAAGAAAACAAACCCAAGGGCCCACCCACCCTAGCAGCTGCTTGTAGAGCAAATAGGTCATCAGGAGGGGATAAACTTTTAAAGCACCCTTTTGTCTCGGTCTGCGTGAGCCAGAATGAACAGTCAGTTCTTTTAAAAGCACATGGAAAAAGAGGACAGTATATGGAACAGTTGGAGTGATTATTTTCATGACATTCAAGTTCTAGTGCAAGCTTTTTTTCCCCTGATAGCAATCTTTTTTTAAAAAAAATATCGTTCAGAATATTATCCTGCTTTTTGTGTGTGAAGGCATAACGGTACTCGAGCCTGCTATATCACCAGTACAGCGTAATCCGTTATCTCCAGGTGCTTTAATTACTATCACGAGAAACAATGATCAGCATACTGTTGCTACTGTTTGCTTTCCAGTGCTTTAGCAGAGCAAGGATATCGTCTTCAGAAAGGCAAAAGTACTGGACAGAAATTTAAAAATGAAAAGCACTCCGTTTGTGTTTAGGAAATCAGCAAAACAACCCCATAATCGCTGTATTCAAATAAAAGGTCCACTTCTTTCAGTCTAAGAATATGCAGGAGTATATTTTAAGTGTATTTTAATGTACTGACTAGAAAATTAAGTGCAAACCTAGAGTTCTTGGATTTGAATATCTGTCTTCTACCATGAAAGCTCACAAGGGGTCTGTTCGCACTTACCTGACTGGTATAATAATAATACCAGTCAGATGAAGAACAAGCCTGGTAAAGCAATGACTGCAGCAACATCTGGCCCACACCCAGATGTTGCCATGGTGATTGGGATGCAGCACAACTATGCAGCTACAGCTGCGCCACCCTGCCCACTTGCAGCATCATACCTGGAAGAGGGTGTGAACCCTGCTACCTAAGTGCCACCTAGCTGCTTCAAGTCAAGCTGTGGACAGCAATTTAGCTGCCCAAAGCTATTTAGGACCAGGGAGGGGGTGGAGAACTCCAGGATGGTGGTGGTGACAATGGACAGCCGCACTTACCCAATGGGCAAAGCTACGCTCAGTAGAGGGTGTGTGCAAACAACCTAAATGGCCTTGCTTCAAATACTGCATTTCAACCTAACTTACCCTTCCAGGGCTGATAACTGAGATAAAATATGTAAAGGAAAATAACATGGACTTTGGTTTTGTTGGAAGAAAGGCACACTGAATAATGATAGAGAACTATACAAACCTGACAGCCTGTTCCTGTGTATTAAAACACCGAACACTCAGAAGTCTTTCTGCCTAATTCCTAATAGGAATGTGCATGAAGGTATTTGAAATTTGATCGAATCTGACCGAATTTCGACATTCAAATTCAAATAGAATGTCCACACATTCGAATTTAAAGATTTGCACAAATTTTGGATTTATTCGTTCAAATTATCCAGACATTTGTATGTGTGCGGGTTTGTACACGATGCATACTTGCAGATACGAATCTTTCCTGCCCCCATAAGCATTTGTACAGATCTGTACTGGACAAAAACGGCTTCCATATGGGATAATTACGGGATGCATACGGATGTGTATTGATTCGTACAGGCACATAGAAATGTTGCTAACATTCGTAAGCGCAAATTCAAATTGAAAATTCAAACGAATAGATTCACATTTGTTTAATTCAAATCGAATTTGGTTAAATACAAATTTTGATTCAAATTGAATCCTGAAAATTGCATTTGTGCACACCACTAGTTGCTAATGTAAAGACTCAGAAGAGGCAGCAGTTTAGCTGCCAGTGTGGGAGTTGGTTAGTTTATGTTTATGGATGACAGGGCTGCACACACATTGAAAAACCATCAGTAAAGTAGTTTTGTGTCATACGAACATTTGTCAAAGATAAAATGTTAGTGGCCACTAGTCATGATGTCTACATGATTATTGGCAATTTCCCTCTTGAATCCTAGTTGCTGGAATATAACAGAGGATGAAAAATAATTATTGTCATCCTATATCCTATCCTTTTGGGCACATCTGGTTGGTCCCTGTGGCTAATAGAATGATGCAGTAGCTATGCTGCTATAGCAAAGTTCATTTAGGGTACATCCCCAAAAGACTTATTTGCCTCTCTGGGTTCCCTCTGCCGTCACTCTATTCAAGCGGACTTTAAAAGTGCCGTGCACTTCTGTAATAAGCGTCCGCATGAGGCTCAGCAAAACGCGCATTTTAAACACAACTTCGGTCCCCACGGAAGCATGTTTTCTTTGCGCGCATCTTTTTCTCCCTGCCCCCTCCCTGGTTGATAGGTTGCCAGCCGGAACGGGAGGGATTGCACTCTGCGTGGCCACAACCAGGAAGACAACCCCTGACAAGTCCAAAGGAAAAATAGCCATCAGTTCTCTGTTCGTCTCCCAGATCTCCGGCCCCTGAAATGGCTTCCCACCCCGGCAAAGGTAGCGGCTGCAGCCATGCAATCTCTCTCAAGACTTCGCTCTCAACACTTTCCCTCTGACTGTCAAAATCCACTCTGTACAGCAGCCGTTACACTGTAGCAATAATCCACCCACTTTACACCTGATAGCAGTTGCAACAATGTTGCAATTCTGCGCTATTCTGGCTCTTTGAAAGTTCTGAGCTTTAGAAAGGGAAGGGAAGCTGCTGCATTTCTGGGAGATGTGTGAATGTGTTACTGCTGTGTGTGCAGGCAGCAATCCCTGCCCCTTTTGCCACGGAGAGTCCCCAAGGTAAATGCTGCGAGGAAAACCTGCGACTTCCAAAACAAGTGCTGAAACTCTTCTTTAAAGGACACTTTTTTGTTGTGGATTTTCCTGCTTTTGTAGTTCTGGAAGCTTGTTGAAAACCCTGGCATGGGGGCACTCAGAGGCAAAAGAA
>MTQE01001134.1:8061213-8090323 GCA_014337955.1 Aspidoscelis marmoratus | reverse complement strand
GGCGGAATCGAACCCAGTATTCCCAGATAAGAGTCTGGTTCCTTAACCACTACCAAACTGGCTCACCAGAAAAGTGGCCATTAATTTTCTTTCCACTTTATCTATCCAAAAGGTGAATTTTCTGAGTTATTTAACACTGGAAAAAAAATAGCTTGCCACTTTGCTGATGTATTCTCTCACTCTGAAAGTGGACTGAAGCTGGATTAAACCTTAAGTGTGACCACAACCTGTACCTGAATCCCACAATTGTGTATGGTTACTTGTTCTGCAAAAATACCTTTTCAGCTCCTATAGTGTTAAGGCCACTAGGCTAGAACCAAAGGCTCAGACAGCAAGATCCTTTGGTAACCTGGACGCTCCCTGGGTGATAGTGTGTTGGATTATGTGTTATTATTTTATTTTATTTATTTGCATTTCTTATTTGGCCTTATATCAGAAGAAATGCACATACTAAAAACAGTAACAGGGTCTGAAATTTGGGAGGGGAAATTGTTTCCTTAGTCAAAGATCAGAGTACATAAGTGTATCTGTACATGCAAATTATTTGAATCATGTGAACAAATGTTTTGGAACATTCAAAATCCATTCACATGTTTAAATTTGAATGTGAAGACATTCTATTCGAATTTGAATGTTTGCATTTGATCAAATTTGATTGAATTTTGAATGCTTAGAACATTTGTGCACATCAGTAGTCCAATATACTGGCCAATGTGAATTTATCTTCAGTCTCTCTAGAAGGTTTTCTCCAGATAGCACCCCAGAAATGGCAAATAAGCAGAAATTCATTGGGTTGCCCAACAACAAATTCTGCCATTTGGGAATAGATATGTGTCTCTCCCAAACCCAACAATTCCTAGGCTCCCATTAGCCAGAAAAGTGATTATTCAAAATAATAATTGAACTTCCAATTATTTTGTGTGAGTTTCCAAGACTTACACAAACTTGGCACTGTCTGACATCCATGTGAACATGTTTGTTTGTTTATCTATTTGTATTTTTATCCTGCCCTATATCCAAGGGTCTCAGGGCAGGTTACAATATATAAAATGAACACATTGAAACCAATAACATATTAAACATCTTAAAACCATGGCAGTGTCTGAATGTGGGGAGGAAAAGGCTGTTCTTTTACTTAGCCAAAGGCCAGGGCATCTTCACAGCTCATCTAAACACATAGAGTGATAGTGACTGATGCATCTCAGGAGGGAGACTATTTCACAGTCTGGGAGTCACCACTGAAAAGGCCCTATCCCGGATGCCCACCCTTTTTGTTGTTGTGAGTGGCAGTACAACCAGGAGGGCCTCCCTTCCATATCTTAGGGCACAGGCAGGTTGATATGGAAGAAGGTATTCATTTAGATATTGGGGCCCAAGTCATGTAGGGCCTTATAAGTCAAAGTTAATTGGGCTCGGTAGTGAATTGGCAGCCAGTGCAACTCTTTTAAGACTGGTATGATGTGCGTCCAACCAGCTGTTCCTGTCAGCAGTCTAGCAGCTGCATTCTGCACCAGCTGCAGCTTCCAAGCTGTCTTCAGGGGCAGCCCCATGTACAGCACATTACAGTAGTCCAGCCCGCAAGTTACCAGAGCATGGATAACTGTGGCCAAATCATCTCTGTCCAGAAGAGGCCTTAGCTGTTGAACCAGCCATAGTTGGGAATAGGCACACTTGGCCATGGCCTCCACCTGAGCTTCAAGAGTTAGTGCAGAGTCCAAGAGCACCCCCAGTTTAGAATCAGAGGAGTTCCTATAACGGAGTGATCAGTCTGAAATTACTGGGGAAAATATCCAGTCTGCCTCAAATATCCTGGGTTGGGAATTCACTTTCATTTCAGGTAATTGGATCAGTTTACCTATAAAGACAGGGCAAAAATTTCACAGTGAAGGTGGTTTTTAATGGGAAATTCCGGGTGTAGTTTTTTAAAAAGAAAATCATTTAATATATTTTAGGCTGAAAGCTTCAGCATGCCAAATTGTGACACATATTATTCAGTGTATTTGCAGTGCCATAGGTCCTCTGCATGGGATGATAAATAGTTGTCTTAACACTTTGGGACTTTGAACTGAAGCTTGTGGGTGAGTCACAGGACAGAATTGCATGATTATTCTATAACAGCCGGCTGTTTTTGTATCCTTTATCACACAGGCTTCAATGAAAAAAGCTACATCTACACTGGAAAATGACGCTTCATCCACAAGACAGTGAAGTTAACCTAGATGATAGTCAGCAGAAGGAAAATGAAGAAACAAAAGAGAATTCCTTGCCTGAAAGGTCCTTGGACTTTGACAAAAAAGAGGCCGTGATTCCCCAAGAAACCTGTGCAGAGAATTCCCAAGGTTTAACTAGCTTATCTGATAGTTTTGTACATGAAGATGTGGCCAATCCGTTAAGTGAAAGGACTGAATGTGCTACCCAAGATGTTTCACAGGATAGTCTAGTGGAAGAGAAAACGAATTCACCTGAAACTGTTCTAGGGGTAAAAGAAAGTTGTGTGGAGCTCCCAAATGAAGAGGCAAAAGAGGATCTGTTGACCGAGGAAACGATAGTTCAAAAGTCTGGACCCACAGGAGGGAGAGGATCTTTGTCTGAAGGTAAGACAGGTGGATAGGGGTGAGTAATATCACTCATGCTGGGAGCCAGTTTGGTCTAGCAGTTAGGGGCCGAACTCTTAGCTGGGAATGCTGGGTTTGATTCCTCACTCCTCCATGAAGCCAGTAGGGTGACCTTGGCCAAGTCACAGTTCTCTTCTGAGCTCTCACAGCCCCACCTACCTCACAGGGTGTTCTGTTGTGGGAAGAAGAACAGAAGGTTTGTCAGCCGCTTTGAGTCCCCTTAAATGGGTGAGAAAAGTGGGGTAGAAAAGTCAGCTCTTGTTGTAATGTAACCACTACGACGTATAATACATTTATCCTATTTATGCATATCTAAGAAAGAAGCTGGGTTTGAATTCTGCAGGAAAAACAAAATTGTCTGAGCAAGTCTGAAACTACACAACTGATTGTATGGTATGTTTTAATTTTTTTAATGCAATGCAAGAATATACTTAGGATTGGATAATTTAGAATATTTATCTCTAGTAAGAATCTACAGTGCAGTAGATGAAATGCTTAGCTTTTGCCCCAGATCATAGCCTGGCTTGCCATGTTACTTAAAAATCTCAGGTAAACGGTGAATCAAAATGCACCTATGGAGATGTTCTCTGTGCACTCCACCTTCGGACCTACAGTTTTGGCTCACCTTCCATGTTTGAATACCCCTGATTTGATTGATAGACAAATCTAGTAAAGTTTGGTGATGATCATTATGTTTGCTTGGAGATCTAAATAATACACTGCAGGATCCATCTGGATCCAAAGATCTGATGGTATAAAGTTTATACACCTAAACAAAATAATATGGAATAATTTACCACACTTTGGAGAGGCCCCTTTTCCATTTTTTTTTAAATAAAAATTGTTTATTCCTGGAGTCTTGAATAAAACTTGCTTTTAAGTTTGAAAGAAGTGGACTATTTCAACTCACAAGTTGCTGAGAATCTTTTCACCTCTTACTCCAGAGCACAACACGTCTCAGGATGTAGATGATACGATCAAAGAGGTGGGAAAAGATGAAGAGCTGGACGTTGGATATTGTAAAGGTGAGAGCAGGCCAAGCACCCATGGCAAAGGGCAGGGGAGGGAAATGAGAATCTAGTGATATTTGTTCCACACTCCATTATGTGGATCTATGTCAGGGTGCCCACCAGAGATTTGGAGAGACAACACTTTTCACGGCTGTCTGGAGGCAGAGGCCAACAGTGACAGCAACAGCCTGGATACTTTAAGAAATGATTAGATAAATTCATGGAGGATAGAATTTATGCCTACTAGAATGGATACCTCCATAAGAACCTAGGAGGAGTCCTGCTGGATCAGGCCACAGCCCATCTAGTCCAGTGTCCCATCACATACAGTGGCCCACCAAATGCTCATGGGCATCTCAAGGAGAGAAAAGGACAAATGTTTTCCTGCTCTCAACTCCCAGCAAATGGCCTTAGAAGTGTCCTGCTTCCCCCCCCCCCCAGCCTGAAAGATGTACTTAGGCATTCATTCTAGTAGCCATTGATATATCTGTTATCCATAAATTTGTCTAACCCTACCTTAAAGCCATCTAGGCTGGTAGCTGTCACCACCTCTTCCGGCAGCAAATTCCATAAACCGATGACCCACTGGGTGAAGAAATACTTCCCCTTGCCGGATCCAACTCTCCTACCCATCATCTTCATAGATGCCCCCTGGTTCTAGTGTTGTGTAACAGAGAAGAGACAGGCAGGATGATTTTCAAGGCCATTTGCAGGAATAATTCAAGAGTGGGTGAAAGTTTGGCTTTTGTCTTCTGCTTGACAATGTCCAGAAACAGTTGGTGGTCTACTGTGTGAGACAGGATGCTGGATTAGATCCAGCCGGGCTCCTTCTGATGTTCTCTGATGTTCTCTTATGTTCCTCACAGAGACCCAGGAGAGCTTGGGGGAAATCATGCCTGACATGAAGGTGCTACAAAAGGATATGTCAGAGGTGCAAGGCCCCATCGAGATGGGGAAGATAAAAGCACAAGATGAACACCACCAATGGTCCCAAGGGGCAAGTGAGGAAAATAAGGGTGAGTAAGCCCAAGAAACAGAGAGGGGGGCTGGTGTGGCCTACATCAGCTCTAGTCCTGAAAAGGTCTCTCATATACACACTCTGCTCAAGCTTTCAATTACTGCGATGTTGCTTCTGGGATTCTCTCTTGCTTTTGCAACATCAGTGATGTGTTTTAAAACATAAACTTATTGATACCCTTTTTCAGTGTGGACACTTGGTAAGCTTCCCCCTACAGGACAAATAGAAACTGGGGGGGGGCATAATCTTTTCGTAATCTTAGAAAGAAGGTAATTACATGTGATAGTTCTGATGCCTCCAACCCCCTGGCAGATAATAAGAAGAATTAAATTTATATTTTACTATCAGCAATTATTTTGGCCCACCCAGTGTGCAGAGTTTCAGGAACTGCCACATCTCAAGGGGCTTTTGATATGGGGCCTGTTCGCACTTGACCATATTCTGGGATATTTTTTACACACTGAAAACTATTTTCTGTTGTTAATGTACTACCATACCTCATTCGGCCTTTGTCTGAACCAAACTTTTCTGTTCCTCTCCCCTCCTTGTGCCCTTTCTCTGGTTGCTAGGTTTTCCAAAAGTTGGAATTGTGCTTGCAGTTCTTCCTATTTTTCTTGCTGCTTTAATAACCTGTAGTGGCCTTTATACCTCCCGTCCACCACACGTTCCAAGAAATCCAGCCGAAGTCTTCTTGTCGATGTTTGACCCACTCCAAGTCAACTTTCCAGGCCAGAGCCCCTTTCTTTGGAGACGGGTGAGGAAGGTCTTGCAGAAACACCTTGAGGTGCCCAACCACACAGAACCAGCTATCTTACTTTTTACTGCCGCTCAGGATGCTGAGACCACTTTGAAGTGCCTAAGTACCAAGATTGCTGATGCCTACGCTTCATCCCTGGGAGGCAAGACCACCCAGATAGACGGAGCTTCAAAATCTGCTCTAAGTCCTGACAATGCCAAACTGGTAGTTGACATGGAGCTAAGCTCTGGTTTTGCCGGAGAAGCGAAGGCGGCCGTGGTGCACCAGTTTGAATCTCTCCCTGCTGGTTCCACGTTAATCTTTTACAAGTATTGTGACCACGAAAGTGCAGCTTTCAAAGACGTAGCACTGTTTTTGACTGTCTTGCTAGACGATGAAATTATGGAGCCAAACATTGGCCTACAAACCCTAGAAGAAAATGTCCGGGACTTCCTATGGTCCAAATTTACAAACACAAATAGCCCAAGGTCCCACGACCACATGGACACAGACAAGCTGAGTGGGCTGTGGAGTCGAATATCCCATGTGGTTCTGCCGATTAAGCCAGTCCGAGAGGTCGAGGAGGCTGGCTGTCCACTGCAGACTGGATTGAGAAATGAGTAAGGTGGTTTCAAAGACGACCTGAAGGATTTGCACAGATTTTTAAATTTTATGAGAAACTAAGCGAACACGGATCTAGACACTTAGTTGTTTGCCATCACAACTGGCTTTAATGGCAAGTTTTGAGTATTTAAAAAATAAAATATAACAACCCCTCCAGAAGAAACTTATGTGTCTGCACTTTGGTGCCAGACACGGTTGCTTTTTCAGGGGTTTTTGAGTGAGAGGAGTCAAAAAATGCTCTTTTAAGGCTCCTGTCACAATTTGTGAGTTTTGTACCTGCAATATTTTGGCAAGTCCGAGCCTTTGCAAATTTTGCCAGATGACTGTGTGGAAAAGGAAAGGAGTCCATTTTAGATGTTTTTGTCTGAGACTTTACTGATAAAATTTTAAGGAAGGAAAAGGACAGATATTATTATAATTGTTTCGGGAGCTGTTCAATGACTTTGATTTACACTCATTCACTTTATATTAATGCCAGTTTTAAAATGGGGGTCATTTAAATTGTTATTCACTGTGGGCAACTCCAAAATAACAAAACAAAACAACTCCATCTTTGATCAGGTATGACGCTGTGAAGGTGGTCTTCTCTGCAAAGAATTCCTGGGGGGGGGGGTTAGTGTTCTGGCATGGGCACTAATTCAAAAGCACCCAACAAAGAACTCCATTTGGAACAGCACAGAGAAAAAACAAACAAACAGACCCACTTGGGCTAAATCACCACGTTTGTGATTAGCTGAGAATAAGCACGGAGTGAACGTAGGACTTGTATGGTTTATGTGAGGCAAATGCATTTAGAAAAAAGAAAACAAAAGACACTATGATTTATTTGGATCTGCCTCTGGGGAAGCCTTAGTAATCTGTGTATTTGTTTTAGGATGAATCTGCACTGGTCAGTACCTGGATGACTGTGGGTGTTTTTCCACTGCACTCCTTTAATCCAGATCTAAGAAGATCCGGATCTAGGGAATGGGTACTTCCCTTAATTCGGATCTAGTAGCTCTGGATTAAGGGAAGTACCCAATGTGTTTCCATGGGTGGTCTAGCACCCAATAGCAATGGGTGCTAGCCTCCCTGCTGTGGAAACACCGGAGCACCTATTTGGAAATCCGGATCTACCCACGAGGATCTGCCTGTCACCCCAGGTGTTTTGGGGGACAGGGGGTGCAATCTCTGAAGCGGCTCCAAAGTCACTTCAAAGTCACTTTGAAGTCTGTGCAAAATAGTTCTGGAGCATCTTTGAAGTCTGTGCTGATCTTCAGGGTAAACTTCGAAGTGACTTCAAAGTGACTTCGGAGTGACTTGGAAGTTCACTCTGAAGATCAGCACAGACTTCAAAGACACTCTGGAGCTATTTTGCACAGACTTCAAAGTGACTTCGAAATGACTCCGAAATGACTTTGAAGCTTAGGTTTTGGGGCTCTCCCCCCAAGGGTGCCCCCCCTAGCCTCCTCTAGACCCCATTGCCAAACTAACGTGGAAACAGGCTCCCTTTAATCTAGATTTTCTGGCTGAAGACCCCATTGTAGACCCCGGATTAAAGGCTGAGATGTACCCATATGATCCGGATTTCCTGAGGCGCGGCGGAAACAAATTGTCCCTAATGGGTGCCATGGTGGAAATGGGGTCATCTGTCTCTCACCCAAATGGGTCCTTAATGGGTGCTAAAATGGGTACTAAGTGACCGTGAGAAAACCCCCTAAATGTACTATTAGACTCCGTTCCACACACTCATGTGCAGTAAGGGAGCCCCTGGGCAGGTTTGCCCTCCCTTAGACTGTTCCAGTATGCAGAAGGGAAGTTCCTAGCATGTTTGATGTTTGGGGGCATTTCTGCACTTTGCTTCCCATTCACGGGACAGGAAAAGTGCACCCCCACTGGTGTGCACTGGCATTCACGCTTGTGAGGACTGGTGCATGCCAAACCAACTCTCAACACACCTGCAGACCTTCTTGGATCCGGATCTGCGTCTGGGCACAGCCATCTTCTGCGTGGAGCCCAGAGTGATGATGTATGCGCCATCACTCACCACATCAACAGTGATGTGGCATGCATGCACAGTCGCATTTGGGGCCATTTGAGGTGCCAGCACACTTGCTTGGCGCCCCACTGCTACTGGCAGAGGTGTGAATGGTCACTCCCCTGGCCGGAACACCACCGCTAGTAGACGCTAGGGTAGCTTCTGGGCTAGTAGGATACATTAGGGGCGTACAGGAATATTTGAAGGTATTTGAAATTCAATTGAATTCATCTGAATTTTGACATCCAAATTCAAATCAAATGTTCATAAATTCAAATTTAAAGATTTGAATGAATTTCAAATTTCGGATCTATTCATTTGAATTATCTGGACGTTCGTATGTGCATGGGTTTGTACACGATGCATAGGTGCAGATATACGCCTTTCCCGCATCCGTATGCATTTGTACGGATCTGTATGGGACGAAAATGGCTTGCATACGGGATGCATGCGGACGTGTACGGATACGTATGGGATGCATAACAATGCATACAAATGTTTTTGACATACCTAAGTGCAAAATCAAATGGAAAATTCATACAAATAGATTCAAATTTGCTTAATTCGAATCAAATTTGGTTAAATTCAAATTTTAAAGATTCGAATCAAACTGAATTTTCAGATGTTCCATTTGAATCTAATCGAATTCAAAAACTGTGTTCAAGCACACCCCTAGGATACCTCCTGCAAGTGTGGATAGCGCTTCTCAGAAGCTAGTATACCCCATTGTATACTAGCAGGCCAAGTACGAATTAGCCTCTGGTACACCAGCCAGTGTGTAATCAGCCTTACACTCTCTACTCTTGATCTGCTACACTGATCCCCCATCTCCTGACTGAATTAAAGCAGGCTGTGGAGCTAGAAAGAAAAGCTTTCATGCCCACTAGTAAACATAACGACTGTGGGTAATGTTGCGGTTCGTACTGTCAGCTATTACCTTGTTTTCCCGAAAATAAGACCTACCCTGAAAATAAGCCCTAGCATGATTTTTTTCAGGATGCTCGAAATTTAAGCCCTATATAAGTGTTAAATAAAACATCCTCTGAAAATAAGCCCTAGTGCATCTTTAGGAGGAAAAATTAATATAAGACCCTGTCTTATTTTTGGGGAATCACAGTATTTCAGTATACATGGACGCAAAGCATGTAGAGAACACTTTGCAGAAAATAGGGGGTATAGGAAGCAGAAATGGAAGAAAAAGACAACAGAGACATTAAAAAATGACAATTTTTTTGGATTGTCTTTGTAAGAATTAAGTTGCTCAGGACAAATCTATTTTCTTCAAAGCAGGATATAATGAACTTAATTCCAAAAAAGTATCCTTTTTATGTTTGAATAGATACTTGCACATTGTTTCTACTTCGTATAAGATATATACAAGGGATGGGTACATTGCACAATTTCAGATTCATCCACGCCTACAGTACAGCAACTCCATTGTATTTTATTCCTGCACAAACAGCCAGTTGTTTCACTATTTGCACTTATAGTAGTAAAGTAAGGGTGTTTTTCCACCACGCTCCTTTAATCCGGATCTAAGAAGATCCAGAACTAAGGAATGGGTACTTCCCTTAATCCGGATCTAGTAGATCTGGATTAAGGGAAGTACCCAATGTGTTTCCATTGGTGGTCTAGCACCCAATAGCAATGGGTGCTAGCCCCTCTGCTGTGGAAACACCAGAGCACCCATGTGTGGCAAATCCGGATTGACCCACATGGGGTCTGTCTGTCACCCCAGGTGTTTTCAGGGACAGGGGTGCGATCTCCAAAGTCCCTCCGAAGTCCCTCCGAAGCCCCTCTGAAGTTGCCTTCGGAGGTTAGCAAAGGCTCCAAAGACAAACCCCTTGTGAGAGCATGCATATTAATTAGCTTCTTGTGGTCAGCCTCATTAATATGTACCTCTTTCCATGCCTCTTTGTTCTCCCTTTGTTCTCGGAGGTTTGTCTTGGAGCCTTTGCTAATCTCCGAAGGCAACTTCGAAATGGCTTCGAAATGATTTTGAAATGACTTCAAAGCCTAGGTTTTGGGGCTCCCCCCATTGGTGCTCCCTCCCCCTAGCCTCCTCTAGACCCTATTGCCTGTTTCTAGTGGAAACAGGCTCCCTTTAATCTGGATTTTCTGGCAGATTAATGGGGTCTACAGAAAATCCGGATTAAAGGCCAGAAAGTACCCATTTGATCTGGATTTCCCCCACGGCAGTGAAAACAATTGGGTCCCAATTGGGTGGTGGAAATGGGATCATCCGGCTCACACCCAAATGGGTCCTTAATGGGTGCAAAATTTGTTACTTTTTGACAGTGGAAAAACACCCCCAAAGTTCCAAAGCTATTACAGGAAGCCCAGTGATAGCTATACAAGAAAACAACTCAAAACAAACCCACTAAATGAAAAGAGGTTGTAATTGAAATACAATTATAAGAGGGAGAGTTGTGACCAAATTGCCACCAAAGTCAATAAAAGGTTTCCAAGTCTAGGCTTGTAGAAACCACCATTTAACAGGACTGAGTGGAGGTACAGAGGGATTGGAATGCCAGGAACTCCACCAAGCAAGCCGGGACTCTCTTCAACACCTCAAGGATCTCACAGGGATTTCACATGCTCAACCTACCATGCGGATACCAGCAGTTTGGTCTAGTGGTGAGGGAGCTGGACTCTTATCTGGAAAGACTAGTTTTGATTCCCCTCTCCTCCATGAAGCCAGCTGGATGACCTTGTGCTAGTCACAGCTCTCCTGAGCAAAACCTCACCTACCTCACAGGGTGTTCTGTTGTGAGGAGAAGAATAGAAAAGCTTTGTCAGCTGCTTTGAGTCCCCTTAAATGGGTGAGAAATGTGGGATACAAAAGCCAACTCTTCTTCTACTACTACTACTTCTGTGTTTGTGCGTGAAGCCGTGTCATATTTGACAAGGACATCATGACCTTCTTTTCCAAATAGGGATAACTTAGCCATGGTGATCCATGCTCTGATAACCTCCAGATGAGATCACTGTAATGCAGTCGACCTGGGGCTCCCCTTGAATATGGTCCAGAAGCTAAAATCCGTGCGGAATGCAGCAGCTTGAGTATTAGCAGGAGTTGTGCAGGCCTTGGAAGACCTACACTGGCTGCCATTCACTACCTAGTCCAAGGTGTCCTCAGTTATCTGAAGAGGTATCGTCTCCCATATAGACCTGCCCAAACACTGAGATGTAAAGGAGAGGGCTTTCATGTGGTGGTCCCAAGAATTCTGGAGGTTCACCAGGCACCTATACGTATTCTAAGGTTTTTGGCACGTAGTTAAAACATACTTCTTCACCCAGATCTTTGAAGTTTAGCTACCTACGATTGCTGCTTTGTTAGGAAGATTTTTAATTATCTTTTACATTTAAAAAATCTTTTGATTGTTATGATCCATGCTGAGACCTTCAAGTGAAGGGTGGGATATAAATTCTTGAATGAATGAATGAGTGAAGGAAGGAAGGAAGGAAGGAAGGAAGGAAGGAAGGAAGGAAGGAAGGAAGGAAGGAAGGAAGGAAGGAAGGAAGGAAGGAAGGAAAGAAAGAAAGAAGGAAGGAAGGAAGGAAGGAAGGAAGGAGTTCCAGGCCTCTTTATTGCAGTTTGATCCTCTTTGAACTGTAGTTTAGCACAAGCCCATCTAAGGCTTCAGATATCAATCTAGGTTTTAATGCCTTAATTCTGTGAATAATTTGGAGATGGAAGTTTATTCTCATGGCTTCAATAATAACAGATCTTCAGCTCAAGGAATGAATGATGCGCAGTTAATTTTTGCCTTTTTTAGGAACAGGTATTGTAAAAATGTTAACTGGAAAGAATATAGGTTGATAATCTGTATTCAAAATCTGCTGCATGAGTATATAGGTTGTTTCCATTTTTGAAAAACAATTTTTTAAAAAAGAAATGTATTTAAGAAAAATCCAAAAATTATAATGTAAAATCACAAACCTATCCATCTGAGTAAAATTGTAATGGTTAAACTTCCAAATAAATCAAGGATCAATCCAATATTTCTGAGCCTCTCTGCATTTGCTTCATAAATGAAGAAGTAGCAACACATTCATTCCGTTTCCAGTGCAGCTTGGATTAAGCAGGGTTCATTTCTGCTATACAAACTTGAGTCTTGTACCGACAATAAACTACCTTCAAATTGACAGACTTATTCCATTGTATTTCCCACTGTGACATGAGAACAGAGGATTTACAGTCTTCCATTAGTTTAATCATATAGTCTTTTGCATGTTCACTCTCGATTTCATATCCGTTTAGAACAGTGGTTCTCAACCTGTGGGTCACGACCCCTTTGGGGGTCAAACTACCCTTTCAGAGGGGTCATGATGAGTCTTCCCTCCCACCTCCCAGTTGCCCCCCCCCCCATGAATGGTCACGCTGCTGCATGCTCTGATAAGTAACTGGTTAACATGTGGAGCACGGTTTTGGTCTGTGAGTCAGTTTGGTCTAGTGGTTAGGGAGCCGGATTCCTATCTCAGAATACCAGGTTCGATTCCCCCCTTCCCCATGAAGTCAGCTGGGTGACCTTGGGCTAGTCACAGCTCTCTTCTGAACTCTCACAGCCCCACCCACCTCACAGGGTATTCTTTTGTGGGGAGAAGAATAGAAGGCTTTGTCAGGCGCTTTATTATTATTATTATTATTATTATTATTATTATTATTATTATTATTATTATTATTATTATTATTATTATTATTATTATTATTATTATTATTATTATTATTATCATCATCAAAAATTAGTGCACTTCTGGGGAGGAAGGGCACACTTGAAGGCTGTATCATCCTATTCTGTGTGCATATGCTTTTCCCCAGAGCTGCACTAATTGTGCAATAGAGGCTGTAGTGCGAACAGGCCTCTGGTTTGGTCTGAGATGCTACCAGGAGGAGGTCATCTTCCTTCAAAATGTCTTGATGATTTACAAGTTTAAAAAGGACCTCATGAGCTGTTTTATTAGATAACTTTTCACCAGACCCGGATAGTCAGCATGCAAATGTTAAGAATTCCAAATACCTTTTCCATAACAAAACTGTTTTTATTTTTGCTTTGTATTGTTTGAGTCCTTAATTAAATCTGGAAGGATCAGGCACCTGGCTTTTAGCTACATTGATTTTGAACAACACTGATTAACCTAAAATAACTGGACAACACTGAAGCCAATATTCACAGGTTCTTGCTTAGGCCTTTCATCTATGCGAATACAGATAGGTCATGTTTTACAGTATGAGCCTCAAGGTAAAGTCTGTTCAGTACAACTGAAGCAATAAAGCTAGATATCATTGCTGTTAAGCTTGTCTTGCATGTATGAGTTATCTTTGCTGCTGGATTCTAAGTGCTGGATCCATTTTTATTTCACCAGTTGGGCAGGGCTGCAGTAAGCAATTTTCAGTAGATCAAAGAGACCATCAGCCAGTCGAAAGTAATCCACTTAGAATCTCATTGCTGTGTGGACCTGTTAGCTACTGCTTTAGCCGCACAGACTAGTGCAAATTTAGACCACTAGAGGGCAGCCTACTCCCTCTAATGGGTTGACACAGCTTGCTTCTAAAAGACCAGAGGCATTTTTGCATTACAGCGAAGATGCCTTGGAACACTTTGGCCCAAAGGCGTTAAGATCAGTCCCCCACCTGCACTGGCAGGTAAAAGACGTGTTCCAAACACATCCTTTAGCTTCCCTCGTGCGGATAGGGAACTGTGCTCAGCCCGTTCGGGCCGAAGATGCTCCGATTGGCTCCTCTGGAGCCAGGGATGGGCAGCCCAGGGGCCCCCTTTCCCTCAGCTCCCGCTGTCTGCAGGAGCCAAGATCACGGCTCCTGGAGCCAGGGGGACCCTCACGTAACACCCCCCAACCCACCCCAGGTTGCACATGCGGGTTCACGGACTTACCTGCAGGCTGCCAGGTCGATTCTGCCTGCAGGAGGCCCAGCGTGCTGTGCGCATGTTCACGGGGCAGTGTCACGCCTCATTCAGCCCCCTCAGAGGAGGGGAGCCTGCCTGCAATGCCACCACAGGCTGAGAAGCAACTACAACATGGCACTGCAGGCATTGAAGGGTTAAGGCCAGTTCCAGATGAACAGCCAGACGGCTCCGATAATGAATCTACCAGCAGTGAGTCTCATCAAAGGCCCTCTCCTCACCTGCTGAGGCAGCAAAAGCAGCTGAGGTGCAGATCAGGGCGATCAGCTCAGCTGCACTGTGGGCGAGGCAATGACTCCTCTACTTAAGGAGCAAGCTCACCTTGCCTCGCCATTGCAGACAACTTCATGCAACGTTATGTAACTCTGTGCCTGTGTTCTGACTTTGGACTACCTTGTGCCTTGCTGACCCATTGGACTGACTGACCCTTGCTGACTTTCTGGACTCCTTGACCCTGGACTGGAACAGACTTCAAGTACACCTGAGCCTTTGGAACTGAATAAGCTGCGCAAGTGTTTGCCTGTTGCCTTACTAGCCTGCGATGTAACAGGTGGTCCCTCATTGGTTAGCCACTTGCGCCTGCATAGATGAATGTTATTGACATTCACATCTTCAAATACGAATCACATATTCGTGCAGATACGAATGTATTTGAATCGGTTCAAATTTGAACACATCTGCTTTTTCTCTATTCATACGAATTTGAACATTTGAATATTTGATTTGAATCGAATCTGAAAATTGCATTTGTGCACACCCCTGTTGTTTGACCAAAACTATAAGAGGAGGTGCATCTTTTATTATTTGGAGCCCAGATCTTTTAGGGTCTCAGTTACACCATTTCAAATCTTCTTCAGTCCATCTTCAGGTCTGAGTGCTCACACCTTTTCATTTTGATCCGTTTTATTTGTGGACTTTCCACCCTCCATTTGTGAGCCAGTTTGGTCTAGTGCTGCCATTTGTGTGCTCCTCTAAGGCCCAACTAGATCTCCCAGGGGGTCACATGGAGCTCTGGAAGACCTATTTGGTCCTTTGAGGATCACCCAATATTAGCAGAGGACATGGAGGGCACAGCTGCAGCTGTACATAGGGGTAAAGGGGTGCAGCTAGTGGGGATTGGCAGATTAAGTCTTCATTGAAGCTTCTATGAAGCTTTGATAAAGGCTAGATCCATTCAGTTCATGGGTGAATGGGAGCCTATGGATGTAGGTCCCTTTTGATTCAAACACAAGTGTTCAAATTCATACACATTTGTATGAATTTTGAGTAGCACAACTATTCATGCACATCCCTGGCCTCCAAATGTTACTGAACTCCCGTAACCTCCTACGATTTTTCTGCTGGCTTGGACTGATAGGAACTGTAGTCCAAAACATCTGGAAGGTACCAGGTCGCCTAATGAAATTATTTAAAAAGCTTCCAAAGAGAATAGATAGAAGCACGCAATGTAGCAGAGCATGAAGTGGAACCCTACCAAAAAATGGCCCTAATTGGGGGTGTGCACGGACGCAATTTTTGGGATTTGATTAGAATAGAATAGCCAAAGATTCACATCGATTCGAATGTTTAAAATTCAAATGTATTTACATTCGATTCGAATAGAATATATTCAAATCTATTTGTTCAAATATTCAGTTTATATTTGAAGATATGAATGTTGACAACATTCAAATGCGTCTGTATGCTTCCATATGCATCCGTATGCATTTGTATGCATCCCATTTTTATCCTGTATGCATCCCGTTTTTGTCCTGTATGCATCCCGTTTTCATCCCGTACAAATCTTTATAAATTCGTACAGATCTGAATAAGATGCATACAGATACGCATGAAATGTGTACATATCCGTACACATATGAATGTCCAAATAATTGTTTGAATGTTAAATTTGAATGTTAAATTAGAATCTGTATTCAATTTGAATTTGAATGTCCAAATTAGATTGAATTAGATTGAATGTTGAATATTTTGAATATTCGTGCACAACCCTAGTCATAATTTTCTAACCTGTATAGCATACCCATCAGAGGTAAACCAAGGGTGTTTTTCCACCGCAGCCCTTAGATCCGGATCTAAGAAGATCCGCATCAACAGAATGGATACATTGCTTAATCCAGATCTAGTAGATCTGGATTAAGGGAAGCACCCAATGTGTTTCCACAGGAGGTGCTAACCCCCCTTTGCACCTATGTGGGGAATCCGGATCGTTGTACGAGGGGGTCTGCCTGTCACCTCAGGAGACACTTCAGAGTCACTTCGAAGTCAGTTCGAAGTTCACTCCGAAAATCAGCACAGACTTCAAAGACACTCCGGAGCTATTTTGCACAGACTTTGAAATGACTTCGAAGTGACTTCGAAGCCTAGGTTTAGGGGGGGGCAATGGGTGCATCCCCTCCCCCTAGCCTCCTCTAGACCCCATTGCCTGTTTCTCGTGGAAACAGGCTACCTTTAATCCGGATTTTCTGGCAGAAGACCCCATTGTAGATTCCATTAATGGGGTCTACAGAAAATCCGGATTAAAGGCCAGAAAGTACCAATTTGATCTGGATTTTCCCAGCGGCAGTTGAAACAATCGGGTTCCAAATGGGTGCCGTGGTGGAAATGGGATCATCCGGCTCACACCCGAATGGGTCCTTAATGGGTGCAAAAATGGGTACTTTCTGACAGTGGAAAAACACCCCAAATCATTTTCTCATTGCTACTCCATTTTCTTCTGATGACCATATGGCTTAGCAGCTGCCAATACCAAGCCAAAGAACAAAGGGACCTATGAAGGACAAGTGGGCAAGTGTCATTAATCAAGCAGATGCTCTTTAAAGGACAAAAATGAATTACCATCCAAGTTTTGTTTTCTATTGTGGATGATTTCCTGGACCACACATGTGGAACCCATCAACCTCTGCAGGTCAGTCACCTAATCCAGTAATGATTTTCCCATATGCAGCCTGGGCTGTGGGTGACTTGATTAGATTTCCAACAAAATGAACAGAGAAAACGCATATAAAGGACAGTGGAACAATGTCTTCTCTGCAACATGCTTGTTGTTTGCTGTTTTCAAGGGTCGTTGAAAATGCCCACAATGAAGAAAGAAATCAGTATGTGCACGAATATTCAAATGCATTTGAAATTCGATCAAACCAACCGAATTTCGACCTTTGAATTCAAATCAAATGCCCTTAAATTTGAATTTAAAGTTTTGATTTGAATTTCAAATTTCAGATCTATTAGTTCAAATTATTTGGACATTTGTATGCATATGGTTTTGTGCATGATGTGTACTTGAAGATCTGCGCCTTTCCCCTATCCATATGCATTTGTACGGATCCGTACGGGATGAAAACCAGTTACATACGGGATAACTACAGGATGCATATGGACATGTACGGATGTGTATGGACCCGGGAAATTCATTCATAAGTGCAAATTTGAATGAAAAATCGAACAAATAGATTCAAATTTGCTTAATTAGAATTGAATTTGGTCAAATTCAAACTTTAAAAAGTCAAATCGAATTCTTTAATGCTTTAGGGATTTAGGTAGGATCTGAAATGGCAGACAACGAGAGAATCCACACTTGTTTAGTTCTATGTTTGTGCTAAACAAGCTCTGTTTATTGCAGATATTATTGCATTACTGAAGATGAAAGAGTTTTCATTTGGGAAGCTTAGGGAAAACATTTGCCCTCCTTGATAACATACCAAGCGGACAGCACAAGCCGCCTTCTTTCCTGGCTGGGTCATTGCAACTTTGAACCAAGCAAACAAAGAATTTATTGTTATGTAAGACATCCAGGAACGTCCCGAATCCTTAATGTTGGTTTCTACTCATCCCGCAAGTGTTCTGCCTTTGCTGATGAAATTATCTCCTTTTTATTCTTGTATTTTTTTCTCTCCTGCTGGCCAGGAAGCTGCCATTCTGAAGCCGCTGTTGTCTCAGGCATGAACCCTCTCAAGTTTCAAAGAGAATTAGTTAGAGGAGATAATCATCAGAGCTCAGAGAAGGGAATACCTTTCTAAGAGAGGGGCAGGGGGAAATCTGCTAGCATGTAGGCCTGAAAGAGAAGAACTTTGCCCTTTGGAACAGATAAGAAAAAAGACAACTTTGTGTTGGATGAATGCTGAGCTCACCTTGGGGCTGCAAGTTCTGGGGAAGTGATGCCAAAGCTGTGTTCAGACGAGGAATATCCATGGATATTCATAACATTCGTTATTTGTATGAATTTGTGCAAATTTGGACATTCGTATACGAGTCGTACAAATAATTTGAGTTATTAGTACAAATGTTTTGGAACACTCAAATTTTGTTTGAATATTTAAATTTGAATGTGTAGACATTCTGTTCTAATTCTAATGTCCACATTTGATCGAATTTGATTGAATTTCAAATGTTCAGAACATTTGTTCACAACCCTATTCTGAGTTACTTTTTCCCGCCACCTACCTACAGATGTCCAAAATGGAGCTGCTAAATCACCTCCGTGATAACAGATCTACTGTCAGATAGGAAAGCCTCGGCTTGCTATTATTTATTCTCATATAATGATATCCACATTTTTAAAAGGAACATAAATCTCTGTTGGTCTTTCTTCCAAAGGAATCTTCTCCCCTCTGGGCTTTGTAACCTCTTAGAGACTTAGGAAGCCGGAAATGGCAGTGATATAGTAGTTCTTAGTGTTGGTTAGGACTTCTCCTGTAGTTTTCAAACTCAAATCAAGTCTCATCTATATAATTAGAAGGAAGACTAAAAACAACCCCCCCAGAAAGGCCTCAGTACAAAAGATTATTAGAATTAGAATGAATACATACAGAGATATATACAATGGCTGTGATTCCCATCTCCAGGTCTGACTGCTCACACCTTCTCATTTCTGTCCATTTTATTTGTGGACTTTCCGCCTCCATTGGACTTTCCTAGATAGAAAGTCCACAAATAAACCAGATAGACATGAAAAGGTGCAAGCAGTCAGACCTGAAGATGGACTGAAGAACATTTAAAGTGAAGGTAGTGATCACAACCAATATTACAATTTTGGACAACCTGAACTCACAAAGCAAAAAGTTATTTTGGATCTCATGTTTAAACTGGATCTTTACAAAGTTTGGCTTAACCTCAAGACTGGCTGAGAGTTCTGTGGAATTCGAAGGCTTGAACACTATTTTATAATTTGTTTTCAAGTCCTTCAAAATATGGTTAAGTCAGTTCAGTTGCCATCTGGGAGTCTTTAGGCTGCCCCATAGTTGATTCAGCACTATATTGGGATGCCAGATGTAACAATATAGTCCAAATGAAGTTGATCAAAAACCCATAATATCACTATTAAAGGATATCCAGTAGGGACATGCACAAATATTCTTAACATTCATTATCAGTACAAATTTGTACAAATTTGGACATTCATACACAAATCAAATGTTATGATATTCATACATTGACGTTTGTATGGTTTGTACATTTGTTAAACTGGGGACATGGCAAAGCAGCTGTGCCAGACCTCTGCAATGGATCTAGAGTGCATTCAGCATGGATCAAGAGAAGAAGAAGAAGAAGAGTTGGCTTTTCCACCCCACTTTTCTCACATATTTAAGGGGACTCAAAGCGGCTGACAACCCTCCTGTTCTTCACCCCAAAACAGACACCCTGTGAGGTGGGTATTGCTATGAGAGTTTAGAAGAGAGCTGTGACTAGCCCAAGGCCACCCATCTGGCTTCATAGAGGAGAGTGGAATCAAACCCGGTATCCCCTAGTCTGGCACCCTAACCACTAGACCAAAATGGCATATTAAAAGTGGATTCAGGTCAGATTTGACACTTTCAGAGCGGATTTGTTATGGGATATGTATTGGATAACGTATGTCGGATATGTTTTAGTTTGTATCTGATATGTATTTGTTTGTATCCAATACATTTTTGTTGGTATCTGATGTGTATTTGTTCACATTTGATACGTCTTTGTATCGGATATTCGTATGGATTCGTACGAATACATTCATATCAAATAGAATTTTACCACATTTGAAAGCGTCTGTTTGTTTGGATATTAATTTTTGAATGTTTGACTCATTACGAATTGAAATGTCAAAAAACACATTCGTGCACCTCCCTAATATCCGGTAATAATGTTGAGCTTCCCCTAATAGCAACGCTCATGACAACATCTGTCAGCAGCTTTCGCGATAGGGTTGATTGGGGCTACCGGAAGTTCACTAAGCATGCAAAACAACAAGAAAGGGAAGTGGGCAGGTATTTGGCTTGTAGTGTCTGATAGCTCCAGTTGACTCCATCACAAAAGCTGCCAAAGGAACCCTGGGATTGTTCCTTGTGTCTGGCAAGGGCTGGCAAGAAACAATTGCGGGCTTGTGTAGATTTTTCATCACCTCTCGCCATCTGGAGGCTGTTGAACATTCATTCTAGCTGATCTGGGCATTAGGTCCCAACAGCACCAATGCTTTTTTGAAACTGCTCTCTCCTTGTTCTGCTTTGTAAATATTATGGCTCTGGAAACGACATCTCCTGAAGAATGAGAAGAACAGAAAGATGAAGTAGCTACAAGCAGAGGGAAAGCGGAAAGTTAAAAACCATCAGAAAGGAAGGCTTTCTCCCAAACGGTGTATTAAAACCAGAGATCTTGTGTTTTGAATGCCAAGAATCATGGTCCAAAGAGCTTTATAGGTAGAATTTAAATATTTTCTGTGCTGCTCAAGAAGCCCCAAAGTTTATAATTCTGGGGCACTCTTTAAAAACAACACACCTTTTATATCAGTGACCATATGGACAGTCCACAGGGAAAGGAAATTCTGTCAAGACTCATAAGAAAAGAATATTCCCTGCCTGTCTTTTGAGGCTGCTGGATTGGGCATCTAAACATTTTGCTCTCAGCTCCCACAAATAAAAGTTAATGTGGTGTGCAGCCTTATATTCTTTTGTTGTGTCTTTCTGAGGAGGTGGTTAGGTTGGCTCCTTAGCTTTTATAAGAAAACCAGTTTCGTGGGAAGTATGCTCCAGACGGTTTCTAGATTGCAGAGTTCTCTCTGGATCAATCCTCACACACCACATGGCCTATTCCAAAATCTTGGCTTGGCAGATTCAGACTCATCTTTTTCCACTGTCACTAGAAGTACCCATTAAGTACCCATTGTGGGTACTTAATGGGTACTTCTAGGGCGTTTTTCCACTGTCACTAGAAGTACCCATTAAGTACCCATTAATGGGTACAAAAATGCCATTACGTAGTGACAGTGGAAAAACACCATATATCTTCTGATAGTTTGAGTGTGCAGCTGCTTAGTAAGGATGGGGATAATGCTTACTACTATAGCAAGATACTATTGAATCAGGGTTGACTTCTGGTGACTCCATGGATAAATCCAAGCTGTTTTCTTGGTAGATGCAGATGTGGATTGCCATTACCATGTTCCAGAGAGATTCAAGGGATGGACCTGTGTCCATTTGTTTTCAAGGAGTTACACTACTGAACTATTCCAGGATGCCTCAAGTCACATTTATAATGCTCCCTCAAAGGAGGACGCAATGGCAACGGTAACCCTCTCTTATTTTATGGTGGCCCTGAGACTTTAGAGCAGCCTCCTTTTGAGGTTCACCAGGCACCTACACTAGGGGCATGCATGATTATTCAAATGCATTCAAAATTTTATTGAATTGACCGAAATTTGACATTCAAATTCGAATCGAATGTCCTTAAATTAGAATTTAAAGATTTGATTTGAATTTTGAGTTTCTGATCTATTCATCTGAATTGTTGAGACATTCGTTTGTGTATGGGCTCATACACGATGCGTACTTGAAGATCTGCGTCTTTCGCACATCACGTTTGTACGGATCCGTATGGGGTGAAAACAGGTTGCATATGGGATAACTATGAGATGCATACAGATGTGTACATACCTGGGGAAGATGTGTAAGGGCATCTACGAATATTGTCGACATTCGTAAGTGCAAACTTGAATGAAAAATTCAAACATATTCAAATTAGCTTAATTCGAATTGAAATGGGTTAAAGTTGAACTTTAAACATTCAAATCAAATTTTTAAGTATTCTATTTGAAGCAAATCCCAAAAATTGCATTCATGCACTACACTGTATAGTTTTTGGGTGCCTGGTGAAAACTTATTTCACCCAGATATTTTTAATCATGTTTTAATATTTGGGTTTTTTTTATGGTAACCCGCCCTGGGACCATTTGGTGAAGGGCGGGATATAAATTTATTAAATAAATAAAATAAATTCTAACCTCATACTTGTCTATTGAATTGTCTCTCCCTTTTCACTGTACATGCTTAGGAAAGCAGTGAAGATTTACCTCTTTGCTCTGGCCTTTGGTTAAATGGGGATACACTTTCGCTTCCCTCTTTCACACATAGTTATTGTTTTAATATACATATTTGATTTTAAATGTTATCTGCCCCAAGACCTCTGTGTATAGGGCAGGATAAAAATGCACGTAACAAGAACAACCACAGGTTCACATCACCACAGTAGCCTCAATGGTTTCCCACATATTGTAGTTTTCTAGATATGTCCTACACAGTCCTAGACAGTCTGGGATGTCATCTGGGTTCCTGGCAGGATGCTATTCAGCAGTGGTTCTCAACCTTCCTAATGCCGTGACCCTTTAATACAGTTCCTCATGTTGTGGTGACACCCAACCTAACCCTAACCCTAACCCCCAACCATAAAATTATTTTCGTTGCTACTTTCATAACTGTAATTTTGCTGCTGTTATGAATCATAGGATGTTTTTCCACCGCGCTCCTTTAATACGGGTCTAAGAAGATCCAGATCTAAGGAATGGGTACATTCCTTAATCCGGATCTAGTAGATCCAGATTAAGTGAAGTACCCAATTTGTTTCCATGGGTGGTCTAGCACCCAATAGCAATGGGTGTTAGTCTCCCTTCCGTGGAAACACCGGAGCACCCATTTGGAAATCTGGATCTACCCATGAGGGGTCTGCTTGTCACCCCAGGTGTTTGGGGGGAAAGGGAGTACAATCTCCGAAGTTGCTTCGAAGTCACTTCGAAGTCTGTGCAAAACAGCTCCATTGAAGTCTGTGCTGATCTTCGGAGTGAACTTCAAAGTGACTTCAAAGTTCACTCCGAAGATCAGTACAGACTTCAAAGACGCTCCAGAGCTACTTTGCACAGACTTCAAAGTGACTTCGAAATGACTTCGAAGCTTAGGTTTTGGGGCTCCCCCCATGGGTGCCCCGTTCCCCTAGCCTCCTCTAGACCCCATTGCCACACAAGCGTGGAGACAGGCTCCCTTTAATCCAGATTTTCTGCCTGAAGGCCCCATTGTAGACCTCATTAATGGGGTCTACAGAAAATCCGGATTAAAGGCCAGAAAGTACCCATTTGATCTGGATTTCCCCAGTGGCAGTCGAAACAATTAGGTCCCAATTGGATGCCGTGGTGGAAATAGGGTCATCCAGCTCACACCCAAATGAGTCCTTAATGGGTGCAAAAATGGGTACTTTCTAACAGTGGAAAAACACCCATAATGTAAATATCTGATGTGCAGGATGTATTTTCATTGTTACAAACTGAACATAATTAAAGCCTAGTATTCACATCAACCACAGCTGAATTTAAAAGTGTCGTTCTACCTCCAATACTGCTGCTTTCTACACAGTAGCTGCTCTCTACTGCATTTGTATGGGGTGTATGTGATGGGGTTGGCGCGATGATGTCATCACGCCAGGTACTCGTATGTGGATGTATCTGCATGTGGGCTGACCTGCTTGGAGACGGATGGAGGAGCGGTGTCTCAGTTCCTATGTGTTTTCCGATGGTCTTAGATGACCCCTGTGAAAGAGTAGATCGACCCCCAAAGGTTTGGAGATACACCAATGAAAACTGCAGTCGGAGCCTCTTCCACTGTTCCACATCAAGTTCGCTGTCATCACCACACAGCTGCAAGGACACCTCCATTGCCACTACTGATTGACAGAACTTTACCTATTGGAATAAAAGTGGTGTGGATGCAATCAAGAGGGTTGGAGAACTAAAGAGTCGCATAAAGGAGACTCAGAGAGAAAGCATAAAAGGTGTGAGCATAGCAGCCCAAGATGAGGACTATCTGAGGACTGATTGTCAGGAATTGGTGTGAACAGGATTAAGGTGGCTTCAGTTCAGTTCTTAACAGGATGGACTATTTCAGCAAGGTGTGACCATGGGGTTTTTTTCACTAGCACTAAGTACCCGTTAGGGACCCTTTAAGGACCCATTGGGCTTAGAACAGGAAGACCCCATTTCCACTGCAGAACCCATTAGAACCCGATTTGTTCATACCTGTACTAGGGAAATCCAGATTAAATGAGTCCTTCAGGACCTATAATCTGGATTTCCTATTCTAAATCTGGTCTTCAGGCATCAAATCCAGATTAGACGTGTTGCCCCCACACACCCCAAAAACCCTGGTGTGACCAGCATCTCACACTTGGGTGTAGACAGATGCTCCACATGGGTGCTCTGGAGTTCCCACTGTGAGATTGCCCAGAACCCATTGATATTGGGTGCTACACTGCCCATGGAGAAGCATTGGGTACTTCTTTAGATCTTCTAAATCCAGATTAGTGGAAGCACTCATTTCTTAGATCTGGATCATCTTAAATCTGGATTAAGGGAGGCAAGTGGGAAAAAAAACCCATGGCTCCAATCTACTGATTCTACAGGCAACGTTGTTGGTTACTCGCTAGAATGCAGTTTTAGTGGCTGAATAATTAAAAAGAAGCACAGTGGAAGCCCTTTGTTGTAGCAACTTCAGTAAGCTGAGAAAGCAGCTGCTCCAGTCGCATCTGCAACAGATCCAGAGTGAATTCAACATGGTTTGAGAGTGGATTCAAAGCAGATTCAAGTTGGATTTGATGTTTTCAGAGCAGATATGTTACGGGATAAGGATGGGATACATATGCGTTCATATCGGATAGAATCCTACCACATTTGAAGGGGATCTATTCGAATGAAAACAAATTTTCTTACATTGGATTCAATACAGATTGAATGCAAAAGAACCCCCCCATGTGTGTACATCCCTATTGCACTGTGCTATGCAAGCTGAATTTCCCCAGGCTGGGGAGCATCATCAGACTGAATACTTTGCAGCTTAGTTGGAGGTGTAAAGTTGCTCTTCCCTTGGTTGGATTCATTGCTGATCTTCTCTGATTGAGACTACATGAAGCCATCCATGAAAACCAACTAGGGCTGAGTCCCCAAGAGACTTATTTGCCTCTCTAGTCTCCCTCTACTGTCACTGTATTCAAGTGGACTTTAAAAGTGCCCTGCACTTCCGGAATAAGTGTCCACATGAGGCTCAGCAAAGCGCGTGTTTAAAACACACCTTCCGTCCCCACAGAAGCGTGTTTTCTTTCCCCGCATCTTTTTCTCCCCGCCCCCTCTCTTGTTCAAAGGAAAAATAGCCAGATCTCCGTCCCCCGAAATGGCTTCCCATGCCGGCAAAGGGAGTGATCGCTCACTCATTCACTCTCAGCACTTACTTTCATTCTGTTCTCTGTTCGAAATGGCTTCCCATGCCGGCAAAGGCACCGGCTGCAGCCATCGGCCACGCGATCATGTGCTCATTTACTCTTAACACTTTCACAGTTCACACCTGATAACAATGTTGCAATTCTGGCTCTTTGAAAGTTCTGACCTTTACAAAGGAAAGGAAGGGAAGCTGCAGCATTTCTGGGAGATGGCTGTGTGTGCAGGCAGCAATCCCCGCCCCTTTTGCCATGGAGCGTCCCCAAGGTAAATGTTGCAAGGAAAACCCGCAACTTCCAGAAAGAGCGATGAAAAGTCTTCTTTAAAGGGTACTTTTTTTGTCATGGGTTTTCCTGCTTTTGTAACACTAGAAGCTCGTTAAAAACCCTGACATGGGGGCACTCAGAGGCAAAATAAGATTTTTAGCAGACTTTAAATTGCTTGGGGACAGGGTGTAGCTGTAAAAAGACGTGATGAAAAAAAAATCTAATTGTCTTGCATACAGATGACAACAACTACAAATTCAAGCAGGTAATGGGAAATTAGAATAGGCCAAACCAAAGAAAAGAAGAGGATTTCTAGCGGCATCCCATTTTTGTCCCGTACGGATGTGGGAAAGATGCGTACAGGCAAGTACGCAGCGTGTACCTATCCATTCACATACAAATGTCTGAATAATTCAAACAAATAGATTTGAAAATTAAACATTCGTTTGAATGTTTAAATGCAAATTTGCAGACATTTGATTCAAATTTGAATGTCCCAATTCGAACAAGTTTGATCTACTCTACTCTGTTGATGGTCGTTTCTTTGCCCTGCTGCTATCACTCAAGTGGACCTACACAGCTGTCCTTGCTATAGGTGGCTCTGCCTTTTTGAAACCATGAAATGCTCCTGGAGACCTCCGGCTGGTGACATCACAAGCTGAGAAAGAAGGTTCCCTGGCTGCAATTTTCATGTGTCCAGAGTGAGCAGCAGGTGCGCAGCAAGCATGGGAACACCAACAGAGCACCGTCAGTGTGCTGCCCTTCTTAGATGGTGCAAAATCTGGAAAGAGGGGTGAAAAATGGACTGATGACCGTTGAGAGTAAAACGTCCTGTGTCCCATCACATGCAGTCGCTCAGAGCTTGTGCCTGTTTCTCACTTCCCCTTTCGCTCATCTTACAATACAGGGATGGCTAATGTGCACATAATCCATTGCATTCTGTGAGGTCGATCGCCATGGGGTTTTGCATAGAACTACAACCCTACAGTGTCTTACCTGTAGAGCTATGCACAAAAACATTGCCATTTTTGTTTTCATTGCTGAAGCAAAAGTTCATCGATTTGTTTCGTTGAATTGTTTAATTGAAAAATCAGTTCTCCACATTCATTTTCAAACTTTTTTTGCAGAGAAAAATAGCACTTATTCTACAGAACAAAATCCCCTGTTCATGACCAGCCACCAATTGGGGGGGGGGGAGGGCATAATGAATCAGGTATGCTAGAGCTCTTTGAGTCCTGAAATATTCTTTCACTAAATATTTTGCCCTTCTTGAGTTAAGCTTTTGAAACTTATATGCTCACTTAAGCCTGTTAACAGCGCATGGCATGCTTGCTATACAGCTCTCTTTGATATCTGCTCATTAAAGAACCACAATCTCTTTTTATTTTCTTTGAAGGGAGAAATGTGAACCAGTATAAATGGCTTCAGACTTGCACTCCAGATAAGAGACCAAGCACTCCATGTTTTCTCTATCTGTATCCCAGGTTTTTAAGAAAATCCTATTTCCTACATCCTGCTGTACCTTCAAGGGAGTTTACAGGGGGAAATAATCACAATGAAACCCAATTAAAAGCAAAGTTTAAAGGGTTCAGTTCTAAATGAACACATGGGGCCTTTCTGCACAGGCTCTAAAAACGGAATTAGAGCCCGTTCAGGGAGGGATTAAGACATGGCTTCCGCAGTGGAGGCCACATTGGAGCCCCTTTGAAGACGCCACGTCCGCATTTCGGTGAGCAAGACTAGTTTCTTAAACCAGTTTTGCCACCGAAATCCTACCCAGATGTAAGACCTAAAAAATTACGTCTTACCGCTGGCTTTCCCCCTGAAGCTGTTGTGGAAGCCGGCGAATGCCCAGCTGTCAAAGAGGGAGAGCTGTCTGTTGGAGAATGGTGGGGAAGGCAAACAGCAGGATGATGACAAAAGATGGAGGAATGGGGCAGTGGGGAGGCAAACAGCGGCAGGAGATGATGAAAGACAGAGGAACGAGGCAGGAGGGAAGCGAATGACAGCAGGAGAAACAGACGGAGGAAAGGGGTGGGGGAAGGCAAACGGCAGATGGCAGTGGAGGAGGGAAAAAAATTAGATAGAGAAGTAAAAACCTTGGCTCAGAGATCAATTATTTTATTTACTTTTGCAAAAGGAAGAGAGATCCATTGACTGTCTCTCTCTTGCGAGCTCACAGTGGAATTGAAACTTAAATAGGAACAATAGACAAAGCTCATAGTTACAACACACTGTATTGCAAACTGCAACAATTCTTACAACTCCTGCTTTTCCAGTCACTTATCTTGGTTCCTAGAACAGAATGCCAAGCAAGCCTATAACATTTGCTAACTTTTGACTTCTATTTGCATTGTTTTGGCATTGTGCTTTAGTGCAAAGGATATTTTATGAATACAGAAATCTTAAGCCTAGTTGTCTTAATCAAACAAGCAAAGAGCAGGTCTTAATATTCCCAGAATCCTCTGGTTCCTTCTCAGAATGGATCCCCTTCGAATGTGGTAGGATTCGTATTCGATACAAATGTTCAATCCCGCACAAATCCCGTACAAATGCATACAAATAGCATATGGATCCCTCATACACATCTCATACAAAGCTTCATACGAATGTATGAAAACATCTTATTCAAATGTCAGTCTTAGAATGTGCCAACATTTGATTTGAATCTGAACATCCGAATTCAGCCAAATTTGGGTGAATTTTGAATGTTACGAATATTCATGCACATCCCTGCTGTCCACCCTGGCTAACAAGGTCACTGGGAAGAGACGCAATGTTGGGCCACACAGTATTTGCATAGGTGGGGGGAGGAACCCATCAGTTACTACTAACATCAGCAAATGTTGGAAAGATGGATCTGCCTGCCAGATGTAGTAGTACTGGAAGAAACTAATCTAAGCCTTCTCTTAGATATTGGATATAGGGAAGAAAAACCAAAAGAAAAGCAGGGAAGCTGGTGGCTAAGGATCCTATGTGTGGAGAAGAAGAAGAAGAGGAGGAGGAGGAGGAGGAGGAGGAGGCTTTTCTACCCCGCTTTTCTCACCCAGTTAAGGGGACTCAAAGTGGCTGACAAACCTTCTGTTCTTCTCCCCACAACAGACACCCTGCGAGGTAGGTGGGGCTATGAGTGCTCAGAAGCGAGCTGTGACTAGCCCAAGGTCACCCAGCTGGCTTCAAGGGGAGGGCGGAATCGAACCCAGTATTCCCAGATAAGAGTCCGGCTCCCTACCCACTAGACCAGACTGGCCCAAACTGAAGGAAGCAATACTGTACTGGAAATTGCTACTTGAGGTCATCAGAGAGGAGCTTCTATAAAATCCATTCATAAACCAGGAAGGTACTTTGTTGGGCGACAATCTTTCCTTTCTGGATAAAATTCTGCCCCCCCCCCCCCCCTCCA
>MTQE01001134.1:7994892-8006150 GCA_014337955.1 Aspidoscelis marmoratus | reverse complement strand
ACCAGGGGGCATCTATGAAGCTGATGGGTAGGAGAGTAGGATCCAACAAGCGGAAGTATTTCTCCACCCAGAGGGTCATTGGTTTGTGAAATTCACTGCCGGAAACCAGTCTAGATGGCTTTAAGGTAGGGTTAGACAAATTTATGGATGACCAATGTATCAACGGCTACTAGAATGAAAGCCTAAGTACATCTTTCAGGCTGGGGGAAGGGGGATCAGGATGCTTCTAAGGCCATTTGCTGGGATTCGAGAGCAGGAATACGTTTGTCCTTGTCTCTGCTTGAGGTGCCCATGAGCATTTGGTGGGCCACCGTGTGTGATGGGACACTGGACTAGATGGGCTGTGGCCTGATCCAGCAGGGCTTCTCTTACGTTCTTATGTTCTTAGTACAGACACTGCATACCTATTTTCAAGTTTTTCTATAGGTATGAAGTCCAGAATAAGGATATGCATGAATGTAAGAAAATTAATCTTAATTCAAATAGATTCCCTTCGAATATGGTAGGATTCTATTCAAATGAATGCATTTATACAAATTCATACGAATATCCGATACAAGCACTCCTATATCCAATATGTATCCACTCTGAAACCATCAAATCTGTCCTGAATCCACTCTGAATCTGCTCTCAATCCATGTCAAATGTACTCTGTATCGTTTGCAGATGTGACTAGCGCAGCTGCTTTCCCAGCTCTCTGTTTCACAAATGTTCCGAAGCATTTGTATAAATGTTCCAAAACCTTCATACGAGTATGAACGTCAATGTACAAATATTGTAACATGTGATTCGTATACGAATGTCCAGATTCATGCAAATTCATACAAATATCAAATGTGACAAATATTTTTGCACATTATTTTGACGATTATTGCACATGAGCCATTGTTACTGTGTAGAATAAAATTCTCCATTAAGATAAAATATTCCAAACAGTGGTAAACTGTTGCTTAGTCATGGGACCCTTGAAAGTTCTCTGTTTCTCCAAGTGCTCAGGGTTGTGTGGTGAAGGACGAACGAGTCGCTTTGTCACGTGCCGTAATTTGGAGGGGAAGGTGATCTCCGACTCTCAATGCAACCCCAACACCAAACCTTTGGCAATCCATCCCTGTGGAGATAAGAATTGTCCTGCACACTGGATTGAACAGGAATGGGACCAAGTACGTCTTTACTTAATCACATTATCTATATTTTTGGTAGGAAAAGAGGGAGGGAGAGAGCACAGAAACTTGATTTCTACCAATGGCTGTTTCCCTGTTCTTTACCTTTTGCTTCTGATCTTACCGCTGATCTGTCCTTCCTGGGTAGTGGATTTATTAAAAAGTGATTATTCTTCAGAATTGCTTTTAAATAACATTGATAATTACTGAAATCTCACCTTGAATCTTTCTGTAAAACTACAGAAAGCAGTTTACATGAAATTAACAGCGTATCACATCAGATAACAATACAGCTCCGAAGCAAAACTAATCAATTAAAACCTGCACATAACCAAAGCAATACAAACAGCGACTTTGAAAAAAGCAGTCTATAGAGAGAGATTAACATCTTCAGGGCCCTTCCCTCCTTCAGCCCACAGTTTTCTCCTGCCATTCTCCATGAATGTTGTCTGTTAAACAGGATTTGCAACCTGGAACTGCACCCTGGTTCCATGAGAAGGAATCTCATAGTTAACTGGGGTTGCCATTAATACAAGACATAATACTGTGAGATACTCGCACTGCAAGACGTCCAGCAAGAATGGAAATCTCATGCTAGACTTCAAGGCCAAAACCTGGTGAAACGCTATCAACAGATTCTGTTATTGTATTCATTATTATGGCTGCTCGAGTCCAGTTTTGTTATGGGAACCCACAGTTCCTGAGAAAAAGATCTGCCTGGCTCTAGGAGCAACTGTGTAGTGTGATTGGACGTGAGAAGCCGTGGGTGGTTCCGCACTGGACCTTCGAAATATGGATCTATTAGATCCGTATTTTGGAAATCTGTGTTAAGTAGATCCGTATCCAATAGATACGGATCTACTACCACCCTATTCCGTCCACACCCGCAAGGGAAGGACAGAATTTGATCCGGATTTGAGGTGGGTGATCCGCAGCTTCTGGGGTGGAGGGGAGCCCTGAGATAAGATGCCCCCGGCTTGCCATGCTGGGCTCTGGAAGAGCCAATCATTGAGGGTGGGGGGGGGAGGGCCCACTTAAGGACACTTGTGTAGTGTGGACACATCCTAAATGAACTCTGCACAGGTACCCATTAAGTACCCATTAAGACTACCTCCAAGGTAGTCTTCCCTTAATAGGTATTAAGGGGCTCTTAACACCCATTAGAGACCCATCGCATGAGAGACAATGCGGACGCATGGGTCCCTGATGGGTGTTGTAGTGCGGATGAGGTTTTTAAAATCCGTCCTTTGTGTCCAATGTGGAAGCACTCCATGCGACTTCATGTGTTGAGAATTATATCCCTCCATTCACGCATATGTAATCATTCCTTCTTCCATTCCTCTCATCTACCTTGTGACAATCTCATGTCATACATTTAGCCATGTATTCATGCATTTAACCATTAAGCATTAATATTATGTACTTTATTTTATGCCTTATGCTGTAACCAAGCAATAAACCTCCTTCCGGATGAACCGCCACCTCGAATCCTTGGGCCTTTCTGCATTTGGCCTTATTCTGGAATATATCCCAGAATAGGGACCTGTTATCTGCATACTAATGCAGACTAGAGAAGGCACCAGGTGAGCCCTGCCATGGTCTGCATTAGCTTGTGGCCAGCAGACCAGTATCCTGAGGTTTATTCCAGAATAAGGCCAAGGGCGGAAAGGGCCCTTGTCTTAAGTATCCTGTTATTCAGCCTGCTGCATTTCTGCCTGTGTGCTCTATCCCAGGTCGAATCTCTGCTAATAAATACTTGGGGTAGAGTTAGAATGGCTGCAGACCAGCCAACAAGTTCCCTTCCTTTCCCTAAGACTTTACATAAGCCCTTTCTGCACCGGGACTTATTCAGAATGATATCCCAGAATAAGGACCTACAATTCAACATGCAAATGGCAGGTCCATATTCCAGGATATAATCTGGAATAAGACCCAGTGCAGAAAGGGCCATAGGTCTGGCTGCCAGAAGAGGTGGTGGCAGCTACCAGCCTAGATGGCTTTAAGGTACGGTTAGACAAATTTATGTATCAATGGCTACTAGAATGGATGCCTAGGTACATCTTTCAGGCTGTGGGGACAAGCAGGACACTTCTAAGGCCATTTGCTGGGATTTGAGAGCAGGGGTGTTTTTCCACTGTCACTAGAAGTACCCATTAAGTACCCATTTATGGGTACGTAATGGCATTTTTGTACCGATTAATGGGTACTTAATGGGTACTTCTAGTGACAGTGGAAAAACACCCCAGGAAAACGTTTGTCCTTGTCTCTGCTTGAGGTGCCCATGAGCATTTGGTGGGCCATTGTGTCTGACAGGATGCTGGACTAGATGGGCTGTGGACTGGATCCAGCAGGGTTTCTCTTATGTTCTCATAGTTGTTCCCTTAATGAAGTTGCCACTTCCAAACAGGGCCAGTGGGAAGGGCAAGGTAACAGTTGAGCAAGGGGCATTAAGGGGCAGATGGCAGATGGTTCAGGCATGGTAGTTCGTGTTTGCAGTGCTAGTGCTATCCCAGTCTCTAACTTAACTCAGGCTTACCTGGATCTGTTGAAGTCTGGGCAATCCATCTGGGACTGTCTGCATCACTGTAGCAACATCAGTGTGTGCTGGACCTTGACTGTGACGCAGTATGTGATTGCATGCTGCACCACAGCTCCCCCCCCCCCAGGATTTGTATATGGAAATAATGCAAGTACTGCATCTCAGAATTGACCAAAACCGCCCCGAGTCAGTCTGATCTAGTGGTTAAGAAGCCGGATTCTTATTTGGGAATATGGGGTTCAATTCCACCCTCCTCCACAAAGCCAGCTGGGTGAGTCAGAGTTCTGAGCTCTCACAGCCCCACCTACCTCACAGGGTGTTCTCTTGCGGGGAGAAGAACAGAAGCTTTGTCAGCCACTTTGTGTCCTCTTAAATGGACGAGAAAAGTGGGGTAGAAAAGCCAACTCTTCTTCCTTCATAAAGCCAGCTGGATGACCTTGGGCTAGTGATAGCTCTCTTCTGAGCTCTCACAGCCCCACCTACCTCACAGGGTGTCTGTTGTGGGAAGAAGAATAGAAAGCTTTGTCAGCCGCTTTGAGTCCCCTTAAATGGATGAGAAGAGCAGGGTAGAAAAGCCAACTCTTCTTCTTCTTCTTCTTCTTCTTCTTCTTCTTCTTCTTCTTCTTCTTCTTCTTCTTCTTCTTCTTCTTCTTCTTCTTCTTCTTCTTCCTCCTTGGTTAAGAAGATCTTGGCTACTCTGGGACAGAGGTGACACTGTAGTGTTCATATGCTCCATCCCATAGGGTGCAGGGTTGTCCTGACTGCTGAAGTGCTAATAGACTTTTCTTCACAAATAAGATGGATAGAAAAGGTGTGAGCAGTCAGAGCTGAAGATGGACTGAAGAAACTTTAAAGTGATGGTGTAACCACAGCCAGAATGGCTTCCTTAATCCTCCATGGTAGCTTCCTGATACCAGTCCAATCACATGACTGCTGCTGGATATCATGATTTCAAACTTATACCAGATTTCAGATTTCCCAGGACCAGAAGCCCTATCTGTGCATCTCCAGCAGTTCTTACATTGAGATTGACATGTGTTGACTGTAAACGATCACCATCTTGACCTGACCTTAGTAAGGTCTATATTAATAAAATTAATTTATAACATGTCGCATTGAGCAAAAATTCTTACTGTTATCTCCATGCACCTCTCTGCTTCCTCACCTGTGCTAGAACAGTGTCCCTTGAATTACTTACTAGCATCTTTTATTCTTGGGGTTTTTTTTTGCATTAAGTAGGAGCAGGGATACATCTGCTGTACATTAGTCCAGCATTGCCTCACACAGTTTTCTAGGGCTAATGGATGAATAATATCTTTCTTTATCTATTCTAGTGCAATGCTACATGCGGTCGGGGAATGAAGACGCGGACTGTACTGTGTGTGGGCTTAGAAAATGGCTTGTATAAGGAGTACCCGGAGGAGCGCTGCGAAGCTCTCCCAAAACCAGAAGTGCAGGCATCCTGTTTCAAGAGACCATGTTCAACGTGGTTTTCGACATCTTGGTCTCAGGTAAAGCTGGAGTCAGTTGCAACAGGAGAGCTGAGGGATAGGACAGTAACAGCTTGAAGAGGGCTAAAAGTAAATAAAAAAGACTGTATAGTAAAACCTTAGTTATGGGAAGTTCAGAGCTTAGTACGCAAATGTTAATTTGGATTCCTTGCTGTGCTATCCAATCCCCTACATAATAAATATAAATATATATTTTTAGACCTGATATAGGATCCTTACAAGTAATTATCCTTCCTTCAGTACTCCGTCTTATACAGAAAGAGGCATAGTTAGGTCCTCATCTACGGAGGACTAGGGATGTGCACGAATATTTGAAAATTCAAAAATCCGATTCGAATTCGAAGGGGATTCGAATCAGATTTTCAAGCATTCGAATTTGCAAATTCGGACGAATTTCAGATTTTCGAAAATCCGATACGGATATTCGAATAATTCAGATGAACACATTCGTATATATCGTATATGAATTTCTGAAAAAAATTATGCAAATTTCTGCTTATAATACGGGATGAAAATGGGATGCATACAGGATAAAAGCAGGATGAATACGGATTTGCCCAAATTCGCATAACAGATACGAATATTGTCGACATTCATATTTCCAAATTCAAATAGGATTTTTGAATGTGCGGATTCGGATAATCCGGATTTGAATCGGATTTTCAAAAATCTGGGTTTTTAAAATTCAAATCAAATATTTGAATATTTGATTCGATTTGAATGCAGAAAATACATTGTGCACACCTCTACGAAGGACACTCATCAGCTATAGTATAGAAACAACCTGTGGTATTAAGACTACATTACATGACCACCACCGGCCCAGGCAGGACACAACCGTTTTTGCTGTATTAGCAGTTCATCAGGTGCCCGCAACCTGAGTTCCAAGTTCTATTCTCTTACGGGGATCTGAACTCCTGGGCTGGTTCACATGTGGATGTTATTATATGGTGCACCAGCCTACTGAGCCACTAGGTGGCTTTGGAAGGAGGCAATCCTTTCAGACCTTATATAGGAAGTTTACAGGTAATTATCCTTATAATAATTTTCCCTGTCCAGCTAGAGATCCGTACAGATGTGTCTCTTAGCTTGGTTAGGAGTGTTACTTTAGGCTGCATCCAGACATCAGTTACTTATTCTGCTGTATTTGGATATTCTGGAATATCCATGCATCCGACATCTGGACACAGCCTAATTCAGTTTTTATTTATCTTTGGACTGCACGCATTTTACTCTAGCAGATCATCAGTGACCATCAAATGTCCATAATGAATGTATGTAGGGCTGTGTTTAAGCTCTTGCATAGGACCATAACTTACCAGGGTGGCTGACCAATAAAGGCAGAGTGGGCAGTGTCCGATTGACCCAGGAAGTCAAAGCTTTAGTTCACTGTCTATTTTTCTTTCACGATTCTTTCAATTCAGGGTCAGCAAAGGTGTGCATAATGCACTGTGTTCTGTGGCATCATTTTTCACAAGGGTTTGCCTAAAAGTACAGATTATTAGGAGTGTTCCATGGCCAGGATAGTGGTGCAACACATTTTAATGCTCCACAACTTACCTAGCTGCTGCCCAGGAAAATCCTCCATGCTTCGTTTGCACCTGTTCTGTGTGGAAGGGCTGAAATGGAGCGTGTGACCAGGTGGTGCAGATGTGGTTGTAGCAGGTGCAGTTGGTGAAGTGCCAGCTAAATTTGGAATGCTTTGGGTGTCACAAAATGTGGATGCCCAAACCATTCCAGCAGTTATTTATCACACCTCATCAAGGTGCAAACTGGTCCTTAGCATCGTGGGTGTTTTTCCACCGCAGCCCTTAGATCCGGATCTAAGAAGATCCGGATCTAAGGAATGGGTACATTCCTTAATCCAGATCTAGTAGATCTGGAATAAGGGAAGCACCCAATGTGTTTCCACAGGAGGTGTAGCACCCATTACCCCCCTGCTGTGAAAACACCTTTGCACCCATGTGGGGAATCCAGATCGACCCCCAAGGGGTTGGTCTGTCATCCCAGGTGTCTCTGGGGACAGGGGTGTGTGATCTCCGATGTCCCAGCTTTGGAGTGATTTCAAAATCATTTCAAAATGACTCCGAAATCCCTCTGAAGAGATCGCCAAGGACTTCGGAGGGGCTCTGGAGCCGTCAGTGAGGTCCGTGCGCTATTAGCGCAGACCACACGGACTCCCCTCCGAAGTCCCTCCAAAGAGATTGGCAGAGACTTCGAAGCTGCTCCGGAGTCCCTTCAGAGCACCTCCCACAGCTTTGGAGGGACTTAGGAGCCTCGCCGCCGGTGTCAGGGGGTAGTGGGGTGTCAGGTACCCCCCTGTGGTGATAAATCTCCATCGCAGAGTTGCACGTCCGTGCTGGAAAAACAAACTTCTGCCGTCCCGGAAAGGCTTTTGTTTCTCCCTCAGCCTCGGCTTGGCTGTCAGCCGTGTCGCTGTCCATTTCAGCACCTTTCCCCCCTCCTTCTGCAGCCCACCGGCTCAGCATAAACAGACATAGTCTCAAGTTCTCCGCGGGGGGGTGTTTATTCATCTCGGTTTACATCTGGGGATCTCTCTTTCCCTCTCCAGTCTCCATCAGCTAAGCAAGGCAACACACAGCCATATGTGCCTAGTTTTATACTTTTCCACTATCTGAGTTGGTGTGTCATATCCTGGCATTTCGCAATTGTTACCCAGTCTTACTCAACTCTTGCTCAATCCCTGTGTTGTAATTCTTACTTCATTAAGCCTTCAAGAACTGGTGACAGTCTGCTGATTCTTGACTCCTAGTTACCTGTTCTTGCACACATCACTACATTTTTCCTTATATAGGCTTCCTCAGCCTGACAGCCGGTCTCTCCAAAGAGATCATTGCAGACTTCGGAGGCACTCCGAAGGGACTCCGGAGCAGCTTCGAAGTCTCTGCCGATCTCTTCGGAGGGACTTCAGAGTCACTTAGGAATGATTTCGAAATGACTCCGAAGCTGGGACTTGGGGGCTCTCCCCACCATGGGTGCATCCCCTCCCCTAGCCTCCTCTAGACCCTATTGCCTGTTTCCTGTGGAAACAGGCTCCCTTTAATCTGGATTTTCTGGCAGAAGACCCCATTGTAGACCCCATTAATGGGGTCTACAGAAAATCTGGATTATAGGGCAGAAAGTACCCATTTGATCTGGATTTCCCCCACAGCATTGGAAACAATCAGGTCCCAAATGGGTGCCATGGTGAAAATGGGGTCATCTGGCACACACCCAAATGGGTCCTTAATGGGTGCAAAAATGGGTACTTTTTGACAGTGGAAAAATACCCGTTATCTACTATTAGCAACACCTCTTCTGCCCCCGGTACACTTCATTTTAGCTGCCTTGTCCTTCATCGCAGTAGTCCCAATAGGAACCATTCTTGGCTGAATTCAGGCTTCATATATTAATCTATAATTTACTAGGAAATGTAACACAACCATCTAGTACAAGAGTTTGGGAACCTTTAGCTCTGCAGATTTTGTTGCCTTTGAATTCTGTTTGGCCTGAGCCAATATGGACGCCCCCAAGAATAATGGGAACCAAAGCCTGATGTCGTTTGGGGAACCAAATGTTCCCAGTTCCTCTTTCATCCTTGTGGAGTAGGCTACTCTTCTGGAGTGAGCCAGTTTGGCCTAGTATTTAAGGAGATGGATTCTTATCTGGGAGTACTGGGTTTGATTCCACCCTCCCCCACAAAGTCAGCTGGGTGACCTTGGGCTAGTCACAGCTCTCTTCTGAGCTCTCACAGCCCCACCTGCCTCACAGGGTATCTGTTATGGGGAGAAGAACAGAGAGCTTTGTCAGCCACTTTGAGTCCCCTTAAATGGGTGAGAAAAGTGGGGTAGGAAAGCCAACTCTTCTTCTTTCAAGTGCTGCTGCTGAGGTATAAAAATTGCAATATATATTCTTGTTTCCTATCAAAAGGAAATTTTCAGCGTTTTTTTTTTTTTTAATGCCTTCACAGTGCAGCAAGACTTGTGGCACAGGCCTACGTTTTCGTGAGGTGAAATGTTACCAGGGAGAAACCTTAGGGCATGGCTGTGAATTAGTTTCCAAGCCGGAAGCCAGGCAGACGTGCCAGCTGCAGCTGTGTCCCACGGACGCCCCAGGTAAAGAGGAAGATTTCTTCAGACGTGTTTTGGGCTTAGACTTGAGGGAGGAAGCACCACAACTATTTTGGTTTGTGACGCACTTATGGATTTTGTGGCTGGAAGGACAGTGTGGGATTGGTGAGGCCCCCAACTAGCAACCCTGTCGTCCCCTTTATTCTAGCATTCCCAGTTCATAGGTTGTGGCTAGCATAAGCTTTGGGGTCATAACAAGACTTGGGCAAGTGAAAATCCATCTAGTTCCAAGCAAGAAAGGGTGCAGGCTGGACCACAGAAAAGATGGAGGCAGAGAGACTTTTGATGTGAAACAGGTGCCTTACATAAATGAATAGTCCCAAGAAGTGAGGGGAAGGAGAGATTAGGGAGAAGTGTCTGTATTAGTCTGAAGACCTGAATGTTTGCAGTAAGGCTGGCCAAGCCTGAAAATATTTGGGGGTGAGGGTGAGGACACACCAGGTGCGCCTCTAAGTAATACCTCTTGTTCTTGTTTCCCCTCTCTAGATGAAGACTGTGAAGACAAAGCAACTGCTAACTGTGCGCTAGTCTTAAAAGTGAAGCTTTGTTCACACTGGTACTACAGGAAAGCTTGCTGTAGGTCATGTAGGAGCAAGTCAGTCTAATTTCCCATCCAGCTCTTTGATTTCCTTGCCCAGGACAAGGAGCAAAACAGTCTTGACTGAAATCTACATTCTAGGCCTGAAGCCATACTTGGTTTACATGAATCCCTAGAGAACTAGGCTGCTTCCAGCTATGAGAATCTTCCAAAAGGCAGGTAAATGGTTCCTTTTCTACAGAACCTTCTAGAAGATACCATACTTCTGTTTTTAACAGGGATCATGGTGCCAACCATAGGTATTTTCTTGTCATACCAAGTGAAATAATGAATTCTGCGCTATACCCATATCATGGGATTCTGGAGGCTCGATGGACTTCGGTCAATCACGATGTACTTCATCTAAACTGGAACAGAAGAAAACCTGCTAGATCAGATTAGAAGTCTGTCTGGTTCAGAATCCAACCAGATAGCTGCTCAAAACACTCTCCTGCCAATGAGTTCCCTCTGATGACTGACATTTGGAAGCATATCCAATACTAGTTGATAGATACATTTTATTTCCCATAAGTAGATGTATGCATTTGTCTCGATCTTCTTTTGAAATCGTCTAGACTAGTGACTTGCACCAGATGTTCATCTATCCCTGTTTTGCTGATATGGAAGTGAGATCGGTCCCCCGATGTTTGCATGGATCCAAAGTAAACACAGTTCTCATTGAGCTAAAATTCTGTATAGAGGTCAATATCAGAGAAATAGCCGTGTTAGTCTAATTCAAAAAGTCCAGCAAAGTAGTTAGTAGTACTTGGAGACTAAGAGGAGAAGGGTTGGTGGCATGAGCTTTCTACCTCTTCACATCTATTTCTTCACAGGCTAGGGGGCCCAATGGGCACGTTTACTTCTTCAGATGCTAGGGGCCCAATGGGCATGTCTACTTCAGATGCTAGGGGGCCCAATGAGCATGTCCATGTCTTCAGATGCTAGGGGGCCCAATGGGCACGTTTACTTCTTCAGATGCTAGGGGGCCCAATGGGCACGTCTACTTCTTTAGATGCTAGGGGCCCAATGGGCACGTTTACTTCTTCAGATGCTAGGGGCCCAATGGGCATGTCTACTTCAGATGCTAAGGGGCCCAATGGGCACATCTACTTCTTCAGATGCTAGGGGACCCAATGGGCACGTTTACTTCTTCAGATGCTAAGGGACCCAAATGAGCACGTCCATGTCTTCAGATGCTAGGGGGCCCATTGGGCACGTTTACTTCTTCAGATGCTAGGGGGCCCAATGGGCACGTCTACTTCTTCAGATGCTAGGGGGCTCTATGAGCATGTCTTCAGATGCTAGGGGGCCCAATGGGCACATCTACTTCTTTAGATGCTA
>MTQE01001134.1:7971481-7993873 GCA_014337955.1 Aspidoscelis marmoratus | reverse complement strand
AACCCTTCTCCTGTTAGTCTCCAAATGCTACTAACTACCTTGCTGGACCATTCCTTATAGACACACAGGATCAGCATAAGAAGCGTACTTCTTACGGGGAAGAAAAAAAAGATACCTTGATCAACACTGTGTTCTTTTTCAAAAAAGATCACATCAAATTTATACAAAGCAGTTGTCTCAGAGCTTAGAATATGGGAAACAGTCGCACAGATGTTTACTTGGAAGAAAGTTATAGTGCCAAAATGAAAAAGGAGAGAGAAGAGGGAGATGGTTTGAATGGTCCACACTTTAGTTTTAGTTTTGTTGTTTATTAATAGCTTCCTCCTTCTGGATCTTTTTTAAATACAATTTTACAATAAAGGCAGTGAAATAACCATTTTTACTTATGCAGTGTCAAGAGGTGTATGGGTGCATATAAGGGACTGAGGCAGACACCACGCAAATAACAATAGGAGCTACATGTATCTAGGAAGTGCAAGGGTTCCTCACATGGATATCTGAAGGAAGGACAACTCTGATCTTTCTCTGAAGACCATGGGTGGGACTTTGGCTTGGTATGAGATTTTTTAGGTTTAATCCAGCCTACTTTCAGACTGAGAGAATACATCAGCAAAGTGACAAGCTGCTTTCTTTTAGTGCTAAATAACTCAGAAAATTCACCTTCGGAATAGATAATATGGAAAGAAAATTACTGGTCACTTTGCTGATGTGTTCTCTTGCTCTCAAGGTGAACTGAAGCTAAATTAAACCTTAAGTGTGACCACAACCAAGCTGTGTGCAGCTATGCTTCAGGAGGAATCAATAATGCTGCTTTTGGGAAGAATTTGGCTGGAATAACACAGACTGCGTCCCCATGCAAGCCACTTGGCTCAGAATGGGCACCCATGGGATTGGGAGCGGGTCTGAGATTGAATCTTGCCTGTCCCCATGCCATTTCCGGTGACCTGAACTGGGTGCAGATGCAGCCATCACCATGCAAACTGTGCCAAACTCTGGCATGGAGGAGCAGCGCCCCCTCTCTCTGCCCCCTCTCTCCTCATTGGAAGCCTGATTCATGTCAGCCCACCCCTGTGCCACCAGCTGCAAATGCCGCATCCCCCCTCCCTTAGTGGCACAGAAAGCTAGGACTGGGCTGGGAGGCACGGGGGAAAAAAATTAAGTCTAATTTTAAAATAATTTTTAAAAATCCAAAACTCTTATGAGGCAGTTGAACAGTTTTGCGTGCCTCCACTCCACTGGGAACTGCGAGAACAACTAGAAAACTTCAAAGGGAGAAAATCAAGCCATTATCATGATCATCTTGGCGATTGGGAAATGGGGGTGGAATATTTGCCATGGAAAAGGGGCAAAAATTAAGCCATTATCCTGCCTGCCTTGGCGATCAGGACTTTTTCACTCCCAAAAAATCTCAGCGGTTGCGATCTCCAATGCACAGGGCAGGAATGGCAAGCACACCCCACCTCTCAATGATGTGAGCACCAGTCTCCTCCCTGAATAGGCCAGGACTGTCCCCATGTGCAGGATCAGTTCACCAGGCAATGCGTGCCGGACCACCAAACTGTGCCCAGACTTGTTTTTTTCAGGCAAATTGGTCCTGGTCTGGCACACTTTGGGGCAATTTGGCCCACGGAAATCAGACCAAATCAAAAATGCATGCGGACACCCCTTGCCGAGCCCGATTTCGGTACCAGACCAAATGTGCATGGGGACACGTCCAAGGATTCTGAAGACTTAGAGTATGTCACTGAGAGGAGGAGGAAGGCCCAAATGTTGGGTTTGGAGGAAATGTTTCTTGTCTGGTCCTCCCACTTTGCTGAAGAACAGATCACATTGCTCTTCTACATAAACTCATGCTTGTTTATTCACCCTTTTTGGAAGGAAGAAGAATGACGCCAAGTTGAGCTCACAGTTCATAGTATGGATGTGGCTTGGTAGCGCCGTCTGCCAAAATATTTTTCAGCTTCCCAGGTTGGTTCTTACATAAGCATTGAAACCTGACTCTGCTTAGCTTTGGTTATCAGGTAGCACCAGCAGAGACTATTTTGTAAACCTCCGTAAACAAGGATATGCTACTCAACTCAAAGGATGTGAAATAAGTCCACAAATGTGGCAGGTTAGGGGTGGGGTAGGAAGCTGGGAGAAAGTACTGTGAGGACACTCCCACAGTGACATCAAGCATTAAGCCGTCATGCAGATCCTGCCTCTACTCTGCCCCACCAAATCTGCATGGAACATTTTTGCAGATGGAACCCCCATGCAGAAACCAAATTCCCTGACCAGCCTGTGGAACACAAATCAGGATGTGTACCACGTATGCAGCCCAAAATCCCAATGGCATGGGGGCAAGTCAAAGGCTGAATCTTAACCCACACACACCATGATGCTCAACAGGATGCTGACGGAATGGGAAATCCATTGGCCTCTCTGCATTTACCTTCTTAGTGCGCTGTGCACCAAGGCTGGTGTACTCCGGGTACAGAAGGCCATACACATTTCTGGCTGGTGAGGATGCTCCTCACTGTTCAGAAATGCAAATGATCCTCTGTGGACCAGCCTGTGCCACCGCTGCAAAAGCCAGGGTCCCGCCTCCTTGCTGGCTCGATCAGCTACTGCAAGTCACATCACACGGTCCATGACATGGTAGCAGGCCAATGCAGAGGGGCAGGACTGATCTCAGCAATGTTGGGGGTGCGTGCCCCACTAGTCCCCTGTGGATTGGTCCCTAGCCAGCCTGCTGCTGTGGCACCCGCCTATGGGAACCTGCCTGATGGTGGCCGCATTACACCTGCACACCAAGCCGGCAACCAATGAGTACTGGCAATGTGGCCGTGCATGCACAGGATGCCAGGAACCGATCCTGACCAGCAACATGGCCTCATGTGTGGAGACAATGCACTCCCCACCCACTGCATGCAGTGAGATGGATGAAGAGTGAATGGCCATGCCACCAGCCTGGAGTATAGGTTGGGATAAGTTTGGAGAACGATTTAGTGCTCCACACCTAATAAGCAGTTAGTACACCTCTGGTGGGGGTGGGCCCGCTTCTAGGCTGTAGCAGCCTAGTGGGTGTGCGCATGCTCTTCACCAGAGCTGTACTAATTGCATACCAGAGGCCTAAGTGTGAATTGGCCTCTGCTCCGATATTGATTTGGCCCATATGATTACTGGAGCAGAAAGTGGCCACACGTGGCACATGATTGTTTATGTGTCTCATCCCCAGGTGCCCTCATGTTGATCGGAACAGAAAATGTACACAGTGCCAATTATCCTGCAGTGATCTACCTTTGTGCTGAACTTGCAGCAGAATTCAGTCTGATTAACAGTAAATTGTGAAGCCCAGTCCGTGGGGTATCCATCTCAAGGGGCAACAGATGCCCTCTCTTTTACAGGTACCAGATACAAGCCATAGAGATTTTGCTTCAAGCCCTGGGGATCCTGATTGACTTAATGAAAGACAATAGGCATCTACTTTAGTATTTCAAAGTCAATATTTATTGTCCTTTTTAAATTTCTAACCTGGATCCATTGCTTATCAACAAAGATGTTAAAAACAACAGGTCTGAGGTACAAAAAATTAATACATTTGGATTTTAATTCCCCTGCAATTCATGCCTTCCCATTTTAACTCCATTTCCCTCCTATAAGCTAGAGAATCTGTTTGAAGGATGGTTATTTGCTATTTCTTTCTAGACCAGTGGTTCTCAACCTTCCTAGTGCCGCAACCCCTTAATGCAACCACGGGGGCGGGGCAGCTGGGGTCATGGGGGCCCACGTGTTCAGCTGCATCTCATTGCACCTGTGCACCGCCTTCTTTACCTATAACTTGATCAGCTACTACGGTAGCATGGTGAGGCGGAGAGGCAACCCTGCTGCTGGCCTTCACAAGGGGCACCGCATGGGGATGGAGGGGCAGTGGGACACTCATTGCAACCCTTTGAAAGGGTAGTTTCACCCCCAAGGGGGTCATAACCCCCAGGTTGAGAACTGCTGTTCTGGAAATTATAAGATGCCGGGAGGGAAACACCCTAGAGAAAGATGTGCTTTCTTCTCTCACTACTTTCATTGAACAAAACTAGCCGGTTAGAAGACCCCAGACTTGGGCTCTAGCCACACTTGGCGGCTGTACCATCACTTCTCATGTCCATTTGCACCATGAACACACAATTCTGCTCAAGCTTTCTCAAGACGCCCAGGGAAGGCAAGGGTTCAGCATTCTGCCAACGAGCATCTAAAAGGTGTGACTGTGGAGCAAGAGTGCAATTCTAGAAGTGGACCAGTGGCATGTGGACCCTGCCATTGATGCCACCCTTAAGCATGTGCACAAATATTCAAAACATTCAAAATTTGATTGAATTTGGACATTCAAATTCAAATTGAACGTACATTTGAATTTACCATTTGAACGAATTTTTGAATCTTTCGGATCATTCGTTCAAATTATTTGGACATTCGTATGGGTATGGGTACATATGCGTTACATACATATCTGTACACATCTTATTTGTATCTGTATACATTTGTATGGATAAGTACTGGACGAAAACAGGATGCATACGGGATAAAAACAATGCATACAGACACATACAAACGTTGTTGACATTTGTAGCTTCAAATACAAATAGAATATTAGTATGAGTAGATACGAATGTATTTGAATTGAATGTGACTACATTCAAATTTTAAACGTTTGAATCAATTTGAATCTTTGGATATTTGAATTGAATTGAATTGAATCCTAAAACTTGCATTCGTGCACACCCCTAGCCATGCTTCATGCCACACTGACTGATGGTACATAGGGGCATGGTATAGGGAGGCAGATCTGCAGTGACCCTACTTCCAAGTCCACTTAGGGTTCAGGTCATGGGCATGGGGACATCCAGCTATATGTGCATGTTGAAATGACCACCCTTGGATAAAAACACAACTATCCATCGAACACTTCTGTTAACTTGGTGATGATCAGATGAACAGGTTGATCAACATTCACACCCAGAATTCCGTAACCAGATGGACAAACAAAAATCATAATCAAATTTTGGATTCAATTTGAATATTTAAATGTTTGAATTCAAACGAATAGAGAAAAATGAATCTATGCAAATTCAAATCCGATTCAAATACATTTGTATCTATTCGTACAAATATTCAATTCATATTTGAAGATACGAGTGTTGATAACATTTGTATGTGTCCATACGTATCCATATGTACCCATGTATATTCATACGCATCCTGTTTTTATCCTATATGCATCCTGTTTTCATCCTGTATTTATCCGTTCAAATGCATACGAATATGAATAAGACGCTTACAGATACATATGTAATGCGTACGTATCCTTACACATATGAATGTCTGAATGATTCGTTTGAATGTTAAAAAACTAATGAATAGCCATTTGATTTTAGTACAAATGTCCGAATTCTAATGAATTCTAATGAATTCAATCGAATTTTGAATGTTTAGAATATTCTTGCACATCCCGACTGTACATTGAAGTATTCCAATAACTTGTAAATTGAGTTGTAAATCAGCTTCTTGTGCTGTGCTGAATGCAAGCGAGTAGTCACAAAGCCATGCCCCCTAGTTAGGATGTCCTGGGCCTTATGGTAGGGACTGATCCTGCAGTTTCTTAGAAATATAAGAAAGTACTAGAGCAGTGGTTCTCAACCTTCCTAATGCCGCGACCCCCTTAATGGAGTTCGTCATGTTGTGGAGACCCCCAACCACAGGGGCAGAGCAGCTGGGAGGTGGGAGGGAAGGGCGGTTTTGGAACATTTGAAATTAACTCGAATGTTTAAATTGGAATGTGTAGACATTCTACTCAAATTCGAATGAATCTTTCGGAATGTGTAGATATTCTATTCAAATTCGAATGTCCACATTCAATCAAATTTGATTGAATTTCGGATGTTTAGAACATTCATGCACTCATGACTCAAAACATTTAGTCCACAAACCAGGTATACAATTAAGATAGCCTTGCCTGAACAGGCACAAGCCAGTTGTTGTTCAGTTCCAGGGTGCTTCCGCATTTGCTATAAAATCCAATCAAAGAAGATACGTTTTTTTGGCGAGCCATCCTCCAGAAGTTCAGTCCCAAATAGGGGGAGATCCGAAGGGCCCTCACGCATCCGCACAAGCGCGGGGAGGCCGGATCCGGCAGGACGGATGGTCTGGGTGCTGTGTGGAAGCAACAGCACACATTCCAAAAGTGAGCCAGATTCCCACGCTGCCGACACCGTCCCCAGAGCCGTGGGCCTGGAGCATGCAGCTGCCATTCACCGTGCGTTTCCGGCGGAGGGTGGAAGGAGGCAAACCGGCCTGCTTCCGCCCTCCCCAAGAGGGCGGCCACAGGGACATCCGTTCTTTCGCCTGTCCATGGGTGGAAGCATCCTGCTTCCACACGGATCAAGGCGAAGGGATGGATTGAAGACCTCATTTTTGAGGTCTTCCCATTGAGCCGGTTTTTGGTGGCGAGACCCGATTTAGAAACGGATCTCACGCGCTGAAATGCAGAAGTGTCCGCCTGGAAGGGTCGCTAAAGAGGTCTCCAGTGCAGAAGGTAAGTACCTAAGGGTTTAAAATGGGTCTTAAATGGGGCATTAAACTGGTTTCCACAGCCAATGTGGAAACACCCCCAGTGTCTATTACCTCAGAACAATAGTACTGATTTGAGCTGTAGACTAACAGTGTCTGAAGGGAACCATATTGGGCAAAATTAGCTAGGCCAAGCTTCCTTCCTATTCGTGTAGGGCACTGACAGTGGTGCCAGCGAGGATGAACACAGGTGGGCACCCTCCTTCTGCTTCCTAGTGGCTTAGAAGCTTCATTTGAAGCCCACAACCATGTCAGAAGATCTTGCTTTGATCCAACCCAAAATGAGTGTGTGGACAGTTGGATTCTGAGAAAGGGCAACGAGAAGTCACAAAATGGTTTCTTGTATCAAAGCAACACTGGGAAGGGAAGCAAAAGGAGTCAAGTTACCACTGTGTGGAGGTGGAAGAGTGAGAAAGGAGCGTTTGAAATGTATCATGAAGCGCTCTTCTAGGCAACCATTCTGGTCACATGCACACATTTCCCCCACCCCTCAAGATGACCGGAGGAGGGAGTTGTTGCTGTTGTGGACCAGCTATTGAGGAAGGCCATTTATATGGCTGTGCCCCAAATCAACTTAAGGACTGCTGATACCTATACAATGGGGTTGAATTTTGGCACCACATGACATCAGGTTGTACTGCACAGGAGATAGCAACACTTCCATGCCAGCTTGCAACAGTCAAACAGCCACTGTAATACAATTCAGTGAGATAGGCCTATGTGGGAAATCCCATTCTGAGGTCAATTCACCAGTCTCCTCACTTCAGGGATGCCATGGTGATGCTGGGGTTAGGGTGGCGGGTATATAAATACCCCCCCCCCGCGATATATAGGCACTTGGAGCTTTGAGACCCTATGAGGCGTGTGCATGAATGCAATTTTCGGGATTCAATTTGATTCAAATACTCGAAAATTCACTTCAACTAGAATGTTTGAAGTTTGAATTTAACCAAATTCAATTTGAATTAAGCAAATTCGAATCTTCATTTGAATTTTTCTTTCAAATTTGCACTTACGAATGTCGACAACATTTGTAGATGCGCGTACGCATCTTCCCTGGGTCTGTACACATCCGTATGGATCTGTACACGTCCATATGCGTTCCATAGTCATCCTGTATGCAACCTGTTTTCATCCCGTACAGATCTGTACCAGTGCATACAAATGCAGGAAAGATGCAGATATTCAAGTACGCATCATGTACGAACCCATACGCATACGAATGTCCAGATAATTCAAACAAATAGATCCAAAGTTGAGGCAGCCAATCAAATTTTGAGTTCCCCTTCCTGCTTAGGTGGCATCTCATCTCTGTTTTTCATCAACCTGCCTGCATTGATTTGAAACTTCAAATTCTCTATATACTGTGCAGCAAGGGTCATTCATCCTGCACTAAGGAAAATGTGCAGTCCCGATCGTATAATGTGGCGCCATGATGATAGATCGATTGTCGTGTGTGACAGCTCAGTCAGGACTGCGCATTCCATGCACGGTAGTAGACGTGTCTTTATGTATTTTTCTGGAATGTACTAGGTGTTGAAAATAAATGCAAATAATAAAAAAAGACTTAACTCGTGTGTGTGTGTGAGAGAAATCAAAGTTGAAGTTGAAGTCATTTGAAAAGCTCAATAATATACATACAATTGCAAAATACAACATTTATTTCAATCCATAATAAAAATGGCTTGGTGTTAGCTCTGGAAGCTTTAGGGCTTTACAACTCAGCTGGGGGCCTTGAGAGGTAATCTAGACCAGCGGTTCTCAACCTGTGGGTCACGACCCCTTTGGGTGTCGAACTACCCTTTCAGAGGGGTCTCAATAATCTCCCTCCCCCTCCCCCCTCCCAGCTGCCCCGCCCCCATGGTTGGGGGTCTCCACAACATGAGGAACTGCATTAAGGGGTCCTGGCATTAGGAAGGTTGAGAACCACTGATCTAGACCAACCGGAAGCCCCTTTTATGTGGAAGTCTTCCTTTTCATTCACAGTAACCTGCAGAATAGCTCTCGATCGCCTACCTTTTAATTCCTTTCAATGGGTATTAGGATGGATATGCATATTAAATAAAATGAAAACACTTTGGTGGCATGTTCCTCTTGCTACTTCAGAAGAAACCAAGCAGTCTTTGAGAACAATGACACAATTTCATTCTGCTGCGTGTAATGAGGACCAACATACGGCCGATTTTCCAGGAAGAAAGAAAAATCATAAAAACACTGGAGTCTGAAGAACTGGAAATCAAGGGTAATGAGGCTGAACCACACTTCATAAAAGAGGCTCAGAGAATCCTCAAATTGTTCGTAGGGTCTACAGATTTTCATAGTAGGCTTTAAATCTCAAACGGCTAAACATGCACCTTATTTTTTTAGAAAGGAGCACTGATAGCTGTTGGCTGCATTATCATTCTTTTCCACACTGGCTGTATAGATCTCATTAAATTGGCCCAGAGTTTAGGGGTCAGTGGTTTTTATGTATGATAGGTCCTGTGACTGCAATTTTGCAGTGGCACGTTTAAGACAGTCTGGTGCTAATTGGTGCCAGTTAAATTGCATTGACTATAATGAAATTTAGTCACATGAGCAAAATCATCAGAATCACACTGTACCATATTTTCCGGACAAATTGTGCATATGTAATTCTTGCCTCTAGAACAGCGGTTCTCAACCTTCCTAATGCTGTGACCTCTTAATGGAGTTCCGCATGTTGTGGAGACCCCCAACCACGGGGGCGGAGCAGCTAGGAGGTGGGAGAGAAGGCTTGCAGGAGACTCATCACGACCCCTCTGAAAGGATAGTTTGACCCCCAAAGGGGTCCCGACCCCCAGGTTGAGAACCACTGCTCTAGAAGAACCTCAGAAGTATCTATGGCTTTGGCTCTGCTCACAGTGTTGAGGAGCTGGGAGGTGGCGTCTTCATCACCGCAGGCTATATTCACACATGACAAAAAGTACACCATGGATGTATCTCAGAGAGCCAGTGTGTGGCCCTTGTGTTCCCAAGCTTCCTCTAATCCACCTTTTCTAGCGCAGAATGTTCAGGAGAGGAGGGAGGGTGCCTTTCTTTCCTGTGTCTGATCACAGCCACAGTCTGGCTGAAGCAATTTGCACTGTGGCCAAATCTGGTGGCCTCCTCAGTAGGGATGTGCATGAATATTTGTAGGCATTCGAAATCCAACTGAATGTGCCGAATTTGAACTCAAATAGAATGTCCCAAAATGTGAATGTAAACATTTGAATTGAATTTTGGATCTATTCATTCAAATTATACGGACATTCGTATGTGTATGGGTTCGTACACAATGCGTACCTGAAGATCCACATCTTTCCCGCATCTGTACGCATTTGTTTGGATCTGTAAGGGACAAAAAACGGGTTGCATGCAGGATAACTACTGGAGGCATATGAACATGTACGGATGCGTACGGATGTGTACGGATGTGTGGAAGATGTGTACATGCACATACAAAAGTTGTCGACATTCATATGTTGCAGATTCAAATCAAAAATTCAAATGAATAGATTCAAATTTGATAAATTCGAATAGAATCTGGTTAAATTTGAATGTAAAAGATTCAAATTGAATCAGATTTTCAGGTATTCAATATGAATAGAATGGCAAAAAAATATTTGTGCGCATCACTACTCCTCACCAGTCTCTGTGAGCACGTTTATGGGGCCTTTCAGATTGACAATTGAAGGGTGCAGGAAATGAGGTGGAGAATTTAGAATTATTCCTTGTGGCTGGAGCCTAAGACACTCCTGCCATGACTTGGGGGCATGAGTGCCTCTCCCCAGGATGCTTTGTCATGGGAAGCAATGGATACACTCCTCTCCGTTTTGCACTTCCCCTCCCATCTGCTGGACGGAAAAGAAGCACAATTAACCAAAATTGACTAGCGCTCACACTTGGCTGTTCCCTCCCCACGGGATTGAATACTTACCTTATTTGATCCTGGGGCCCCATAAGAACATAATGTAAGAACATAAGAGAAGCCTTGCTGAATCAGGCCACAGCCCATCTAGTCCAGCATCCTGTTGCCCACCAAATGCTCAAGGGCATCTTAAGCAGAGACAAGGACAAACCTTCTCCTGCTCTCAAGTCCCAGCAGATGACCTTAGAAGTGCCCCAGTTCCTCCCCTCCCCAGCCTGAAAGATGCACCTAGGCATTCGTTCTAGTAGTCATTGATACATCTGTCGTCCATAAATTTGTCTAATCCTACCTTAAAGCCATCTAGACTGGTAGCTGTCACCACCTCTTCCGGCAGCACATTCCATAAGCCGATGACCCTCCGGGTGAAGAAATCCTTCCCCCTGTCAGACCTTATTCTCCTACCCATCAGCTTCATAGAGTGCCCCCTGGTTCTAGTGTTGTGTGATAGAGAAAATAAATTTTCTCCACCTTTTCTATACCATGCATGATTTTATATACTTCAATCAGGTCACTTCTTAAACACCGTCTCTCCAGACTGAAAAGGCCTAGACGTTGCAGCCTGGTTTCGTAAGGGAGGTGTTCCAGACCCTTAATCATTCTGGTTGCCCTTCCCATCCTCTGCTTGGCGCACACACATCAGCCCCATTGCCCTGACAATGCCGAGGTTCTGTGTCCAAGATGCCTGCGCACTTGTGTGGCACCTCAAACCCAGAGAAGTGGAAGAAGAACAAATGTTCTACTTCAGGTAAGTCTCTGGGTAACGTTGGTTAACATGTGGAGTACAATTTCATGCTCCACTCCTGATCAACAATTAATGACGATTAGGTGGACACACTTGGAGGCTGTAACAGCCTCCTCATGTGCGTGCTCTTCCCCAGAGGTTCACTAATCATTCATTAGAGGCTGTAGTGTGAACAGGCCTCTGGTTGGCTGGAAAGCATCTTCAGCCCTGTAATGAAGGTGGAACCCCAGGTTCAGAACCTGAATGAGGCCTTGTAGGCCTTTCTATTAAAGCTCGTGTCTTTGTTCTGTGCCCTCTGTAAAGTCACCGCCACTGTGGCTTGACACTTGTAAAGTGTCTTGCTTTCATATTTATTTCAAAAACCTTTATAGCTGCCCCAAAATTGAAGTCCTCTGGATGTCTTTTAAACATTAATTGAAAACAGCTTTATAATGGAAAAACACCTAGACAATAGAATAAAATAAAACAATTTAAACCACCAAGCTATAATGTTTAGGTGGATAAAAAGTTCTCCACCATGTGCCTAAAACATACAGGGATGAAGCCAGGAGACCCCTTCTGGAGAGGCTGTTCTAGAGCCCCAGTGCTACCACTGAGAAGGTCCTTCTTGTAGTCACAAATGTTTTTTTGACATTCTATTCGAATCGAATACCTAAAAATCCAACTCAATTTGAATCTTTTAAGTTCAAATTTAACAAGATTCAATTCAAATTTACCAAATTTGAATCTGTTTGAATTTTTGATTTGAATCTGCACAGAAGAATGTCGACAACATTCATATGTGCCCGTACATATTTTCCCCACATCCGTATGCATCCCGTAATTGTCCCGTATGGAACCCATTTTCATCCCATATGGATCCGTACAAATGCGTACGGATGTGGGGAAGATGCGGATCTTCAAGTTCAAACCTGTACACATACAAATGTCCGGATAATTTGAACGAATAGATCCAAAATTTGAAGTTTGATTAGAATGTTTACATTCGAATTTGGGACATTTGATTCAGTTCAAATGTCAAAATTTGGCACATTCTATTGGATTTAGTATCCCTACAAATATTCATGCACATCCCTACTTCATCGTGGGTGTATATGTTCTAAGACTACATCCACAGAGTGGAAATTTAATGCCATTATGGCTGGGCTATGATGGTACTACCACATGTATCTGTGGGAACCCCACTGTTACTCCACCATGTCCCCCCTAAAATGCACAATAGCCTCTTGTGGGAAAATCCAGTTCTAGTGGCAGGGGTTCCCAAAATAGCACTATTACTTACCTTGTGGAGAGAGCTGCCATTGTCACACTGTCCACTATACACGTGTGGGGACAAAGGGTGTTTTCTCACCGCACTCCTTTAATCTGGATCTAAGAAGATCCGGATCTAGAGAATGGGTACTTCCCTTAATCCGGATCTAGTAGGTCCGGATAAAGTATCCACTGTGTTTCCATTGGTGGTCTAGCACCCAAAGCAATGGGTGCTAGCCTCCCTGCCGTGGAAACACCGGAGCACCCATTTGGAAATCCGGATCTACCCATGAGGGGTCTGCCTGTCACCCCAGGTGCTTGGTGGGACAGGGGGTGCAATCTCCGAAGCGGCTCCAAAGTCACTTCTTGCAGAAGTGTGTAACCAAAATGTGCAAAGACAGAGCCGGCCCCATTGCTGTCTAGCCAGCAAGCGATAATGTTAGAGGGGAAATACTCTGGACTAGGAGTGTGTGCGAATGCAATTTTCGGGATTCGATCCAATCTGAATCAAATATCTAAAGATTTGAATTGATTTGAATGTTTAAAATCCAAATGTATTCACATTCCATTCAAATTGAATATATTCAAATCTATTCGTATGAATATTCTATTCGTATTTGAAGATACGAAAGTCGACAACATCCAAATGTGTCCGTATGCATCCACACGCATCCTGTGAATAAGATGTGTACGGATACGTATGTCCCAATATTTTGTACGAATGATTCAAAAGATTCAAAAATTCATTCAAATGTTAAATTCGAATGCATAGATATTTGATTCGAATTAGAATGTCCGAATTCAATCATATTCGATTGAATTTTGAATGTTTGGAATATTCGTGCACATCCCTACCCTGGGCTATCGCTTGCTAGCAGGATATTTGGTCAGCGTCTGGAGCTGGCCTACATCACTGTTTTAGGAGAAGAAAGTATGAATGCATAGAGATCTCTAGTTCTGTGTACATGAGTTGCAATGTATTGTATGAAGGCAACAACCATATCCATTACCCACCTCTTCAGACCTCTGGCACCTAGTTGCTTATCCTTTTTGTGGGAGAAAATAGATCCCCTTAAAATATGGTAGGATATCCAATATGAATGCATACATATTCAATATGTATCCCGTAACATATCCGCTCTGATAGCGTCAAATCTGCCCTGAATGTATCCGCACAAATTTGTATGAATATCCAACACAAATGCACACATATCCCATAACATATCCGCTCTGAAAGCATCAAATCTGCCCTGAATCCACTTTTAATCCAATCTCAATCCATGTCAAATGCACTCTGGATCTGTTGCAGATGGGCCTGGCGCATCCACTTTCCCACCTCCCCTGGTTCACAAATATCCTGAACCATTCATACAAATGTTCCGAAAAATTTGCATGAATGCAAATGTCAATGTATGAATGTCATGACATTCGATTTGTACATGAATGTCTGAATTCATGTGAATTCGTTTGAATATTGAACGTTACAAATATTCATGCACATCCTCAAATTAAGTGCACTTTCCTAAGGGCAATAGCTGAAAGCTGAAAGCTCATTCCCAGTAGCAGCTTTTCTTTGGTTCCCCCTGAACCTGTAGTGTTTTCAGTGGGGACTAGGGCAGTGCATGAATACAAGTTTGGGGATTCAATTCAATTCAATTTGAATCGAATATCCAAAAATTCAATTCGATTCTAATCCTTAAAATTCAAATTTACCCCAAATCGATTTGAATTAAGCAAATTTGAATCTATTCATTTGAATTTTCTATTCAAATTTGCTCTTAGAATGTCGACAATGCTCGTATGTGCCCATACACATGGTTACACATTCGGTATGCATCCGTACATGTCTGTATGCATCCCGTATTTATCTCGTATGCAATCCGTTTTTGTCCCATACGGATCCTTACAAATGCGTACAGATGTGGGAAAGATGCATAAGTGCAAGTACGCATCATGTACAAACCCATACACATATGAATGTCTGAATAATTTGAATGAATAGATTTGAAAATTCAAAATTTGTTTGAATGTTTAAATTTGAATTTATGGACATTCGATTCAAATTCGAATGTTAAGATTCAGGCAAATTCGATCGAATTTCGAATGCCTTTGAATATTCATGCCCACTCCCTAGTGGAGGCCCAGTTTTTGCTACTATCATCTCCATAGCTGTATTTCTCCCTCTTTTAGCTCATCAGCCTCCCCTCACACCTGATATTTTTAAAATAATGGACAAATAGTGCTGACTAAGGATGTGCATGAATGTATTTTTGACATTCAAATTTGAGTAGATCCGAATGTCAAAAAATCAGATGCGGTATTCAAATATTAGATTCATATTTAAAGATACGAATGTCAACAACATTCGTATGAGTTATATGTATCTGTACACATTCCGTAAAAATCCGTATGCATCCCATATTATCCCGTATGCATCATGTTTTAATCCCGTATTTTAAACGCAAGATACGTATAATTTTCGCACAGATTCGTATACGACAGATATGAATCTACACATTTGAATTATTCAAAAATCCATATCAGATTTTTGAAAATACGATTCAAGTTCAAATGTCAACATTTGTTGGATTCGAATAAAATTTTTGAATTCTTGAATATTCATGCACATCCCTAGTGCTTACTTCCCAAACTGGATTATCTCAGCAGTCCTTGAAATCACGGTCTACCAGCATACCAGTACTGCCCAGCCTGGAACAGCAAGGCCTGCAGAAGACAGACCTCCACATTCTGGATTATCAGAGGATTCATTTTGGTGGCACATCAAAGTGCACTACCGAAATAGGTTCCCTGGAGACTCCAAGGCTAAGAACCTTCATTCCTAACCTTTCAGATCTTTTAGAGGCCGGACCCTGTGGTCCAAACCTGTGACCATCCCTGATCTATACTCACAGAAAGGCCCTGAGTTTTTCCAGAATGGGACCTTTACAGACTACCATATTTCTAATCTATCCTGGGAAAAACTCTCACCGCTTATCCCTGGGCAAAAACTGAATGTGCCCAACTCTCTTTCTTTTGAAAGCAGAATGTTCAAAGACTTTTCTATAATGCACCTGGAAATCAGTGTTCTACAACAACATGATACCCAAAGCTCTTTTAAGCACTTATTATCATACAGCCCAATTCACACTTACCTGAAAAGTTTTCTGAAATGTCTTCTTTCTCTCCAAGCCCCATTCCTGACTGGAAGCTCCACAACATGATGAAAAGCACAAAGAGAGCTTTTCAGAAGTGTTTTTGGCAATTGTGAACCTTGCAAAGTGTGCAGTTTGTGCAAGCTGAGTCTGGGAGAACGTAAACATCTGGTGCTGTTTTTGCTAAAGACCGTGTAAATAGTACATATGTTTGTGCAGCGCTTTTACAACCTATGTGAATTCTGAATAGGTCCCATACTTAGAGTAGGGATTTGCACAGATATTCAAAATATTCATCATTCGTACAAATTTGTACAAATTCGGATATTTGTATACAAATCAAATGTCCAGACATTCATACTTTATTATTCACATGAATACGAACATTGTGTATGAATAATTTGGAGATTCATATGTGTACGTATATGTATGCATCGCGTACATATCCATACGCGTCTTCTGCGTATCTATGCACATCTGTCATATCACCATCATCACGGCGACAGCACTGGTGCACCAGTAGGCGATCAGACATGTGACCAGATGCAGGTGAGTTTCCGGGCATGTGGGGGGTTGGTGTGGCATGTGCTAGTGTTCCCAAGTGTGAATACTAGTGCATGTTAGTAAGTAATGAACTTTTCCTGTCCAGCAGACCTTCTGCACACGTCTGAGATCTGGATTTATCTCTGCGAGTATGCTGGTAGACTTCAATACTGGTGATCCAGTTCACTAGCCTCCTGATCTGGATTATGTTCTGTCCTATGCAGACAGACCGTACTAGCAGTGGGTGGGGCCTCCTATATTCTGTGCTAACGTGCAGAAGAGAGATCTTCATTATACTTGCTAGAATACCAGCAAGCAGGGATGTGCACAAAGTTTTTTTTTTGCATTTGAATTCAAGTCAAAACGAATGTCAGAACATTCAATTTGAATTATTAGAATCTGAATGCAACAAAATCCAATTCAAACCAAATACACTCAAAACTATTCATTCGAATGTTAGATTCGAATCTGAAGATACAAATGTCGACATAATTAATATGTGTTATATGTATCTGTACGCATTTTGCATGCGTCCCGTTTTATCCCATATGCATCCCGTTTTCATCCCGTATTATGAGCGCAAATGCTTACAGATACATATGAGATCTGTAGAGCTACATATGTAATACATACATATCTGTACTTTCAAATGTTTTGAATTATTCAAATGAATGCTTTGGAAAATTCAAAATTCATTCAGATGTCTAAATTTGAATGTGAAGACATTCTATTCAAATTTGAATGTCCACAATCAATCAAATTTGATCAAATTTTGAATGTTTGGTTCATGCAAATCCCTACCGGCAAGTGGATAGAGATCCTAAGAGCGCTTGAATGTGCTACTTCTGCCCCTACATGGAACTTAAACTCTTTCCTTTTCCTTAATTTCTCTGGTCATTAAGCCTATGGTCACACTTAAGGTTTAATCCAGCTTCAGTCCACTCTCAGAGTGAGAGAATACATTAGCAAAGTGACAAGCTACTTTGTTTCAGTGTTAAAAGCTCAGAAAATTCATCTTTGGGATAGATGATGTGGAAAGAAAATTATTGGTTGCTTTGCTGATGTGTTCTCTCGCTCTGAAAGTGGACTGAAGCTGGATTAAACCTTAGGGGACTCCCCCCACCCCCAGATATGGTAATTCTCTGCGTACAGGAGATACATATCAGAAAACTCCATCTAGTGGTCCCTCTCCTTACTCTAATAATCTGCAGTGGCCTCATCAGGCAAAGACTTCATCACCTGAGCATTTCAAAGACTTTGGCTGCAACCAGACAGGACAAAAATTCTGAGTGTGATGTGCAGCAGTATTTAGTTTGACAGCCATCTTTATCAATTTCTCCTATAGGTGTGCCCTATACACCCCAGTGGTTTCAAGTAGGGGTGTACATGATTATATGTAGGCGTTCGAAATTCGATCAAATGTGCCAAATTTTGACATTCGAACTCAAATAGAATGTCACGAAATTTGAATATAAACATTCAAATTGAATTTTGAATTTTGGATCTATAAATTTGAATTATCCGGACATTCATATGTGTATAGGTTCGTACACAATGCGTACTTGAAGATCCACATCTTTTCCGCATCTGTACACATTTCTGCGGATCCGTAGGGGACGAAAACGGGTTGCATACAGGATAACTACTGGACGCATATGGATGTGAACGTATGCATACATATGTGTACATATGTGGGGAAGATGCATACTTGCACATACGAATGTTGTTCACATTCGTATGTGCAGATTCGAATCAAAAATTCAGACAAATAGATTTGAATTTGGTAGATTCGAATTTAAAAGATTTAAATCAAATTGGATTTTCAGGTATTTGATTCGAGTAGAATGCCAAAAAGAAACTGTTGTGCACATTTCTAGTTTTAAGCACATTCACAGCAAAATAGCATGTTATTCAGCATTTTCTCATCTGTGTGGGTGAACGGCATGAAAACTAACAAGAAATTGACTTCTATCTGACCTCTCAGAATGCACTTCATGCCTAGCACCCAGGAAGTTGCTGGGCACATGAACAAAAGAATCTCGCCTCGATGATGTCATGAAAAAGGTAAAATACAGAGTATCACCTCTGGGGTTGAGCATACCATTTTCCCTCTAGAACCACTTTACTCCCGTTTATCAGTGAAATGCAGATTTTAAAAGTGATGTCTGGAGGAAGACTATCATTTCCATTTGAAAAGCTTTGCATGAGAACGAAGGGGTAATGTTCAGATAATGGACAGGTTACCAAAAGTAAAATTAAATTTAAAAAAAATCACAGGATTTAATAAAGTATGCATCTGTAATTACTTGTTTCTTTTCAACAGATTGTCTGGGACCGCTTTTGACTAAGATAATAAATGCTTCTTGGTTTAAATTGTAATGACATCCGTATTTTGGGCTGAGGCTCAATAAGCACTTATCACCTCATAGACTAGAAGACCATTGTGCTTCTTCGGTGGGCTAGGTCAAAACGGCTGGAGAATTTGGCAAAAGCAAGATATCCTTCATATAATTAGAATGCAGGAAGAGAATCTGTCAAACAGCAAAGGGCGAAACTGCAAACATTCAAAAGCAAACAGGTTCGTAATAGCAATTCAGTATGATTCCCCCTGCAGAGCCAGAGCTCCCTAAGCAGTGCGTTATGGCTTGCAAAATCCATGGGGAAAAAACTGTCTTGGCATTTGCTTCTGCTACTCACTTTAGCTTGTCTTTTCTTCACCTTCGAAAACACAGTTTGTAGTCTTCCCATATCTTCCATCTTCTGCAATTCAATCATAGGATTTTTCAACAGGCAACCCAACACAAAGGCTAGGAAAACTAGGAAAAACAATGTGTGGGAGAGACCTTAGTTCTTAAATAGTGCGTCTTTTCATACATCAGAGTTCATTGTCCTTAAGGAAGCCGTGAAATTTGCAGAATATAGAACTACTACTTTTTTTTTTGCAATTGAAGATCCACCAAAATTCAGAACTAATCAGGACACTGACCGGTTCTTCCCCTTCCTCCTTCTATCCCTTTGCCTTTACCATTCATATGTCTATGTGCTTGTGTGTGTCCGCATGTGTGTTTGAGATTGTGTGTGCAACTGTGTAATAAGCAGAGAATGACTGCCCCAATTTACATTCTTGTACAGATGACGGCACTCAGTTTGCAGCTATTATATTACAGAAATAATCACCCAAATTCCTCCATTTCCCTGTCCCTGTGCTGCTTCCATTCCTGGATCATCAGAAGTTAAGTTTAGCGGGGCTTCTGTCAATCTTTTCATTAACGATGCTGAGATTACCTGGGGCAATCACCCCAAAATTGTGTGTTCGCTGACTTAGTGTGTGCTCATGGTACCCGTCAAAGAATGTGAGTGGGTATTGCTTTGGAGAGAGAGAATGAGAGATGATTCAGGTTTGCTAAGTGTGGACATCAAAGATACTTGTGGGAGTGGGGTAGAATTACAAGGTGGAGTTTTTAAATACAAGTTAGTTTATACTGTACATAGCCCTCCTTAGACATGAATCTTCAGTGGATATAACAACATTGGTTGCAGGTTCAAGAACTGCCACGTGAAATCGCTTGGTTACAATGTAACATTCCCCCCTCTTAGTATCAGTGTTGCTGCATTGATGAGTAACAATGTTGGGTCTGGATACGTGCTCCATTTTTTTTTAAAGGTTTCCACAGCAAACTCATACAATGAATGACCGCCCAAAGGGAATCCACACCAGAGCACCCTGTGAAAAGTGGCAGAGAGTGATCATACTTCCGTACTAAAAGCCCTCGGGTTCGGAAAGGTCTCATGTATAATGCAGTGGTGATGGGTCATCGGGCAACTCTGGAGGGCTGCCATTTTGATGGGCACCCCCATTTCTTTGCAGCAGGTAGGTGCGTATGTGACCCTCTCGCCCCCGTTCCGCACCATGTCAGCAGTCTGTATGTAAAAGGGGTACCCATACGGGGAGCACGTGGGGCAGTAGTTCCGGTTGGCCTGCTTGTTAAGCTCCTGGGGCAGAAAGGAGGGGTTCCCGTGCCCGTCCATGATTCGAGAGTTGCAAGCGTTGCACATAGCATAGTGAGAGTGGGAGGGGATGTCTGTCTCTTCCTCCTCCTCCTCCTCCTCTTCCTCCTCTTCCTCTTCATCAGATTCATCTTTCTTGCAGCAGTAATACTAAAGCAAGAGAGAAAGGATCTTGTTAGTACAGGTGGAGGTGCAGTTTCAATGGCAATATTGTTTATTTTATTTATATTTACATTTCTATCTCACCCTATACCCATAGGTCTAAGGGCAGGTAATAGTTTTAAAAACAGAATCCTACCACATTTGAAGGGGATCTGTTGAATATGAATATGAATATGAATCTTCTAACATTAGATTTGCCACAAATCAAATGCCTCAAAACCCATGCATGTGCGTCCCTAGTGGCTAACCCATGAAGTGGGCTGCTGCTACCCCACTCCAGCACAACCCATGGCCACTGTTCCATGCTCTGTGGGCCACAACAGACCATGTAATGTGGAAAAGGACATGTCGTCCTACTTCCTTGGCCAGCTATGAGGATTCCTGATAGCGCATAGATCAGTGGTAGTACACAGATCAGGATGACAGAGTGGCAGGAAAGAACTTGTGCTATTACTGGAAGCTGCACGTTAAGCTTTGTCAAATTGCACTTTGATCTGCTGCAGTTCAAGGAGATTAAAGTAAGGATTCCTAAACCTCACTGCTCCCCTGGCACTCTGCCTGCCAAAACCCCATTTTCTACATGAAATTGGCTGTTTGCTAAAGGAGTAGACACTGTGTGTATGTGTGACATCTAGGGAGGAAACCCATTTCTTGTATGATGTTTTTCTTGGATAGAGGGATATGCCACTTCTTACCTGTAGCCTACAATAGCAGAGGACGGCAATGATACAAAGTAATATCACTGTCGCAAGTATTCCGCCAGTGATTACAACAGTTCCTGCTGTCATCCGACCGATTCTCCATCAAACTCTACAAAAGCAATAATGATTATGAATTAGGATAGCTAGCAGCCATTTTGGATTACCTTGAACATAAGAACATAAGAGAAGCCCTGCCCACCAAATGCTCATGGGCATCTCAAGCAGAGACAAGGACAAACCTTTTCCTGCTCTCAAATACCAGGAAATGGCCTGAGAAGCATCCTGCTTCCCCCCACCCCCAGCCTGAAAGATGCACCTAGGCATTCATTCTAGTAGCCATTGATACATCTGTTGTCCATAAATTTGTCTAACACTTCCTTGAAGCCATCTAGGCTGGTAGCAGTTATCACCTCTTCTGGCAGCCAGTTCCAGAAACTGATGACCCTCTGGGTGAAGAAATACTTTCCCTTGTTGGATCCAACTCTCCTACCCATCAGCTTTATAGGTGTCCCCTGGTTCTAGTGTTGTGTGATAGAGAAAAGGAATGTTCTCTATCCACCTTTTCTATATTGTGCATGATTTTATATACTTCGATCAGGTCCCCTCTTAAACGCCATCTTTCCAGACTGAAGAGGCCTAGACACTGCAGCCTGGTTTCATAAGGTAGGTGTTCCAGCTCCTTAATCATTCTGGTTGTGCTTTTCTGCACCTTCTCTAGTTCCACAATATCCTTTTTGAGGTGTGGTGACCAGAATTGTACACAGTATTCCAAATATGGCCTTACCATAGATTTATAAAGAGGCAAAACGACACTTGCTGACTTGTTTTCTATTCCCTTCCTAATTATTCCCAGCATTGAATTGGATTTTTTTGCTGCTGCTGCTGCACACTGGGTTGACACCTTCATTGAAATGTCCACCAGAACCCCAAGATCCTTTTCCTGGTATGTTGTAGAAAGCTCAGCCTCCATCAGTTTATGGGCATAATTTGGACTTTTGGCTCCAATGGGCATAATTTGGATTTTTGAGCTCTGACATCTATTGCTGTTCTCTTTTATTTATTTTGAGGATGGTTCTGAAGTTTTTAATTGGGATTCTGGGAGGTTTGGTAGCTAGAGGCTGCATCCCCACTCAACCTTTAAGGAGCTTTGAATTTGTTTTCAAAGTTGGCAGTTCCCACAGGATCAGACGGATCTGCAATTTCTGGGGATTAAATGTCCCAAAATGTGGAGTATCTGTATTCAAATCAAAATAACTCTTGCTGCGGAATTTACAAATAATCCTCTTTTTTTTTTTTTTTTTT
>MTQE01001134.1:7919677-7951105 GCA_014337955.1 Aspidoscelis marmoratus | reverse complement strand
TGATTAAAGGTGTCCACAATGGGATCTTCAAGATCTGGATCTCCAGGAGGCAACTTCAAGATCTGGATCTCCAGGAGGACCCCATCTCAAAGATCCAGATCTTGAAGATCCTGATCTTTGAGTGTGTGTGGAAAAAGGGGACTAGTCCAGCATCCTGTCTCCCACAGTAGCCACCAATTGCTTTTGGGCATTCTCAAGCAGCAGCAAAGGCAAAACCTTTACTGCTCTTGAATTCCAGCAGATGGCCTCTAGAGACATCCTGCCTGTCTCCTCAACCTGGAAGTGATACCTAGGCTGCTGGTTCTAGTAGCTGCTGATACACCTGACCTCTGTGAAGGATCTATCAATCAAAGGATCTTCCTAAGGATCTATCAGATGGGGCAAAAGTACCATGGCAGGACCGCCAGACAAGTCCTGCTGTTATGTTGGGGCTGTTGGGGTCTACCTGCCACTTAGGCCAAGTAAAAGTAGTGCTAGAAAATGAATTTTGAAAGTTCAGCATCTCAAGGATGTAGGATGGCCATAGGGATCTGCACAAATATCCGCAACATCCAAAATCCGTATGAATTTGGCCGAATCTGGACATTCAAATTTGAATTGAATGTTGGCACGTTCGAAGGCTGACATTCTAATTTGAATAGAATATTTTGATGCATTCGTATGAAGCTTAGTATGTGATTCGTATGCTATTCATATGCATTCGTATGAGATTCATATGCGAGTTGTATGGGATTGAACATTTTTATCGAATATGAATGCTACCACATTCGAAGGGGATCCATTCAAATGAATGTGAATTTTCTGGCATTCAATTCTATACAAAATGAATACGAAAAAGAAATTGTACACATCCCCAGATGTCTCTGTTTATGCTACTTGTATACACAGTGCAGCCAGGAATATTGAGGCAGGTCCTGTCCTCACCTTTTCTCCTCCATCCCCCCCTAAACAATCATTTATTGAGATCTCCACACTTTTCACCCTCTCTGCATTCGGCTCAGACCACTTCCTGAAACATTGCATTGCCAAGTAAGAGCACTTTTCTCTTTGTTGCAGTGGTTTGCTATGTGTTGTTAAGATAGAAATGTAAGGGAGTCAGCAGCCACGTCATTGTGTTGGATGAGGAACTTCTCTGCCAGAAGACCTCAAATTTTAATAGGTGCATTTTGTATTGGCCTTCTTTTTGCCTTCCTTTCCACTCTAAGAGCAAACCAATGAAATGGAATGATGACGGGCTATTTTGACAAGGTTCTGTTTCAAGGAGGTCAACAGAACTACACCTATTTAGAACAATTTAGGAGGAAGATGCGGTCATGTAAGAACCTGAAGAAGTAAAAGCATCAAGTAGTGATCTTTGGAAACTGGAGTGTAGCTGGTTCTGAAAGGTGCCTTCCATAAGAGGACTTGGAAGATACAGGCTTTGTATAAATAGAAGCAGTAAAAATGGATGGGGTGTGGTCACACCTTGCTGAAATAATCCGTCTTGTTAAGAAACCAGCCTGAAAACGCACTAACTCCAATCACACCCAATACCTGATGATCCGTCCTCAGTTCTCCTCAGTTTGGGTTGCTAGGCTCACACACCTTTCTGTTCCCAACCTGAGACTCCCTTAGAAGACTTCTATGGATTTCCACCCCTCTCCACCATCTCCACCATCACAGCACCCTGCTCTTTGATAGGATAAAAGTTCTGTGACTCAGTCAACAGTGTGTCATCACACACTGGGCGAAAGGAAGGCAAATTCATGCAAGATCTACCCACTATTCGTATTGGACTCGTACAAATGTTCTGAAGCATTCCTACGGATACGAATGTCATTATACGGATGTCATAATGTTTGATTTGTATATGAGCATCCAAATTCATCTGAATACTGAACGTTATAAATATTAGAGTCGACATCAGAGAAATAGCCATGTTAGTCTAATTTGCAAAGTCCAGCAAGGTAGTTTATATAAATAATGAATGTTACGAATTTTCATGCACATCCCTAGAATGTAAGGTCCTGTGCAGATGTGCATAAGTTGCTAGAAAAAAGATAAAGATAAAGAAGAAACATAACATTCACTGGGGGGGGGGGTTATCTCCATGCATGGTTGAGGCAAAAGATACACAAAGCAAAGAAGTCATAGGGAGGGTCCTTCACTGCTGCGCTGAAATTTGTCCAGGGACAGGAGAATGATGATACCGTGTCCCATGAGGAGGAAGGGGTGAAGTAAACCTTGCGGTAACCCAGTCCCCAATAATTATGTTCCCAGCCAAGAGTCTGGCTCCCTAACCACTAGACCAAAGTGAGCCAGCTTGGTCTAGTGGTTAGGGAGCTGGACTCGTATCTGGGAATACTGGGTTCAATTCCACTCTCCCCCATGAAGCCAGCTGGGTGACCTTGGGCTAGCCACAGCTCTCTTCTGAGATCTCACAGCCCCACCTACTTCACAGGGTGTTCTGCTGTGGGGAGAAAAACAGAAAGCTTTGTTAGCTGCTTTGAGTCCCCTTAAATGGGTGAGAAAAGTGGGGTAGAAAAGCCAACTCTTCTTCTTATTCCTCCAGAAAGCCAGCTGGGTGACCTTGGGCTAGTCACAGCTCTCTTCTGACCTCTCACAGCCCCACCCACCTGACAGGTGTTCTGTTGTGGGGAGAAGAACAGAAAGCTTTGTCAGCCGCTTTGAGTCCCCTTAAATGGGTGAGAAAAGCAGGGCAGAAAAGCCAACTCTTCTTCGTCCCAAGATCGGGTATTTTGAGGGACAGCATTCCCAGCCGCATTTAGTTCTGGTCAAAGGTCTTAGCATTATCTGACATATGCAGATCTCTTGTGCCATCAACTCAAATGGGTAATATTTCAGTAGCTCACGTTCAGCTCTACAAAGCCCTGGCCCCTACATACATTTGTGTCAAAGCTGCACTTTTCTGTGTCTAAAAGAATGCATGGTGGACGAGATGCCCGCTAGATTAGGCCCTCCAAACAGTTTCGATAATAAAGAAGGATAATTGCAAACTGTTAGGAGGGGCAGCATTGGGTGACCTTTGGTGACTTCCCTCGAGTGAGCAATGTCCAAGAACCAACCATGATTTATGAAGCCAGGAGCTCTTTACATCCAGAAAACTTCATTTCACAGGAGACATGATTTGATTTAGAGTTCTGAGAACAGCATGCAATTATACTAAGGTTCAGAGCAAGGAAACAGCCAGCTAGGCAGTGGAGAAATTGTGTGTTGGGGGGGCGGGCAGGGGAAGGAAAGAAACAGATTCCCAAGCCGCATCAAATATCCTATGCTGAAAAGCAGCCACAGCCACAAATGTTCTGCAAATGTTGACACAGTATTTGGGGAAACCCACCTAGCGTGTGGTGGATGTCTGGTTGGAACAACATGTTCCATGAGTTATTGGGCCGCTGCCAAAAATGACACCTTTGTGCTTCATCCCCCCCCCCCACTTTGGCTAATTCCCTTCACTCAAATGTTCCTAGATTTTTAATCACTATGGCCAATAGGGGTGCTGGGAGTTACAGTTCTGCCTTACCTGGAGGGCCACAAAAAAGCCGTGATCAAACTAGGGATGTGGACGAATGTTCGTAACATTCGTTATTTGTACGAATTTGGATGAATTCAGCCATTCATATATGGATTGAATGTTACAACATTTGTACATTGATGCTCATATGAATACAAATGTTTCAGAACATTTGTACAAAGCTTTGCAACATTCGTGAATCGGGGAGGTGGGAAAGTGGCTGCGCCAGTCACATCTGCAACAGAGTGAATTCAACATGGTTTGGAGTGGATTCAAAGTGGATCCAGGGCAAATTTGATGCTTTCAGAGTGGATATGTCACAGGATATGCATGTGTCTGTATAGGATATTTGTATGAATTTGTACAAATACATTCACATCAAATAGAATCCTACCACATTCGAGGGGGATCTATTCAAATACGAATTTTCTTACATTCAATTCAATACAAATCTTGCAGATCTCTAGATCAGACACAACTAAAGAAGAAGAGGCATCTCCGGTGCCCCTCCGAAGCATCTTAGAAAAGATTCTGATGTGGAATTGTTCATGCACCAGTCTGCCCCTTTGTCTCCTGAGCAATCTGTGCTAGAGAAGGTGGATTAGAGAATGCTTGAGAACATTAGGTCCACACACTATCTCTCTCTGAGGCACTGATTTTGTCTGAACATAGCCTTTGGCCAGACCTTCTCTTTAAACCTTCTTTGGTCCCTAACCTCATCACAACACTCACACTTTTTCATTTCTATCCGTTTACTCGTCAATTTTCCATCCTGGAAAGTCCACAAATAAAACAACTAGAAATGAAACAGTGTGAGTACTGCAATCAGAGATGGATTGAAGAAGGTTTAAAGTGATGGTGTAGCCATGGCTATAGCCACAGTCAATCCTCTGAAAAAGGAAGGCCATATGATAGGACCTTCAGGGAGAAAGGATGCCATATGGCCCTGGTCACACCTATATGAGACAGGAAGTCCTATTCATAATTCGAACTGAGGTTGTACCAGTTCTGTTTACATGTAGGTCATCCTCAGGCCATCCTCGCTCTGGGCTGCATCACACACCTTTGTCTGAGATCGATCTGAGACGTTTTCGCACGGGGGTGTTTGGAACGCGCGGGAGACAGCCCGGAATGCGGCAAACGCATTGCCGCCGCGGGGCTTGCGATCCGACGTATCCGGAGCTGTCTCTCGCGCGTTCCAAATGTAGAGCACTTTGAAGTGCTCTACATGCGTTCGGGCGCGGACGAACTGCCCGCAGGCGTTCGGGAGGAGAAGGATTCGCGCTTGCTTCTCGCTCCCGAACAGCCGCGGGCCCGCCTCCCCCGCCGGCGCAGGTTTGGCAATCAGCTGTTTGACAATCAGCTGATTGCCGATCTGCCTCCGCAGCTGTCTCCGCGCCCCTGGCCGGCCTTTGCCGGCCAAGACAGTTCCGGGCGCTTTTACCGTTCACACACAGGCGCGCCGGAACGCATTCCGGCGCGCCTGTGTGTGAACGGTGAAAGCGCCCGGAGCTGTCTTAAGCTTCCCGCCTGAACGCGTTCCGTTTGGAACGCGTTGCAGTGCGGAAAAGCCTCTGAGCTGTCTCTACAGAACTCTTGACTCTCCACCCCTTTTGCTTTGTCAAATCTATCTCCTTTCTTATTCGATGCCATTCTGTCACTCAAGGCACGCAAGGGTGTGTGCTTGCGATTCGTTTTTAAGCCTGCTCCCCCACCTCCATGCCCCCTTCCTTTTTGATGTGCTTTTCTTCTCCATGCAATTATTTTTTAAAATAATAATAATAAATTTGTGAAAAAATGCTAGATAGAGGAATCATACACACAACCTGATGAGAGGGGGAAGTGCCTCATGAACTCTGCATGGGCCACCCTCCCCTAGACATTGGATGAAAGGAAAGACTGGACCCCACCCACCACAGCACAGTTCAGCCTCCTTTAGCTCATCCCCCTGCTCACACTGAGGAAGAAAAGACGCCCTGGGTTGCCAAGATGGGCTGAGTCCTCCAGAAAAGAGGACACCAGTTTAAAATGATTGAACAGGGGTAGGCCAGCTTGGAAAAAGAATTAAATAAAAAATTATGTGAGTGATGAGACCTGAAGATGACCTGAAGTCATCCTAAACTAGAGGTGTCACCAGGACCACTGTTTCACATGACACATTTGAAGCTTGCAAACCTGGGTTCAGTGTCATGCAAATTAGAATCAGGCTGGAGTGAGGGAGCCACTTCAAAATGTGCCAGCCAGCAAGATGCCTTCCCCACTGCTCCTTTTACTAGGCATCTCTTATAATCTGTCAACAGCTTCCTGAAAGGCTCACTTTATAAAACTGACCATAGCTGGACTGGTAAATTCACAAGCCTGTCTTATCTTAATTTCTCTCCCTCTTTCTCCTCACACACATCTTCTGCGAGGATGTAATTTTACTTTCCAATGAGTCATCACCACAGTATGAAATTCTTCGGCCTTTGTAATATGGAAGAGGCACAGAGAAGCACACCATGGGTGTTTTTCCACTGTCACTAAAAGTACCCATTAAGTACCCATAAATGGTTACGTAATGGCATTTTTGTACCATTAATGGGTACTTACTGGGTATTTTTAGTGACAATGGAAAAACACGCAATATATTAGCAGCACAATGCAAATTCTTGTTTCCACCCAAAGCGGTATCTCTGGGAGCCTACAGCAGAACTTAAGAGTTCCTGTGTTTGAATCCTCACTCAGCAGTGATAGCTTATTGGCTGACCTTCAACCAATCACTGCCTCTTGGATTAACCAACCCCACAACATTCTAGTGAAGATGATCATTATATGTGTTGTCTTGGGTTCTTTGTAGGAGAAATAGAATGTAATAGCGATAGAAAGATTATTATGACGGATGGATGGATGGATGGATGGATGGATGGATGATAGATGGATAGATAATAAAAAACTTAACTACTTAGATTTAGTGCTCCTGTGTTGTGGTCCTATTGTATTTTTTATTATTCCTAATCTCTTATTTTTCTTTTCTTTTTATTGAGTTTTTCTCAAACATTTAGTAGTTCTTTAAAAATAAATTATACAAATAAATGTTGCAGGGAATCCAGCTGAAATGCTTAGTCTGAGTGCAAGAAAGTGCAACCAAATTCAGTTACAGTGAACTATGTTTCAATATTTAAAATGATGGGTAAAGCAACAGAAAACATGAATCTTGACAATGAGATATGGTCTCTTTGCAAATTCTCTGCAAACAAATCATGACTGAAACTCAAAAACAAAACAAAACAAAATTGTAAGCCCATATGTCCCTGCTGAATCCCTAGAATCAAAGCTTCTCCTGTATGGGTAGAGGGACGAGAAATATCTGCAGTAACTGGAATACGATAATAACCCTTGCATTGCTCACTGAGCAGAACAAAGCCGTAACGAAATGAGCATTTGACAATTACATAACTTCCTTCAGCCTGGCTAGTAGGCTACATCAGTCAATGTTCTGTATAGATGCTTTAAGGACGCTGCCTTTTGATTAGAGATAATGGGCACAATCCACCAGGAAAGCTTCCTCTTAGGAGCAGTCCTCTGAAATTAACGGAGCTCTTCTCTTATGCACTGTTCATTAATGCCATAGTGTAGATTTCTGTCTCTGTCTGTGTGAGTGCATAAAAAGTGCTTGCTTCTTTTCACAATTACCTAAATTTCATATTACGTTGCTTAGCCCATCTCCAGTCTCTTAGCACAGTCTATGACAATTTTCAAACAAGAAAAGGGTGTGGAGGAAAAGCATGTAAAGAATACAAAATCAAACAGGGTAGTGAGATGCTAAAAGCCCCACCCAGTTGGGGGGAATAGAGTGCCATTGTGGCTCTGCTGTGGTGAGGTTGCCACAGAGATGAGTGGAAACCTGACCATAGCCCCCCTATAATACCCCTAGAACACACTAAAAGCTATTGAAGAAGAGTTGGCTTTTCTACCCCACTTTTCTCACCCATATAAGGGGACTCAAAGCGGCTGACAAAGCTTTTCTATTCTTGTCCCCACAACAGAACATCCTGTGAGGTAGGTGGGGCTGTGATTGCTCAGAAGAGAGCTGTGCCTAGCCCAAGGTCACCCAGCTGGCTTCATGGGGGAGAGTGGAATTGAACCCAGTATTCCCAGATACGAGTCCAGCTCCCTAACCACTAGACCAAGCTGGCTCACTTTGGTCTAGTGGTTAGGGAGCCAGCTGGCTTCATGGGGGAGGGCGGAATCGAACCTGGTATTCTCAGATAAGAGTCCAGTTCCCTAACCACTAGACCAAACTGGCTCACAAACTATTGCTGGAATTATTGTTACTCCATCCACCATGCATGCGTGGAGGCCAAAACCGATGGCTGTGCATGCACAGTGGTGAAAATGAGGCCATTATGCATGCACCAAACACCTGGATGTGTGCATCATTAAAATGTGTAAAGACAAAATCTGATTCGAATCAAAAACATTCAACTCGAATTCAAATTAAAAAAAAAAGACATTCTTGCACATCCGTAGAACAAGCCCTAAGACAGATGTGTACTTAAGAATGGAGCCATATAAACTGAAAGATAGCTTTTGGATTAACAGATTTGTTGCAATTATAACAGTCTCCTTCGTACTGTATTATCTTTGTTCCGTTAAATAGATGTTGCTCTCCTCTTGCTCAGCTGCAATTATAGCTTGAAATATGATACTGAGCAGAATCCTGTCATCTTGTTATAGCAATATACAGCCTGCCCTACTCTGCCACATAAACATGCATTCAAACATGCTCATTTCTTATTTTTCTCAACTCTACCCTGTTGATGTTAATCCTTCTGCTTTAACAGTGTCAATTGTTAATCCTTCTGCTTTTAAAAAACGAATTGTTTATGTATTTGCAAAGCACATTTTCAAAAGGAACTGACAGCTCAGTGCAACGCATTTTTAATTTGAAAGTAAATCCTACGGCATTCCAGGTGAATTACTCCTAGTCCAAAGAATGATGCTCCAGCAGTGCAATCCAATGCCTGTATACACACATATTTCACTGAAACCTCAGGAGACAGACTCCCGGGTAACTTGGCCTAAGGTTTCAGGCCTAATAACTTAAGAATGACTGGATTTTGCGTGGACCTGATTAAAGGTGTCCACAACGGGGTCTTCAGGCATCTTCAAGACCCAGATCTCTAGGAGGACCCCATCTCAAAGATCTGGATCTTGAAGATCTGGATCTTTGACTGTGCATGGAAAAAGGGGGTCAGGCAGATGTCAAACCCCTCCCTCAGAGGTGCTGTTCTGAGAGGCAAATCTTCACTAAGTTTACCTCTTCTGGTCCAACTAGTGTCAGTTTAACAGATCTCGGAGCCCCAGCAAATGTGAATGTTCCATACTAGGGATGTGCACAGATATTTGCCACACTTGAAATTCGTTTGAGTTTGTACATTTGAATTCAGATCAAATGTTGGCTACCTGGTGTCCACCCCTTTTACTGTTGAGAGTGGTGGGACAACCTACTTGATGAACTTCACCAAACACGGAGCAGCTGAATGTGGTCTTGCTGACACGCCCTGGTCTACCTTTCACTGGCTATTTTATTGTACATTATATGCTGTGAACAGAGAAGTCTTCTGATTATGGCAACCTTTAAATCCATTGTTTCTCTGAGGTACTGTTTAAAAAAAATCCAGAAGAGGAAAATATAGTATATGGCTTTGGCCATTAAGAAGCTGCCATGAAGTAATGGGGAAACAGGAAACTGCTTAGACTTCACTTCTTGTGTAACGCATAAATATCACAGGAATCCAGAGGAAGTGTGCAGCGAAGCAGTTTCCTACCGACAAAGGTACTAAGCTTTGATCTCAGGTGGAAAAATAAAAGCTTGTTCTGAAAAATGAAATGTTCAGCGGCTACTTAAAAAATGAAGCACACATTGGCTACCTGTTATCTGCCCAATTCCTTTCCCCGGATTGGGTAGTGTGACTTAACAGTCACTAAGCAGCTGTTTTCCTGATTCTGACTGGACCAACACTAGGGGTGTTTTTCCACTGTCACTAGAAGTACCCATTAAGTACCCAGAATCGGGCCAGCAATGACGAAATAAGGCTGAGGGCAAGCGTGGGGTTCTTGGCAGGGTAGGGGTGGGAGTAGGACTTGCCTTCTCCTGGCCAGAGAACGGCCAATCGCGGTTTCTCTGGCCAGGGAGAATTCAGGGAAGCCAGATGCTGGACCCGCCCACCTGTCAGAGACGCAGAGCGTGTGCTTTGCCTCTCTGTCAGCTGGGCATGCGCTGGCAATCCGGCTTTTTCCCCTCCAGTGCGGAAGCGTTCGCTTCCAAACCAGTTTAAGGGAAAAAGGCAGATGTAAGACCTGATTTTTTCAGGTCTTACATCTGGGTAGGATTCGGCGGCAAAACTGGTTTAAGCAACCGGTTTTGCGCACTGATGTGTGGACGTGGCGTCCTCAAAAGGACCCTAATTGGGTTCCCTGTGCAGATGTCACGTCCAAATCCTTCCCCCATCTGGCTCTAAATCTGTTTTTAGAGCCTGTGCGGAAAGGCCAAAATGTTACAATATTCGTATGCTAATATTTGAATGAATACAAATGTTTCCGGACATTCGTACGAATAGTTCAGACATTCATTAGATTGGGGGTGTGGAAATATGGAGCACCAGTCATATCTCCAATGGATCTAGATTGCATCCATGGATCAGCAGCATATTAAAAGTGGATTCAGGTCGGATGTTTTCAGAGAGTGGATATGATATGGATACGTCTTGGATACTTATTTGTTAATATCAGATACGTATTGGATACGTTTTCATTGGTATCCGATACTATTGAATGTTCATACAAATACATATGAACAGATTCGTATTGAATATAATTTTACTACATTCGTATGCAAACTATTCGTACGAATAGGGATTTTTGAACGCTCTATTTGCATCAATCGAATGCCAGAAAGGAATTCATGCACATCCCTATCAGAAACTTCTCATTTGATCTTGTTTTCTTTTACTGTCCAAAATGCATGGGCTGCTAAAATGGTTGGGCTTTCGTACAGAGCAAAAATGGACAATTCCGATTCAAATGTTCACTTTGGAGACAGATAACGCATAATGCTTATATAAGTACTTTTTTTTAACTTTCTCTATGTACAATACTTTGCACTTTTTAAAAAAAAAATCAGAGTGGTTCTCATATGCATATTTATTGTAGAAACTCATGCTGATTGTGGCGACTCAGCCCAGCCCCTCCCTCCTTGTCCTCCACAGAGCAACGCAGGAAGTGAGCGAGCTGCTGAGCACCCTGGTCGCCTACCAGCTCTGGTGGGGCTGTGTTCCAACCAGTTTACACACACACACACACACACTGGTGTCCTGCTTTATATGTCTGTGTATCAGACTCCCTTAAAGCAGCAAGCTGATTCAGTTGTAAAACAAACACTTATTGTTACAAAAGGAAAAGAATAAAGAAGCAAGTTTATAGTTCGACTTAAATGTTCTTCAGTTGCTTGAAAAGAAAGATATGGTAATTAATAAACTGTCCCGCTCCCTTCACTAAGCTCCACTGTAAGCCAACAGTCCCTGGTGAGCTATACAGGAAGCACAAACAGATCTTAGTCCTTCCCTCTCAGGCTCTTCTCTAACCTGAAGTAAGGTGAGTTCCCATAATAATAAAGATAGACTTGCAGCAGTCCCAATCTGCCTCCCTGGGCTGTGCTCCACTCTGTCTTCGATAGGAGAGGCCGCACACGCACACGCACACGCACACCTTAACTTGTGTGCCCAATCTTCCTCTTCACAAGAGGAGAGACCTCCTTCCTCTCTTCTCCTCTCTACCAAAGAGGAGAGGCCTAACACACTCTGGTTCGGAGCAACACTCCTTGATCCCCCTTCTGCCCAAAGCGAGAGACGAAAAACAAGACGAGCCGCTGTTTTTTACAGTCCGTCATTCGGCAGTTCTCATTGGTCTGATTTTGGTGAGCTGGCGTGGCTTTCTCTAATGCTCCTCCTCTGCTGTTACTCTTGGAGCTCAGAAAGCCCACAAAATGGCTGCCCTGTTGCTGCCTGCCTGGCATGAATGCCACACTGATTGGATAAAGGGATATGAACAAGGGTTTTACTCTGTGTAAATCTCATTTTCTTTGCTGTGCCAGGCAAACCCATTTCCCCTCTGCATGTCTGCTTTATTATTATTATTATTATTATTATTATTATTATTATTATTATTATTTTTAATGTGCTCTCTGCCAGTTCACCTTTTGACTCATAAACTACCCTGGAATAAATTTTGATAAAGGATGCCATAAAATGTTTCACACATATAAATAAATAACCAACCATTAGGCCAATTTCATATGTAATAATAAAAACAATATGATACGATCAAAGTGGAGTGAGGTTGGACAGGATGCCACTTCTAAGGCATGCTTACAATACAATAACTTAATTTCAATTGCACATAACTGCTTCCTCACTTGAGCTTGTTTCATTACTCATTCCCATAACAATCTGCTCCTCCCCGTCTGGTGGACATTTTAGATAGAAAAAAGTGAATTAGAAATGGGATGGGAATGTAAGGAACCTACACTATCATCATTTGAGAGGCCTTTTTTTCTTACAATGGATGCAAACTATTATTTTGTGGGTCTCCTATATAAGAACATATGAACCTAAGAACCTAAGAGGAGCCCTGCTGGATCAGGCCACAGCCCATCTAGTCCAGTCTCCCATCACACATGGTGGCCCACCAAATGCTCATGGGCATCTCAAGCAGAGACAAGGACAAACCTTCTCCTGCTCTCGAATCCCAGCAAATGGCCTTAGAAGCATCCTGCTTGACCCCCCAGCTTGAAAGATGTACCCAGGCATTCATTCTAGTAGCCATTGATACATCCATCGTCCATAAATTTGTCCAACCCTACCTTAAAGCCATCTAGGCTGGTAGCTGTTACCACCTCTTCTGACAGCAAATTCCATAAGCTGATGACCCTCTGGGTGAAGAAATGCTTCCCCTTGTCTGATCTGACTCTCCTATCCATAAGCTTCATAGATGGCCACTGGTTCTAGTGTTGTGTGATAGAGAAAAGGAATTTTCTCTATCCACCTTTTCTGTACCATCCATGATTTTATACACTTCAATCAGGTCGCCTCTTAAACGCCGTCTTTCCAGGCTGAAGAGGCTTAGACATTGCAGGCAAGAATAAATCATACACTCTCAAAAGTATTTATCAGCCTCTGTTTGCAGCTATGCCGAAGGCAGCATTTGAATTTATCTTGTAGGTATCTGCTGCTCCGCCAGCCACACTTTTTCCTTGGAGTTCCAAAATTAATTAAAATGATGGCATACCAATAGTTAAAAAAGCAAGCACACAAGCCTTGGCAGAAGATAGAAATGGTGTTGAAGTCCACCGGGGCCAGTTGGTGCAGAGATACATTTGCTTTAATTGATGCTGCACTCTGATGCGAAGTTATGCCCTGAAAAGTGACTCTGTAAATTAATAACACTGTGATGTTCTATATTTATTCTCCTTCAATTACGCCTGTGCCAAAATGTGCACAGTATGCAAGTCGATAAGGAGTTTTGCCAACACTCATGACACTGACAGCCTAAGAGCCAATAGGTTTAGGATATTACACCCTTAAGATATTAGACTAGGGGTGTTTTTCCACTGTCACTAAAAGTACACATTAAGTACCCATTAATGGGTACGTAATGGCATTTTTGTATCCTTTTTGTGTGTACTTAATGTGTACTTCTAGTGACAGTGGAAAAACACCCTAGAAGTACCAACCTAGTCCTAGAGATACAGTACCCATTTGGAATGCTGGCTACTTGACCAGTAAACTATTGGATACAAATTTGTTAAATATTGTATGTGGAATAGAGATGTGTATGAATTTTTTTTTTGACATTCTATTTGCATCGAATTGAATACCCAAAAATCCAATTTGATTTGAATCTTTTAAATTTGAATTTACCAAGATTCAATTTGTATTTCCCAAATTCGAATCCATTTGTCCAAATTTTTGATTCAGATCTGTACATACGAATGTCGACAACATTCGTATGTGACGTACGCATCTTCCCCACATCCATACACACCCCTAGGCATCTGTACACGTCCATATGCATCCCGTATGCATCCCGTATGCATCCCGTTTTCATCCAGTACGGATCCGTACAGATGCGTACGGATGTGGAAAAGATGTGGATCTTCAAGTATGCATTGTGTATGGACCCGTACACATATGAATGTCTGGATAATTCAAACAAATAGATCCAAAATGCAAAATTCAATTCAAATGTTTACATTTGAATTTTGGGACATTCTATTGGAGTTTGAATGTCAAAATTCAGCACATTTGATTGGATTTCAAATGCCTATGAATATTCATGCACATCCCTAGCCCTAAACTACTTGTGTGAGCAGGACCTAGTGTGAACCTATCGTGACCCTGCCTTTGCTGCTGACTCTGAAGAGTCCTTGGAGACAGTGCAGAGATTGTGACGATCAGAAATGAAAGTTCCTTTTTTAGCAGAACGTCACTTCTGGTAGAATTCTGGCCATAATCTGTACTAGTGTACAGACAGCAGGTATTTCTCCAGAACATATTCCGGTATAACGATAAATGCGGAAAAGGGCTAAGCAGACACCATCGGTATCAGGAAGCAAAGGAAATGCATTTGTTGTGTTTCCTGGAGTGCTTCCGCATTTGCCACTGAAAAACAGATCGAAGAAGACCCATTTTTCAGCGAGCAGTCATCTGGAGTATCTGTCTCAAATAAAGACGTACTCTCTGAGGCCTCATGCATCTGCACATGTGTGGGGAGGCTGAATCAGACAGCCAGATCAACTGGGTGCCGTGCGAAAGCCGCAGCACTCATGGCCGAAGGCAGCCGGCTCCCGCACCGTCGTCACTGCCCCCAAAGCCCCAGGAATGGAGCAGTCAGCTGCCAGTCACTGCACATTTCTGGCGGTGTGCAGTGCACAGGGAAGGGCGGAAGGAGGCAAACCAGCCTGCTTCCACCCTCTCTAAGATGGCGGCCACCGGCCCTAATTTTTGAGGTTTTCCCGGAGGCTGGATCTTTTGGTGGTGAGACCCCATTAAGGACAGGTCTCGCGTGCCGGAGTGCGGAAGCGGCTGCACAAAGAGTCCCGGATCCGGCCTCCTACGCAGAAGGTAAGTTTTTATGTGTTCTGTATGTGTCTTGTATATGTCCTTATATGTGTTTTAAGGTCCTGTGCATAAGCACCTTTATTTCTGCTTGTTGATTGGTTGGTTGGTTTGCATTTTTATCCCACCCTTTACCTGAAGGTCTCAGGGTGGGTGACAGCAATAGAAAAGAAAATAGAAAATGAACAAATTAATCTAATAGGAAACTAAAATAAGAAGTGAATGTGGAAGGGGGAAGATGTTTCCTTGTTTCAATTGGAGTCCAGGGTACGTAAGTATTAACTGAAGATACCTGGCACAGGTCAAATGGGAAACGATTCCACAGTCTGGGAGCAACCACCAAGAAGGCCCTAACCCAAATCAGCTACTGGAGGAGGTGGCATAACCAGGAGTGACTCCGTTGCAGATTGGACAGGTTGATATGGGAGAAAATGTTTCTTTTAGATATTAAAGGATCCAAGCCATTTAGTGTCTTATAAGTTAAGGTTAACACCCTGTATTGAATTTGGTAGCAAGTTGGCAGCCTGTTCAGCTCTTGTAAAACCAGTGTAATAAGCATTCAGCCACCCATTCCAGTCAGCAGCCTAGCTGCTGGGTTCTGTACCAGCTGCAGCTACCAAACCATCTTTAAGGGCAGCCCTATATAGAGTGCATCGCAATAGTCCAATCTGAAAGTTACCCAGAGCATGGATTACTGTGTCCAGATCACCTCTTTCCCAAAAAAGTCATAGCTGGCAGATTAGCTGTAACTGTTATCCATGCTCTGGTAACCTCCACATTGGGCTATCGTAATACACTCTACATGGGCTGCCCTTGAAGATGGTTCGGAAATTGCAGCTGGTGCAGAATGCAGCTGCTTGACTGTTGACTGGGACAGCTGGCCAGACGCACATCACGCCAGTCTTAAAAGAGTTGCATTGGCTACCAATTCGCTATCGAGCCCAATTCAACATGTTAACTTTGACTTATAAGGCCCTAAATGTCTTGGGCCCTAAATATCTGAAGGAACACCTTCTCCCATACTGACCTGCCCATGACTTAAGATCTGGAGGGGAGGCCCTCCTCATTGTCCCGCCATCCTCAACAGTAAGACAGGTGGGCGCTCAAGAGAGGGCCTTCTCAGTGATGGCCCCTAGGCTATGGAATAGTCTCCCCCTTGAGGTGCATGCAGTGAAGACACACCTCTTTGCCCTGACCTTTGGTTAAATGGGAATATACTGTCTCTTCCCACTTTGCAGACACTGTTACTGTGAAAATGTATACTGTTGTTGTTTTAATATATGTCTTATTTTAAATGTTGTTCCCCCCCTTGAGACCTTCAGGTATAGCGTGGGATATAAATAAATAAATAAATAAATAAATAAATAAATAAATAAATAAATAAATAAATAAATAAATAAATAAATAAATAAATAAATAAATAAATGGAAGTAAGCTCTCTTGGCTATCATTTCCACCTGAACTTCAAGTTTCAGCGCATAATCCAAGAGCACTCCCCAGATTTCGCACATGTCCCTTCCAGGGCATCACAACCCCACCAAGGACAGGGTGCCTCACAACTTTATGGACCTTAAACCCTGAGACACACAGCATTTCTGTCTTGTCTGGATTATTGACCTCTTCCTATAAAATGTCTGCCCTCTTCTATAAGCGTTTCCTCATTCTTTTTGGCTTCTTTCTGTGAGAATACAGAGCATACACACACACTGATCTCTTCTTTTTCATTTTCAGCCCTTTCCTGCATTAAAAGAAGAGACTTCTAGATACCTCCCCTTCATGTGTCATTCGTGTGAAAGGTGCTGAAGAAAGAATTATCTTGTGGCAAAATACATTTGAGTAGGAGTCCTGAGTGAAGATGTTTGTGGGCCCTGGTGATGAAGCATGTTAAGTTCACTGACAACACTGTTCAGAAAGGCTAAATAAAGTTCCATACGCTGCCCAAATTTAGAGAAATGTGCCAAATGCAACCGGTCCACTGAAATGTAAGATACATTTGAGAAAATGGCAGCTTTCTTGGTGTTTCAGGCTGCGGGGACAAGCAGAATGCTTCTAAGGCCATTTGCTGGGATTCGAGAGCAGGAGAAGGTTTGTCCTTGTCTCTGCTTGAGATGCCCATGGGCATTTGGTGGGCCACTGTGTGCGACAGGATGCTGGACTAGAGGGGCTGTGGCCTCATCCAGCAGGGCTCCTCTTAGGTCCTTAGGTTCATATGTTCTTATATGAACATATAAGAGCAACAGACTCTCAAAAGCACCCTAAAGAGAGTGGAGTATGGCCTTCATGTTGTCCTTCCATCTCTAACCCTCTTTTTCTAGCCTAGAATGCCCCCTGAAGGGAAGGAAGGGCTAAATTGGCATGTGAACAGTCCCACCTGTGAATCATCTCAAAGTACATGATCTAGAAGTACTGGGAGATGTAATTCAGTGATGCGCCATAGTGCACCCCCCAAAATCACCCCCACACACACACACACACACTGAAGCCAGTTATCTACCACTCCTAAACATTGGGGAGCCAGGTCGTCAGCTGTAAAGATTTGCAACCTCAGGAGACTTGATCCAGATTAGCACCATCAGTGCAGACAACACTGATCCAACCCTTGACTCCCCGTGACATGGATCTGTACATCCAGTAATTCCAAATCTATTGATCCAGATCTAAAGTGCTGAAGTGCAGAAAGGGCTTTAGATACACAAAACTGACAGATATGAAAATTATAAATAGAGAGGGATAACTGTAAAATATGCAATCTTCTTTGTTCCTTGAGCCAGTTTGGTCCAGTGGTTAGGGAGCCAGACTCTTATCTGGGAATACCAGGTTCGATTCCGCCCTCCCCCATGAAGCCAGCTGGGTGACCTTGGGCTAGTCACAGCTCCCTTCTGAGCTCTCACAGCCCCACCTACTTTGAGTCCCCTTAAATGGGTGAGAAAAGTGGGGTAGAAAAGCCAACTCTTCTTCATCAGTTTCTGATGATTCCCCATTTTCCTGGCCCTAGAACGCCTGAGTTGCCCTGTTGATGGATAAGTACTTTTAGCTTAGAAACTGTGTCGTGAAAGACTGTTGAACTGTTACAAACAGGTTAGCTTGGGTTGGGGCTGTTCTTTTTTGGTCTATCCAATTCTGATCAATCCACCTTTGTTGGCATGTGAAGGCTACTTTGAAAACCGACACTGCCTTCACACCTAAATTTTAATCTAATTTCAGTCCACTTTGTTGGCTGTAGTCACACCTAAATTTTAATCTAGCTTCAGTCCACTATCAGAGTGAAATAACACATTGGCAAAGAACGTAAGAACGTAAGAGGAGCCCTGCTGGTTCAGGCTACAGCCCATCTAGTCCAGCATCCTGTCCCACACAGTGGCTCACCAATTGCCCATGGGCATTCTCCTGCTCTTGAATCCCAGAAAATGGCCTTTGAAACATCCTGTTTGTCCCCCCAGCCTGAAACATCTATGTAGGCATCCATTCTTGTAGCCACTGATACATCTGTCATCTGTAAATTTGTCGAGCCCCGTGGTCGGCAAACTCATTAGTCAACAGAGCCAAATATCAACAGTATAGCAATTGAAATTTCTTTTGAGAGCCAAATTTTTAAAACTATATAGGTAGGTACATTGTTTTCAACTTAATTAGGGTTCTCCTAAGCTGGAAGAGCCATGCTCAAGGGGGCCAAAGAACCGCATGTGGCTCCAGAGCCGTGGTTCACTTACCCCTGGTCTCGCCCTTCCTTAAAGCCATCTAGGCTGGTTGCTGTTACCACCTCTTCTGGCAGTAAATTCCATAGACTGATGACCGTCTGGCTGAAGAAATCCTTCCCCTTGTCTGATCTGACTCTCCTACCCATCAGCTTCATAGATGCCCCCTGGTTCCAGTGTTGTGTGATAAAGGAATTTTCTCTATCCACCTTTACTATACAGTGCATGATTTTATATACCTCAGTCAGGTCCCCTCTTAAAAGCTGTCTTTCCAGACTGAAGCGGCCTACACACTGCAGCCTGGTTTCATAAGGGAGGTGTTCCAGCCCCTTAATCATTCTGGTTGCCCTTTTCTGCACCTTTCCCAGTTCCACAATATCCTTTCTGAGGTGTAGTGAAAAGTGAAAAGCTGTTTGCCTTTGGCTTTAACTAACCCAGAAAACCTACCTACCTTTAGGTTAGATAATGTGGAAGGAACATGATGAGTCATTTTACTTATGTGTGTTCTTCCAATCTGAAAGTGTACTGAAGCTGGATTAAAAATTTGGTGTGAGCGCAGCCTAAACAGAGCCCATTTCTCATTTTCTCAGTACAGTACAGACTTCAGACCTCTTCTTTTTCCCATGGGCAGAACTTCTTGAGGATTTAATCAGAGAACAGCTGGCAGCAATACTGCACACTGTTTGTTTTTCAAGTCTGCTAACCTTTTTTATTGTAAATTGGCAGTAATAAAGGATATTAGGTAAGTATCCAAGTTGACGTCATCATGTTTTCCCTTCCTCCATTCTTTCACTGGTCTGTTCTGCCCCAGCAGTCTCTTGCTAGCCTGAGTGCCACTCTACATTGTGCGGGCTTAATTCAATGAAACGTCTGCCTGTTGAATTAGACCATTTTTTAATCTTACCAGAATCTTCTTAAAGGCCTAATTGGAAAAATACCAAGAGAGAGAGAGTACCTTTTCAAAGCAGAGTACATTGACAAACTGTAGGGAATGGCTTAAACTGTCCCTGCTCTGGATAACTTCAAATCAGATTGAAATCATTTTAGCACATAGACTGCTGAATGATGTTACTCAGCCATGTCCTATGAATGTTGTTAGGGTAAGATCTTTGGTGCTGGTAGCTTGAACATAATTTGCCCTATAGGAATGCTAGTTATGAACTGGTGAGTCAGGGTGTTTCCGCACAGTCCCTTGGAACACATTTGGGGTGTTTCCGCATTTGCCGCTGAAAAGCGGATCTAAATAGAACCGCTTTTCAGCGAACCGTCCTCCGGAAGATCCGTCACTATTTCTAACGGATCTGGGCGTCCACACATGCGTGGGAAGGACGGATTCCAGAGAACAGATTGGAGTGGGTGCTGGTGGGTACACATTCCAAGCGTCCTCTGGCTCGTGCCCCAGTGACGCCACCCCTGGAGCCATGGGACTGGAGCATGGAGCTGCCAGTCACCACGTGTTTCCGGCGGTGACTGGCCCATGGGGGAAGGGCTTTAGAAGCAGGCAGTCCTGCTTCTGCCCTTCCACCGGAATTCATCTCTTCCCCTGGCTGTGTGCAGAAGTGTCCTGCTTCTGCACACATCCAGGGGGAAGTGATGGATGTAAGACCTGGTTTCAGATTTTAGCAGCAAAACCTGGGTTCTATTCCACTCTGGCTCCGAGTGGAGAGACCTGCAAACACACACGTACGCTTTAACTGGTGCGTCCTGATCTCCCTCTTCACAAGAGAAGAGATCTCTTCCCTTTCTTCTTCTCTCTCACCCTGAGAGGAGAGGCCTACACGCAACAGTTCGGAGTAGTACTCCCCGATCCCCTTCTACCCAAGATGAGAGACATTGCAAACCACCTGCTTTTATAGTCCATGATCCGGTGCTTCTTATTGGTCCATTTTGGTGGGCTGTCGGGGCCTTCTCCCACGCCCCACCCCAGCTGTCAGTCACAGAGCTTGGTATACCCACAAAAAGGCTGCCCCTGTCTCTGCCTGGCGTGGACGCCACACCCCCTGATCCCTGAAAGCTGTGAAGTAGTAAACACTGCTCCAGAGCTCAACTAGCAACACATAGTACACTCCCAGTTGGTAGCCTCAGCAACCACTTCTGGGTGTGAAGCTGTGAGGAGGTGGAGTGGTATGGCTGTGGCTGTGGAAGTGAGCACTGCATCACGATTGCCATGAGAGTAGCAAGCCACACAGTGGAAGTTGCTGTGACTGTTGCTATGGTGATTTGTACAATCCGGGATGGACCGTCCACACCTCGAGCAGCTGGCAACGGTGCCAGCACTTGTGATGTGAACGCTGGCTGCTGTTCTGTAGCCCACTGAATTTAAGGGCAAACTGGCCCAAATGCTCAAAGAGGGGAAAGTGAGCAAGATGGCTTCTAACTCTGTGTTTGACTAATAGGAATAACCAAGACCAGGGCCCTTTCTGCACTTGGCCTTATTCTGGAATATATACCAGAATAACGAAGAAGAAGAAGAAGAAGAAGAAGAAGAAGAAGAAGAAGAAGAAGAAGAAGAAGAAGAAGAAGAAGAAGAAGAAGAAGAAGAAGAAGAGTTGGCTTTTCTACCCCACTGTTCTCACCCATTTAAGGGGACTCAAAGCGGCTGACAAAGCTTCTATTCTTCTCCCCACAACAGAACAGCCTGTGAGGTAGGTGGGGCTGTGAGAGCTCAGAAAAGAGCTGTGACTAGCCCAAGTTCACCCTGCTGGCTTTGTGAGGGAGGGCAGAATTGAACCCGGTATTCCCAGATAAGAGTCCAGCTCCCTAACCACCAGACCAGACTGGCTCACTTGGGGCTGCTAGCTGCACGCTTCTGCAGATTATGGAACACCCTAAATGAAGTCTGTCATAGTCTCCATTAGCTTGTGACCAGCAAACTGCTATCCTGAGATATTTTCCCGAATAAGACCAAGTGCAGAAAGGGCCCTGGTTGGAATATTGTCATGGCTGAAATGTAGCAACTGAAGAAAACGTCTTGTTCAAAAAGAGCAGAATGAACAGAACAGAAGGCAGGATGTACATTAAAAATACTCATTAACTGCATAAAAGCCAAAGAGAACAAAATGGATTGTTCTGTCAAGAACTTCACCATCCTCCAATAAGAGTTCTTCAGATAAGTGAAAGTAGGTAGAAAATTTGGGGGATGTGATCATGACAGTTTGGAGTTCCTGATTTTAAGGAAAGCAAACCTTATATGGTAAGGCAGTTTGGTCTAGTGGTTAGGGAGCTGGACTTTTATCTGGGAATAACAGGTTTGATTCCACACTCTGCCATGAGGCCAGCTGGGTAACCTTGGGCGAGTCACAGCTTTCTTCCGAGCTCTCACAGCCCCACCTACCTCACAGGGTGTCTGTTGTGGGGAGATGAATAGAAAGCTTTGTCAGCCGCTTTGAGTCCCTTTAAATGGGCACGAAAGAGGAAAGTCTTTCTAATCACTGTCTCTTTAAAATCAGACTCTCCACGCTTCAAGCAGCAAGGGGATGGGAGAGGAGAGATAAAGAAGAGTCCCTCTTCTCTGGGATTGTCAGAATCTCCCTGCAGTTACAACTTAATGTATCTCTTGTAGCATTGCAACAGCAACTGCCAGCTCTTCTTCAGCCGCTACAGCCGGGAGAAAAAGGAGGGTGATTATTGAGTCAGGGAGAACTGGCCTTCCTGCCCCCCCCCCAAAAAAACCCTGTATGTTCCCATTCACAAAAAGTGAGGATTATTTCTAAATCCCTTTTTGAAATTTCTTTTTATCCAAATATAGATAGTCCACATTTCGGGACCTTTAATCCTGGGAAACTGTGAATTCCACTAATGCTTCGGGGACACTCAGCTCTGAAAATGAATTCAGTTTGCTTAAAAACTTCAATGGGAACACAGCCTTAGTAAACTTTTCTAGAGATGTTCATGGCCAACTTGGGCATGGCTCATTTAGTTTACCCTATTATGACTGCAAACCCTCTGCAAACGCTTTGTAAACACTCCGGAAACCTGTGCACAGCCATAAAAGTGCTGTGAAGTGGTTAAAAAAAAAAAAAAGGCATGGCAGCTTTTTGGCTGTACATGGGCCTTTGCAACTTAACATGGAAGCCATAAAAATGCCAAAAAGCTGCCATAAAAAGCACAGTGGCCTTTAAAGTTGATTCACAGCACTCCCACGCCTACCTGGGGGTCTTTATGGAGACCATAAAGACCCACACACAATCATAAAAGTGCTATGAACTGACCACTAAAAATGTGCCAGTGTTTATGACTGCTTTGTGGCATTTTCAGAGCCATGCATGGGTCTTACGGAGGCCAGAGAGGCTCACACTGCAGCATATTATGTGACCTTATTGACGGGCAGATCGCAAATCTCATCAGGTTCAGAGACCTGGGTCCCTTCTGTCCTTGGCCTTATTCTGGAATATATCCCAGAATAGGGACCTGCTACCTGCATGCTAGAGCAGACTATGGAAGACCCCAGGTGAGGCCTACCATAGTCTGCATTAACTTGTGGCCAGCAGACAACTACCCCGAGATATATTCCAGAATAAGGCCAAGGACAGAAAGAACCCAGAGGCGAAGACACCTCAGGACGCTTCGGCCCGAACGTGTTGAGTACACTTTCCCATCTGCACTGGCAGGTAAATGACGCGTTCTGAGCACATCCTTTCCCTGCCTATGTGTGGACAGGGAACTGTACTCAATGTGTTCGGGCCGAAGACCCTCCCCCAGCCTCTCCCCAATGGCTGATTAGCAGTCAGGGATGGGGAGGCCAGTCAGGTCCCTTCCCTGGGGTCCTGTCACCTGCATCAGACAGGATCAGGCCTATGCAAGTGGTGGGACCCCCAACCAGCAGCCCCCAACCCACCCCAGGGTTGTGCGTGTGTGTGAATGGTGCTTACCTGCTGCTGCTGGCTCGATTCTGGCTGGAATAGGCCAGTGACGTTCTGCGTGTACTCAAAGGGCGGCCCCTCATTGGCTGGGCACCTGCGCCTGTGCAAATGGCCAGTTGAGGCCAGGTGGGTGCCCGGCCAATGAGGGGCCATTCCACAAGCATACACAGAATGGTAAGCACCATTCACACGCACGTGCGACCCCGGGGTGGGTTGAGGGGTGTTAGGTGTGGGTCCCCCTGGCTCTAGGAGCCGCAATCTCGGCCCCTGGAGACAGCGGGAGCCAAGGGACAGGAGGTCCCTGGACTGCCCACCAGTGGCTCCACAGGAGCCAATGGGAGCAGTCTGAGGGAGGAGCACAGCTGTCAGAGAGGGAGAGTGTGTGAACGCTCTCCCTCTAGAACAGCTGGGGATGCGCCAAATGCACGGAGACACTTTCAGGGCAGTTTTTTCTGCTCTGCAAATGGAACAAATGGAGAGCGTGTTGGGACGCTTGGGGCTGTCCGGAACGGATCCAGACACCCCTGAGGTGCGAATTCAGCATCCCCGCATGTTCGCCACACGTTCAAACCCCCTCGTGTGAAAAGGTCTCTTGTCTCTGAACCTGATGAGATTTGGCTCACCTATGAGGTTTGCCAAAAAGGCTGTAAACAGGCTTGGTTCATTCATGAATCAGATAAGCTGGAAGGACAGATCACCGCAAGGCTGCAGTCCCCAAACTAGCTCAGCACATCTCTAAACTTTTCTTGTTCTGGACAGTCATTTGTGCACCCAGGTCCTTTCCGGCCTCGCTGCATTAACACTGTATAAGGCACTGTATAAAGCACAGAGATTTCAGGAACTGTTGAGCAGAGTCCATCCAAAGAAAACTTATCTGGTGACAGTGAAACCACAGAGTCACTGAAGCGATGTCTGACAGGCTTTGAATAAACTCAATTCTCCTGGGCCAGATTAATTGCATTTTAGGGTTGAAAAGGAACTTGCTAATGAACTGCCAAAACATCTGTTTATTATCATCAATAAATCCCAGAAAGCAGGTAAAATCCAGACAAGGGAAGGAAAGCAAATATTGCTGGTTTCAAAAGATGCAAAAAAGAAATGAAGAGAGAAAATTTGAAATAAAGAGAATATGAAAATTCCAGCAATAAGAAATGAACTGAAGAATTGGAACTGAAGACCTTTAGTACCTGCTTTTTGCTGTTGGCCAGATAACCAACTATCTGCATTATCTATGCAGCATGGGCTTTTTATTAATTTTACCTAAAGTAGTTTCCTTTTGGGAGTGACAAATATGTTTTTAAAGACCTGGGGTTTTTTTCTCAGTACACCTTTAAAGGTTTTAAATTGTTTTATATCTGGTCCAGTTAAGACCTTTAAAAAACTCACTTTAATTTGTATGTAATTTGATTATCATTAAGAGCATCCCTGTTCCCTCCCACACCATTTTCCTTTTGTATCTTGTCTCTTTAGACTGTAAGCCTGAGGGCAGGGACCTGTCTAAGATAAATATAATATTGTAACCTGCCCTGAGACCTTCGGGTTTAGGGTGGGATAGATAGATAGATAGATAGATAGATAGATAGATAGATAGATAGATAGATAGATAGATAGATAGATAGATAGATAGATAGATGGATATGGATATGGATATGGATATGGATATGGATATGGATATGGATATGGATATGGATATGGATATGGATATGGATGGACCGATGGACCGACCGACGGATGGATGAGGATCCAGAGAAGTCAGCCTCCTTTTTGCACTGAATGAGGTGGTATGCGGGGGAGGGGGTGCCAGAGATGACAGAGGCAACATTGTAGCTGCCTCTTTCAATGTGGCCTACCTGTCAGCACTGCCACCCCCCAGCACCCCCCAGGACCCTGCTTTGGCACTGGGAAGGAGGAGGTGGGAGGTGGTGGGGGCAGGGGGAGCATAGGGTCCATGATCCTGGCTGCCACTGAAAGACAGCCATGACCTGAACAGGGATGCCACTTGCAGCTATGGAGCCTATGCTAGTGGGGGGCGGCATAGTCTGTGCCACGTGCGCATGCAGCTCTACTCCTCCTGCCCCGGCCCCTGGACATCTGGACCCCATCTGCAGGTAAGTGGTGCGGATGGGTGTCCAAAAATTGTGGACACCTTAAAACAGGTATACCCAGGTAAGATAAATTGTGTTGAAGTAATTAAACAGCCTCATGCATTCTGAAACTGTCCCCCTTTTCCCACGCATAGTCAAAGATCCAGATCTTCAAGAGCCAGATCTTTGAGATGGGGTGCTCCTGGAGGTCTGGACCTTGAAGATGCCTGAAGACCCCATTGTGGACACCTTTAATCGGCTCCACACAAAATCCCGATTTAAGAGCCTGAAGGACCCATTAAATCCAGATTCCCCTGCCCTCATGGTGACAGGACCTTGCAGATGGGACCTTCTATAGAGTGCATGTGGGAACAGGGCCTTCCTGATTGATACCAATCATATACTAATTGTTTTCCTAATGAGGTCTTAGAAGGGTTCTAAGCCCTAGTGGGAAAAGGCCCTGTGTGCCTGTTCCAACTTACTCAGAGATTTGCACACCTCTATTGAGTGGATTCAGAAATAGACAACAAACATGATTGAGGAACTTGGGGGACAGATACCACAAGAAGAGAGAGATAGGTATGGCTTGCCTTGAAACAAGACTGAGAGGAATTTGATGGCTCTCATCAAATACCTGAAAGGATGTCACAGAAACAAGGATCGTGAGTTGTCCTCTGCCAGACCAAGATACAGGATAAAAAATAACAGCTTAAGTTACAAAAAAAAGACAGATTTTAGTTGAATAGAGATATCAGTTACCAAGAAATGCATATGGCAGAGTCAAGGAGAACAGCATTTTTAGTCTTAACCCTCAAGCTATAGAATAGTCTCCCCATGGAGATACACCACAGAACTGTAGTAATCACCTGTTGATGCTTATTTATTTATTATTGTGTTTATTTATTATTTATATTTCTATCCTGCCCTCTACTCAAACGTAGTGTGGGTTACAACAACAGATAAAATTAAAACAGATATAACGTATTTTTAAAATCACACAAAACAATGCCAGTACCTGGATGGAGAAGGGATGCTGTTCCCTCAGGAAAAGGCCAGGGTAAAGTGATGTCCCTTCACCTGTCTTCTGAGCATATACAATGAGAGTCCCTGATGGACCTTGGAGCGGGTTGTGGTAGGTACCATTCAAGAACCACATTGAGTATTAGAAATAACTTAAGTGAAGATGTGGAAGATCCCAAAGGGGTCCCTCTAGACTTGCAGTTCTTTTGGACTATATCAGGAATGTCCTAAGGCTCTTCAAGGGTGTTTTTCCACTAGCACTAAGTACCCATTAGGAACCCATTAAAGAGCCATTGGGCTCAGAGCAGGAAGACCCCGTCTCCACTACAGACCCCATTAGAGCCACATTTGTTTCCACCTATTCTAGGGAAATCCAGATCACAAGGTCCTTCAGGACCTATAATCCAGATTCCCTGTAGACCCCATTAAAGAGGTTTATAATGGGGTCTTCAGGCATCTTCAAAGAAATTCTAGCATCTATGGAGATTGCACCCCCTGTCCCCCCAAAAACATGGGGTGACAGGCGGACCCCATGTGCGTCAATCCAAATTCACCACGGTGCTCCAGGGTTTCTACTAAAGGCAGGCTAGCACCCATTGCTATTGGGTGCTAGACCACCCGTGGAAACACATTGGGTACTTGTGGGTAGTTGAAGGACCCATTCCCTAGATCTGGACCATCTTAGATCCAGATTAAGGGAGGTTGGTGGACACCCCCCCCCCAAAAAAAATTGCTCCGGTGCTAAAGTGTCATAATGGCACTTAAAGCAGTATAGCAAGCGAAGAGTCTTGTGTCCATGTGGCCTAGGGGTGTGACCAAATGCAATTTTCAGGATTCACCTCAATTTGAATCAAATATCCAAAACTTCAAATCAAATCTTTAACATTTGAATGTTTTCACATTCAGTTCAATTGAATACATTCAAATCTATTCGTGCAAATGTTCTATTCAAATTTGCACATATGAATGTCGACATCTTTCGTATGTGCCCGTACAGATCTGTATGCATCCCATACGCCTCTGTATACATCAGTATGCATCCCATTTTCATCTGCACGGATCCATACAAACGTGTACGGATGTGGGAAAGATGCGTACAGGCAAATACACATCATGTACGTATCCGTACTCATACGGATGTCCGAATAATCTGAGCGAATAGATTCGACAATTCAAAATCTGTTTGGATGATTACATTTGAATTTATAGACATTCAGTTCAAATTCAAATGTCCAAATTCAAATGAATTTGATTGAATTTCGAATGTTTCAAATATTTGTGCACATTCCTAGTGTGGACACTGCGCTGTTCCTCCATATTGAATGTACAGTGCACCCACACTATAAAGGCACCATATGGATTCTACCACGGAAAGATCTACAAATCTTAGAAGGTCAACTTGGAGCCAGAGCTGATACATAGCCATCCATGTTCCTTTGGCCCATGGCTTGAAACTCTTTCTTGCTTCTAAGTAAAATATTACTTATGCTGGCACATAAGAGTTTCAGATAACACAGGAACTGGTAGGAATCCTGGATATCTTGGGAGGGGGACAACGACGACAATAGCTGGTATAGATACTGACAGGTTGGTCGGTTGGGGAAAATTATCTTCTTTTCCTTTCTGTTCTCATCTCATCTGACAAGGAAGGAGCAGGATGAGGGAGAGAGAGACAGAGAGAGCGTGAGATTTTGTTTACTGTGGGAGATGAATCATCGCACAGTTATGACTGGTCCAGAAATGGAAATGGAGAACAAGAAAATGGAAGGAAGAAACGGAACCCATGCATGTCTGACTCAGTACACCTGAGTTGGGCTTCCACTTGAAAACATTGTGTCTGAGGTGACAGAAAAGCTGTTTATAATCTGTGGTACTTCACTGACATGTTTAAAAACAAAGCAAATCCCACAAAACAAGGTTAAAGATCTTTTCATCAATTTAATCCCAAAGTAAAAAAGAACTAGTAAAGTTAAAGTAAATCAAACACACACACAATCTCTCTCTCTCTCTCACACACACACACACACACACACACGCACACATAGGGTGAAGCTAACATCTTTTTATGTAAAACCATGCAATTGCTATATGTAAAACTACAGTAATATTTGAATGGAAAAGTAGCACCCAAAGGCTGTGTTTCCACTTGACTATTTTAATCTGGATTAGACTATTTTAATCTGGATTCAGGACTGAGTGCGCATTCTGAGTGTTCCCATTTGCCTGAGGATAACACAGGCTGAATTTGAATACTGCAGTTCCCACTTAAACTTCCCAAATCCCCAACATGGAGAAACAGGATCTTTTCATCTCCGCCCCTTGTCCAACCCCTGTAAGCCTGCGCCGCTCAGAATCAGCTGAGCAAAAGAACAGACACAGGGCAATCACAAAGAATCACTCTCCCTTTAAAATTGAATGTTCCCTCCATTCACATTACCTGGAAGACAGCACCTTGGCTCATGGTTTTTAGTGGGGATAAAAAAAGTTTCCCTCTCCTCTGTGATTGTTAGCTGCTACAAATGTATTTCTCATAAACATAGGCTTGTGTTTTTCAATGGGGCTAAAATAAGTTTCCCTCTCCTCTGCAACTGTTAGCTGCTACAAATGTATCTCTCATAAACAGAGGCTTGTGATTTTTAGCAGGGCTAAAAAAAGTTTATCTCCCCTCTGTGATTGTTAGCTGCTACACATGTATCTCTCGTAACTGCAGTGGCTTTCAAGGGGAAATCTGTGTTCAAAGATGCAAACCCTTTTTTAATCTCCTGCTAGCATTGCAGGGATGGCAAGGTGAGGGGACAGATCTTCCCAAATGTGAAATCCTGTCCATCGGTGGCAGGCATAGGGCAGAAGGATAAAGGGGGGACAGCCCAAAGGCAGATCCCATCCCCGAATAGTCTGGTAGTGCTCCCATGGGCGGGGGGAGTGGGCTGGGCACCAAAAAGAGACTGAGAACAGTTTTTCCGAGGGCTTTTTTTCTGCAGATTTTAGCAGGATGATACAGAAAACAGACTGGATGAGTATTTAATCTTGTATGGGAACACACCCAATAGATTGTATAATCAAACTTAATTTACAGTGTCCCTCCATTTCTGTGGCAAGAACCACCAGGGCACCCTCCCCACACAAGGCCTGCTGAAGGCATCACAGCCAGGATGAATGCCTTCCATGATGTTTGTACTGCCTTTGCCTCACTCCAGAGGGCATCTGGTGCCACCAAATGTGGAAGACCTACCACCAAGACATCCGACATAGGCATCTTATTCTGTAAATGAGACAGAGCCTTATATAACCAAAACAAAAAGTAGCCAAGTGATGAGAATAATTATTATAAGATTCTTCCATAAAGTATATTTTAGTGTCATTTCTCCCCCCCCCCCAAAAAAAGAGAGAAGTCCATGTGTCAATAAAAATCCAAATATCAATGACTTCCTAAAATGGAAATCTTGGATGGTTTGAAATCAAGAATTCCCAGATTAGGAACAACATGAACAGGAGCAAAGAATTGCACAAAATTATGACATTATATACCAGCAGTGGAAATCCAGTGATCAATCAGAATGTTTTGCCACAGTCAAAACACACTGTGATTAGATCTGGACAGGGCAGCGAGAACTGCCAGTGAGCACAGGGATGTCAGGTCAACTGCCTTGTTCCATGTGATGTGCGTGCCAACAGAACCTCCCACAGTTTCCTTCTTGGAACTATGGGGGGCTGCTGGATTCTGGATGCCAGATTCGCAGGTAAGCTGCAAAATTTTTAATAACTGCAAAATTATCTGATCCGGAAAGGGCTTCTCTCTCTTTCTCTCTCTCTCTCTCTCTCTCTGGACTCTTGCCTGGGAATACCAGGATTGATTCCACACTCCCCCACAAAGCCAGCTGGGTGACCTTGGGCTAGTCACAGCTCTCTTCTGAGCTCTCACAGCTCCACCCACCTTTCAGGGTGTTCTGTTGTTGGTAGGAAGCTTTGTCAGCCACTTTGAGTCCCCTTAAATGGGTGAGAAAAGTGGAGTAGAAAAGCCAACTCTCTTCTTCTTCTTCTTCTTCTTCTTCTTCTTCTTCTTCTTCTTCTTCTTCTTCTTCTTCTTCTTCTTCTTCTTCTTCTTCTTCTTCTTCTCTCACCCACACACTTGGAATCCAGGTGCCAATTTGCACTTTGCCCTCTAGTTTACAATTAGGCAACATCTGGGCAGGTGCATCTACATTTACAAGAGACACAGCCTACAAGACGTTGACTTATTGTAAACTAGTTGAGCTGCACAACATCATGCCTAACAAGCAACCCAACCCTCCCCAATTGTGACTGGGAACTTACTTTACATGTCCAGCCAGCGACCATCTGCACTCGGGCCATCTGAGGCGGTCATCTGAGCTGGAGTGCAAGTGCCCGGGCAGCTCACATGTCCCCCTGGCACAACTGTAACTGCACAGAGCATCGCTGTAACAAAGGCACCTGTGCGCATGCAGTCTCTCAGGGCACCACAGTCAAGATGGCAGCGCCCAGGAGTGGATTGGTTTCAGGTAAGTGATGGATCGCGCAGCAACTAGGCTGTCGTGGACTACTGCTGGCAAATGTGTGCGCTAGTCAATGATAATCTCTTGCACACCTTTTGTTCTATAAGAGAGTCCTGGTCACAGCATAAATGGCGCAGCTCAACTTTCTATTCTGTTCTTTTCCTTTTAGAGGGGGAGACACAGCACAACACCTTTATTAATAGCAAGCTAAACGTGCAGTATAAAGAAGTCCAGGACAACGGAGGAACATCTTGTTTCAGCCTCATTTTAGCCAGGCTGGAACTTCTCACAGGAAAGGTATAAGAACTGAAATGTGAAAACTCCAACATTTCGGCCTGAGACATTTATGCAAGTATTCTGGGGCTACTGTGGTCTTTAACCAGCCCTACAGCTGCCATCTGAACCCCAAGGAAAAGGCGTTAGATTCAGGTAGCAGATATCTAAAGGAGCGCCTTCTCCCATATTGACTTGCCCGCGTTTTAAAATCTGCAGGAGAGGCCCTCTTGGTTATCCCACTGCCTTCAGCGGTTAGGCGAGTGGGCACCCGGGAGAGGGCCTTCTCTGTAGTGGCCCCCAGGCTGTGGAA
>MTQE01001134.1:7886607-7900870 GCA_014337955.1 Aspidoscelis marmoratus | reverse complement strand
TGATCCAGCAGGGCTTCTCTTATGTTCTTATGTTCTTATGTTCTTATGAGTGTGCTGTGGAATAACTAGAAATGAAGGAGCCAAATGTTCAGACCGTAGGGATGATATGCATGATGCATTTTTAATACTTCTTTGTGTTTTTAGCTTTGTATGTTTAAAACAAAAAACCTTTGCAAGTAGAAAACTAGCATAGGAGGAAAACAATGCAATACTCTTGTTGTAGCTCAAAGTGTTGCAGTCTATCCAGTCACCTACTCCTGTCCTGCTGCATAGAGTGCATTAAGCATTTCTTATTCTTTGGTGAAAGAACAATTTCTTACTACAGGTACCTGATGACTCAGAAATATCCCTTGAAAATTGAGGCAGAGGCCATGGTCGCACCTTGCGAAATTAGTCTGCCTTATTGGCAAGCCAGAGTGAAAACACACTAACCCTGATCACACCCAATACCTGACAATCCTTCCTCGTTTCATCCTCTATCTGAGTTGCTCTACTCACACCTTTATGTTCTCGTCCCATCCTGAGTCTCCTTTACAAGACTCTTTCAGGCCTCCGCCCCTCTCCACTGTCACATGACCCCTTGTGTTCTGATAGGATAAAGGTCTGAGACTCAGCATTGTACAGCCAATGAGTGAGTGAAGAGTTCTCACCCTAAATATCTCGCTCCGCCCTTCCCTTGCTTGCAAAACATGTTGCCACATAATGTGTTTTATCAGTCCATAGATTGAGACACCTTTATATGTATTTTTAAAATTACACACAAGCAGGGATGCGCGCCGATGTTTTTTAATTCAATTCCATTCGAATCAAATCAAATGCAAGGAAATTCATATTCATTCAAATAGATCCCCTTCAAATATGGTAGAATTGATTTGATGCGGACATTCAATCTCATATGAATCCCATACGAATGCATACGAATCCCATATGAAGTTTAATATGAAGCTTCGTATGAATGTATCAGAACATTCCATTCAGATTCGAATGTCCATCTTTGAATGTGCCAACATTCGATTCAGATTCAAATGTCCAAATTCGTACAAATTCGTACAAATTTTGAATGTTTCAAATGTTCATGCATTAGCATTAGAGGACAATTTCTCTGCTCCATCTGACCATCCTCAGACTGGAGTACAGAAGCAGTTCTGCAATACATTGCTGGTTTGTTTGAAAAAGGAAATGGTGATGGAGTTACAGGGAACAGACAAAGGCCCTGAGGGAATACAGATGAAGTCACTTGGGTGATGGAGCCCATCTGAGGCAGGGGTACATGTGAAACGGGTGCCCCAACAAACTACAAAGGGACTGATCAATCTATCCACCCTCACCCTTGCACTGATGCAAAGAAGTGGTTCTGCACTAAATTAAGCATATTCTTTAGGGAAAAAAATTCTGGTGGCACAATGGGGGATGGAAGAAAGTTCAAAAAGTAATATGGTGCAAAGTACTGGGATGCAAGTAACTCCTTTGTAGTGTATGACAAGTACAGTCCCCCACTTATCTGCAGGACTTCCTCAGTCCAGAGGCTAAGAGACACTCAAATCCCTTGGTACAGAAGAAGGAGGAGAAGGAGAAGCAAAAGGAGAAGGAGAAGAAGGGGAAGAAGGGGAAGGAGAAGGGGAAGAGTTGGCTTTTCTATCCCACTTTTCTCACCCATTTAAGGGGATGCAAAGTGGATGACAAAGCTTTCTGTTTTTCTCCCCACAACAGACACCCTCTGAGGTAGGTGGGGCTGTGAGAGCTCAGAAGAGAGCTGTGACTAGCCCAAGGTCATCCAGTTTGCTTCTTGGAGGAGTGTGGAATCAAACCCGGTATTCCCAGATAAGAAGTCTGGCTCCCTAACCACTAGACCAAACTGGCTCAGAAGAAATGAGGAGTGATGGAAATGCTGGGGAGAAGGTAGAAGGGGTGGGATGGTGTCAGTTCTGCATAACACTCACAACCATACATTGGGTGAAAGGCAAGGCGATCTCATGGAGGGCCAATCTGCTATAGTAAGGTCCAGCCCGTTTTAGTCCTCTTCCACAGCTACCTAAATGTACAAAGTGGAAGTGCACCTCAGAGGAAAGACTATTCCAAAGCCTGGGGACTACCACTGATAAGGCCCTATCCTTGGTCCACACACCTTCAACAATTGAAGGTGGTGGTACAACCAGGAAGGCTTCCCTTGCAAAGCATACGGCATGTGCAGGTTCATATAGTATACAGTTATTTGTGGTCTGGCCGCTGCAATGAAGTCATAACATTTTTCTTATCAAAGGAGCAAAAGTTGATAAAAGTGGCCACCTACAATGGAAATTATTCCAGAGTTCTGCTCTTGGGACACTGAAATCTTTACACAGTCATTCAAGAAAAAGGCTGCATCCAGATGTCGGTTACTTATTCCGCAATAGTTGGATATTCTGGAATAAAGCATGGATAGTCCAGAAGACCCATGTTTTATTCAAGAATATCCAAATGTAGAGGAATAACTAACCAACAACTGGATGTAGCCTTATTCTATACTGCTACTCCTGTCCCCAAGGAATAAAAAGTCTGCCAAGACTCTCCTTTTGCCTCTGAGTGCCCCCAAGCCAGGGTTTTTAACGAGGTTCCAGCGCTACAAAACGTGGAAATCGCGCGACAAAATACATGCACTTTAAACAACTCTTCCAGCGCTCTTTCTGTAAGTCGCGGGTTTTCCTCGCTACATTTACCTTGAGGACGCTCCGTGGCAAAAGGGGCGGGGATTGTCGCCTGCACACACAGCAGAAACACAAGCAGCTTCACTTTCTAAAGCTCAGAACTAAAGAGCCAGAATCACGCAGAATTGCAACATTGTTGCAATCGCTGTGAGGTGTGAAATGGGTGGATTATTGCTAGGGGTGGATTTTAAAGCGAAAACAGGGAAAGTGGTGAGAGTGAATGTTTTCCAGCACGAGAAGCCATTTCGGAGGGGGGGAGATCTGGGAGACTAACAGATGGCTATTTTTCCTTTAGGCTTGTCAGGGATTGTCTTCCTGGTTGTGGCCACACCGAGCGCAGTCCCTCCCCATTCCCGCTGGCACCCTATGAACAAGAGCAGGGGCGGGGAGAAAAAGATGTGCGCAAAGAAAACAGGGATCCTATGGGGACGGAAGGTGTGTTAAAAACACACATTTTCCTGAGCCTCATGCGGACGCTTATTCCTGATTTGCATGGCACTTTTAAAGTCCACTTCAGTAAAGTGACAGTAGAGTGACAGTGGAGAAGTAAATAAGTCTTTTGGGGATGCAGCCTCAGAAAACCTTCACAGCTTTATACAACTATACTGTACCTAATTTCCCAGCACACATTTTGTTTGATAGTACATACTAATTTATTGGCAGTACTGTATGTGCTAATCCTTGCAAAAGATTTCCAGTTTCCCTATCCAATCACAGCGAAATGAAGGGTTTGCTCATACATGCATGTTTAATGCTGCTAAACTATTAGAGGCCTATCTCTTTACCTCCTGTGTGAATATTTCTTTTCCTTGACCCCATCCTGTTTTTAGCATGTTTTCAATTATTGATTTTTCTCTCTGTTTGGTTTTTATCCTTGCTTTTAATATTTACTGTGAACTACTTTGAGATGTTTTTAATACATACAAATAAATGATGCTCCTACATGGATGACTCATCACTTTCCTAGCCCTGCACATTTCACACTCTTCACTCTCAAGGACTGCTGAGTAATCAAGTGATTCATCTGTGCATGCAAATGTCCTCTAGTGACAGGTCTATGAAACACCAGGAAGAAGAAGAAGAAGAAGAGTTGGCTTTTTTACCCCACTTTTCTCGCCCATTTAAAGGGATTCAGAGTGGCTTACAAAGCTTTCTGTTCTTCTCCCCACAACAGAACACCTATGAGATAGGTAGGGCCGTGAGAGCTCAGAAAAGAACTGTGACTAGCCCAAGTTCACTCAGCTGGCTTCATGGAGGAATGCGGAATCAAACTGGTTATTCCCAGATAAGAGTCCGGCTCCTTAATCACTAGTCCACTGGCCTACTAGCACAAATTAAATCTATTATAGCATTATCATGGAAAATAGTGGCTAAATGTAACATGGATACATGGTATTATTATATAGTAAATCAATTTAAATAGGACTTATGTAAACAAAATTGAATTAGGAGCATGGGGGAATCCCCTAGAATTGTGGTGGAAGAGAATTGGAGAGATTTATATGAATATATTGATAGGACCGATGTTAACACAACATTATGAAACCATAAAAACTTTGATAAGTCTGAGACCAACTTGAATATCATAAGGGGGAGGAGTTGTTTCACTTTGTTGTTTTGTGAAATACATAATGAAGTTTATGTATGTATGTTAATTATTTTGTATATTTTTCCTTGTAAAAATTATAAACATGAAAAAACAAGAGGGCATGGTGAGAGAAGGAAGGGAGAGGCAGAATAAGAGTGCAGAAATACAGTATAGTAACATAAAAAGTTTATTTGATTAGTCAATAAGACCATTTCAAAAGCAGTATAGTGCATTAAAATACACCAACTAAAATTAACAAAATGTAATTAATGGTGATTCTACATTGACCAGTGTACCAGACCAGCAAGCACCCAGGAAAGGGTCTTTTCAGTAATGGCCCCCAGGTTATGGAATAGTCTCCCCCTTGAGGTGTGTCACACCCCTTCTCTGTATACATTCAGGAAGGTGGTGAAGATGTACCTCTTTGCCCTGGCCTTTGGCTCATGTGATTATATCCCCCCCCAATGGTAGATACTATTATTTTAATATTTAGTATACTCTTTTAAATATGTTGGATTTTTAAAGTGTTATGTATATTATTGTTTTTAATGTATTGGTTGTAGTTTGTTGTTTTAAAGGTTGTTACCCACCCTGAGACCTTTGGGTATAGGGTCGGACAGACAGGCAGACAGATGACATAGATGGATAGATAGATAGATAGATAGATAGATAGATAGATAGATAGATAGATAGATAGATAGATAGATAGATAGATAGATAGATAGATAGATAGATAGATAGATGATAGGACCATTCCACATGCAGGTACAGAAGGGAAAGTCGTACTCTGTACTCTGCTTATTGGATAAGCATACTGACCAGTGCAGAATCACAGCCACACACAAGGTATACCAGCCAGTGAGGAATTGCTCTTACCTAACTCAAACAAATTACTGTCCTGAGTCTAACACAAATATTAGATAAATTCATCCCAACCTATGCAACTCTATTTATTCCAGGTAAGCTGCCCTATTCTTTGTGGTTTGAAAGGCAAAAGGAGAGCCTCTTGCGCTAATATTATGATCAGTGCTTTGGAGAAGGAAAGTCATTTTGGACTGAAGGTCAAGCAATCAACTTCTAAGAAGTAGGGAACTAATAGATACTGATCCCTGGGGCTTTATTATAGCTGACAATCTAATAAAATGTGGGTTGTGTCTCCTGTCATTGGGGTACCATAGATACAAGGTATGAGGAATGCCTTGAAAGTGACCTACTTTCACCATAATGTCTAGCTAATCAGATACCAGCTGATCAAACTGTTCTCAAAGTTTCCTGGGCATTTTATATCACCAGTAGTTTTCCAGTTGCTACTGTTGTACTTGCCAGCCATAGTATGGATTTATTGTTGGAAATGGGAAGAGAAATTTGGTTTAGTGGTTAGGGAGCTGGACTCTTATCTGGGAAGACCGGGTTTGATTCCACATTGCTCCACAAAGCCAGCTGGGTGACCTTCATCTAGTCACAGCTCTCTTCTGAGCTCTCACAGCCCCACCCACCTCACAGGGTATCTGTGGTGGGGAGAAGAACAGAAGGTTTGTCAGCCACTTTGAGCCCCTTTAAATGGGTGAGAAAAGCGGGGTAGAAAAGCCAATAGGGATGTGTACGAATGTATTTTTTTATATTCAAATCCGAGTCAAATGTCAAAAAATCCAGTTCGATTCGGATATTTAAGATCCAAATGTCATAAAATCTGATTCATACATTTGAATGTTAGATTTGTATCTGTTATACATATCTGTATGCATTCAGTAAAAATCTGTATGTATCCCGTATTATCCCGTATTTAAAGCACAAGATACGTGTAATTTTCACGCAGATTCGTATACAACAGATACGAATCTACATATTCGAATTATTCAAAAATCCTTATAGGATTTTCAAAAATCCGTATTTGAGTTCAAATGTTCGACTGTCAACATTCAATGGATTCCAATAGGACATTCAAATTTTCCAATATCCATGCTCATCCCTAACAGCCAACTCTTCTTTTTCTTCTTCTAAACCAGTGAGTCCCAGTTCACTGAGTGCCAATATGCATGATGTGTAGTAATATACAGTGTTTATTTATCTCCAAATTGGTTTTACGTGTAATCCCACTTTAAAATGAGCTCCAATGTAATTCCTAACGAAATAAGTCCTTTAAAAAAAAAGCAAAAACCACTTATATCTCATCTGTGAGCTCAGGAATTCAAAGGAACCAATTCTCACAACCATTGCAATAACCCTATAAAGCAGATTACGCTGGGAGGTGATGATTGGACATGCCCATCAAATCAGCGTTTGCTACTGATAATAGAGACCTGAATCATGGTAAACAAGAACACAAATGATACTCATAGAGACTTTATATATATATATATATATCCTAAAATGCCCAGCCATCAAAGAAACCTAGTCTTTCAAAACTTTATTTTAAAATAGACATTATGGTCAACTCATTTCTCCTGCAGTTTGTAGATAGCAGTTCCCCGAGATTAAGAAATTTCCACACACAGAGAAGCGGTTAAGCTCTTGTGTCCACTCTTTCGTTCAGAGATCTTCAAACAGTTTGTACAAACTTTTTAATTAAGGTTCACAGCTCCCTTGGGCAAGAGGTATTATTAGCTGCTATTAACAGATGGAACAGAAACTTGCAAAGCGGGGAAGGAGTTAGGAAATTGACTGAATGGAAACTCTACAGCATGAGGGAAAGAGAGATAACCTGACCCAGGAGAACCATCTGTGTGTTGACCATCTGGCAGGGTGAAGGCGGATGGCAGGACGCTTTCACATGGCACGGACCCTGGCGCAAAGTCCAACGGCTTCGAATGAACTCAGAAGAAAATGCCTCCATTTTAAATTGGCTCTGATGGGACGTTCTCCAACTGGACCTAAAGAACTGTGTGGAAGCATGCTGTCCTCTGTGCGCTCTGCGTAGCCTCCCATCTGGGCCTCCCTGCTGGACAGCTCTGGGATGGCCGGGGCTAGGTTGGGCCAGGTGAGGAGCATGAAACAAAGAAGAATATTTTGCTTGCCATGGACTTTTAAAAAGAGCTTAAGAACAGTGCACAACTGAATGAAGTGCCTTTCTCAGCCAGCACCTGGAGTGGGAGCCATTAATTCTGTTAAGCTAAGAAATACTGTCCCATTTAGGGCGGTTTTGATTACATGCACTGAGGGAAATGCAAATTCCCTCGCATAATGTAGTACTTGCACAAAGCGAGATCATGCCACAGAAATAATTTCTGGTCACGTAAAACTGGCATTTGGGGGAAGCAGTAGTTGTGACAGGGCTTCTTCTATGGAAATGTGGCTGGAGCTTTTTCTGCACCAACCCTTATTCCATATTATATCCTGGAAAAGGGGCCTCCCATCTGCATGCTAACACAGACTAAAATAGGCCCTACCATGGTCTGCAAAAGCATGTGGACAGCAAGCCCCTATTCCAGGACATAATGCAGAAAGAGTTTGGGTCTTCTCAATGTACTGCGCGCTAATTGAACAGTCTGCCTCTTTTTGGTATAATATTTGAATTCAGTAAATATATGTAAATTGGCTCAGTGAATTCCTGGCTTTTAGATGAAAGATCTGCTCTGCTACTCACACCTATGATATCAACACTTTAAGGGCATAGGAAGATTCACTGTAGACTCAAGAAAGGTACAAAAAGACTGGGATGGAAAATATAATCCCCCCCCCCACAACACCATCTATGGGGTAAAGGCCATTTTACTAGAATCCATGATGTTATTTCTGCATGCAATACTCTTGAATCCTGAGACCAGCATGGGGGCGGTCTGATTCAGCACGCACCTGCGCAGAGAGTACCAGACTGCTCCAGCAGACCCTGCAACCAGCAGCTCGAACCAGGTGTCCAATCAGGTAAGTCGGTCACGGGGAACTGGAGGGTGGCGCACACCCCTGGGTGGGCGTGGGCACCAAGGAGGCCCCTGCTGGGTGCCACCAGCCTGATCAGTGTGTGGCAGCCAACAGAACCACGGGACAATCCCCAGCCCAGTCTCGCCCCACCCCCAAAAGGGGCTGACAGCCTGTGGGCTGATGAGGTCCAATGGCGGTAGCCAGGGTGGGACTCCAGAGCTGTCCAGCAGGGACAGTGCAAATGCTCTCCCTGCCGGACAGCTCTGGGACAGCTGGGGCCAGGTTGGGCCAGGTGTGGAGCATGAAATCGTGTTCCACACACTGGCCGCCATTAGGCCAGCCCTGGGACAGGCCAGGACAGTTCCGGACGGAACCGTCTACCCCAGAGAGCAAATGCTTTGCCCTGGGGCTGTCCTAATTTTTAGCCAGAGGCCTAAGTGCAAATAGGCCTCCACTCATCCTTCCTAAAGTACTACAGTTGTGTAAGGCAAAAACGTGTTATACAAATTACTTCTGTCCAGGGAAAATAAAGAGAGGAATGATGGAGGCCCAGTCTAACACTGTATGTCAATGACTTTGTGGGCTCAGATCACACTGTGGCGAATTTCCAAGATAACAACAAATGGGGAAAATCACAATTTATTGACTACATGGAAACTATAAGTTGCTGAGCAAAATCACATTACACAAAGGACAGCCATACAAGTCAGCAAATCTAAGCAAGTAATTTATGAGTTCTTCTGTATGCTCAAAGCAGTATCTCTAATTTAGGATCTCTTCTCTGGGTTCAAGACTGTATTTTTAATTCAACAAACTGTGTGCCTCTGGGTCTATTACGGAATCATGGGATCTGAAAGATAGTTTGGGCCACTGAGTCTAGACCCCTGACTGTCCACATCCCCACAATTTTTGTTCTCTGCTCGGCACATTTGCCGGCCATCTTAATATGAAGAGTCTTTTGTGGAGACCACTGGCATGAAGACCATAGCATGCCCTCATTCCATTCATATCAGTGTAGCTGTACGATATATGAAGAAGAAGGGAGCAAAACACCATGAAGAACTGGGGAACATTGGCTCTTTTCATGCTTCAGGGAAGTCCTTTCAAGGCTTCGTTAAAAAGAGAGCCCCTTCAAACCAAGTGCAGAGTTCTCTGAAGAGAAAACTGACTGAGGGCATCCTGCAAGTGGAGAATTTCTGCCAAAAGGAAGGCCTAATCCAGTGGTTCTCAACCTTCCTAATGCTGCAACCCTTTAATACAGTTCCTCATGTTGTGGTGACCCCCATCCCAAACCCCTAACCATAAAATTATTTTCATTGCTATGTTAGATGACCCTTGTGAAAGGGTAGATTGACCCCCAAAAGGGTCGCGACCCACAGGTTGAGAACCACTGGCCTAATCTCTGTGGAAAGGAGCAACATTTGTCCTTCTCCTACCAGTAGGAAAACAGAACATTTGCATTGAAAAGGTGAAATGTTGCTAAGGGTGGGGGGGGACTCAGTTTCAAGGTACGTGAGTTTATTATTCATGAGTATTGCAAATGAATGGCAAAGAAACCTTCACGGTAACAAACTCATAAAGAAAGAGAGTGGACAGTATCATATTTGGAATTGTATGCCATGCCCAAGTTTGACCCAAGTGCACAGGAAGTGCAAACAAGCACTTCCTGTGCATCTCAGCTGCACCAGAACAGTTTGGCCTGGGGGCAGGAAGAAGACACTGTTCTCCTCAGATCTTGGAGCCAGAAATCTAGCTTTCCAGAACTGTCTAATACAGCTCCTTAAGGAAAAGAAGTTCCACTTCTACTAACTACGTTAGATGCAACAGACATGGAGCTTTACATAGTGGAGAGGGGAAAGTCTCTGCTCTTACTAAGCAGAATCACAGAAGTTCCAGAATATTTCAAGAACTTTGGAAAGTGGACAACTGAAATGACAGTGTGGACACTACATCCTGCAAATGGAGAATTTCTGCCAAAAGGAGGACACAGCCTCCTTCCCCTACCAGTAGGGAAACAGAATATTTCCTTTGAAAAGGTAAAACATTGCTAAGCTAAGATTGAAGGGGCAAGGTGTGGCGTATCCGGCTTATGCCACGAAATGCGAGGGCTCCAGGGAATGGGGAGCAACAGCGGATTGCTGCAGCTCCTGAACGCCAGATGTTACGAAAGTATTCCAGTTACCTGACTGGCCCAGGTAACCAGGGATCAGGCCCATTTGTTTGGCCTAACCCTGAGAGCTAGGAAATTGGGGAGGGGGAGAGAAGAGGCATGACGCAGAGATCAGCTGGAAGAGAGAGAGTTTATTTCTGTGCAGGGCTTTAAATAACCCGCCACAGAGGGGTGGGGAAGGAAGTGACCTCAGGAGAAAATCCAGGGAGGTGATAGGTGGAGCTGTGTCAGCTGAGCAGGGCAGAAGTCCTTCTGATGTCATATCCTGTAGAGGGAGGCGGGGAGGATCCTCAACCAGGAAGAGAAGACGGATGCCATGCGGCTGGGGAGCCATTTTGCCCCAAGGCAAAGCGTCCAGCACCCTGCTGGACACTTGGTGTGTACTGCAAGCCATGGGAGCAGGAATATTCTTTTTACTCTGAGGCTTGACAAATGGAAGGCTGAAACCAGGAGAAAAACCCATGCAAACTTTTGCTATTACTACAGCAAGGAGAACGTGGCAGAAGACACTTTGCTTCTTTGGTTCATTCTGCCTCACTGAAGCAATGCACCCTCTGTTGTTCATGTCGCTAACTGCAGGGAGGACAACCCAGTGTATTCTGCTGGAGCCATCCGGGAACTTACATATCAGTAGAAGCTCTTAAGAACATTTGACACACTAGCACAGATTCTACATTTTGAGTTTAAAATGGTCGGCGAATCATAATATATCTTGTTCTAATGTATCTAGAGGCCAAGGAGGACATGAGATCCTGCTCTGATTTTTCAAGTGTTCCTAAGTTTTTAGTTCATGCTGTCTCAAAGGATGCAGCTGTTGAAAGACAGTCCAGCACGGTACTTAACTAAAAATCACAACCACTAATCCATTCAAAACCAATCTTTATTTTGAACAATGATTTTTAGGATTTATCCAGACATTGTACAAAATACATTATCATGTGTGTCGTGGTTCCAGTTGTGTCTCCAGTTTTGCCTGCTGTCTCTTGTCGTAGTAAGTCCTGGACCAATAGACATGTATTTCATTGACAGAGACACGGTGGGACTTTCTGCCCTTACCTTTCTTTGTTCTGGGCCAGTGGGTCTATAGCAGGGAGGCCCACTGGGCTGCAACATGGCAAGGCTGGTCACCTTTGTGATCCAGCTCTCTCTCTGGTCTATTCACACTTGGCTTTATTTGGGAAAATATCCTGGAATAGTGGCCTGCTGTCATGCAGGCTACAGTAGGCCACAAGTGAGCCATACCAGACTCCACATTAGCATGCAGACAACAGACTGAGATATATTCCAGAACATGTCCAACTGCAAACAGGCCCTAAGTCTACTGAAGATCCAGATCAAGCTCTGCTTAAAGTTCAAATGGAGCATACCAGCAGTGGCCAGGCACCCAGATGAGGCCCAGAAGAGGATTGTGAGAGTTCACATTCCAGAACAAAGGTAAGTGCAGAAAGGCCACGTGTCAGAATCAGGCATTATCCACATGATAGCGGTCCCTACCATTAAGAGTGTTACATTATTAGCACTTTTTACAAAGCAGACAACATGCTGTCATTACAGCTGGGGAACTTTCATTCCCCAGATTTGATGTTTCTGGCCAGGCCTGTTTTTGCAATCACAGAAAAGGCCCTGGAAGTGAATCATTTTTCATGCTTGTAAAAAGGGAGCTAAACTGTTCAGCCCAAAGGAAGAGCTACCAAGGGAGGTGTGGACTTCTCGACTACCACAGGAGAGCAGGAGACAGTGCTGTCACGGCGCTCTTAGAAGCTTACATTGCTCTTTGCTGGATGATGTGTACCCACACTCTTCTGGTGCATCCACAGTGCCATTAGGATGCCATGTGGATCTCAGGCCATGGTCACATGTGAGTTTCCAAGATGACCTACACCTGTTAGGCCATCCTACAGGACTGACCTAACATCCTACAGGCCTGACCTAGTTTTTACAAGACTGACATGGACTCAGAGCAGACTGAAATCCCAGCTAGTCTTCCACTTCCTCACGTGTGAGTAGGGGGACGGCCTAAAGAAGGCAAACTGTGCTGTGGTGGGTGGTGCCCAGTATTTCCTTTTGGCCAGTCAGCACATACAGAGTTTGTGAGGCAACTCCCCTTCAGCCAATTGGCATGCACAGAGTTTGTGAGGCACCTCCCCCTCTCCTCGGTTTATGGGTATGATCCCTGTCTCTAGCATTTTTACACAAATTTATTTTTATTATTTTTTTTAAAAAAATTAATTGCAAGGAGAAGAACAGCACATAAAAAAGGAAGGGACGTGTGGTGGGAGAGCAGGCTTTAAAAGAACTGCAAACACACACCCTCAGCTCCCTTGAGTGACATGAATGGCATCCAATTGGAAATGCCTCCCTTGAGTGACATGCAATAGGAAACGAGATAGATGTGATGTAGCAAAAGGGGTGAAGAGAGAAAACCTCCATGGAGGAACCCCAGACCAAACTCTGTAGAAATGTGTGACCAACACAACCCAAGGTGGGGACGGCCTCAGGACACCTGATATTGATCCACGTCTGACCAGCACTGGCACAATCTCAGTTCAAACTACTGGTCTAGTGGTTAGGGAGCCGGACTCTTACCTGGGAATACCGGGTTCGATTCCACCCTCCCCCATGAATCCAGCTGGGTGACCTTGGGCTAGTCACAGCTCTCTTCTGAGCTCTCACAGCCCCACCTACCTCGCGGGGAGAAGAATAGAAGTTTTGACAGCCCCTTTGAGTCCCCTTAAATGGGTGAGAAAAGCAGTGTAGAAAAGCCGACTCTTCTTCTTCTTCAAACTCATGAATAGGGCGACCTGTCTTGGACTCATCTGCCCAGGGCCTCTCTTTAGTTGTTATGACCAGCTTCCATCACAACTGAAAGCTGCAGCCATGGTAAGGGATCTGTTTGCCCTGAAAACTTGTTCCATCCGCAGTGAAGATTTTTTTTTTATGTCTGTCTCTTTATCTAACCCCTATCATGGCTTGACCATGGGTAATTTCCTGTCTTTGTAGATACGGGAGTGTATAAAAGGCATAGCCAGGGCAATTCTGAATTTCAAGAGAACACCATTAAATAAAGGCTGAGGTAAACAAAGCAAGAAAAACAAGGACACGAAGAAACAAGAAATAATAAGAGATCTAGAACAAGATTAGGCATCTAAAGTGATACCTAGCCTTTGCACCTAAGAGGGAAATTAATCTAAAGGAACAGCAGATCTCTGCAGAAAGCTTTACCTTCACAGTCTGAGAAGCAATTTAAAAATTTCTACCTCCTTTCCCCATAAGATGATTTAATCTTTAAACTGAAAGGAGCTCTAATTTTGTGCAGGTCTATGGATGTATACCATCTGGCCAGTGCAAAATCTACCATCTGGACCCACAACTGCAATGGCTTCTTCTTTACAAAAGACAAAAGATGGTATGCAAGAATCATCTGTCATTCAGTCTTTATATGCCAAAATGCATTGAAGAAAATCTTAAGAACACTGTACAAATTGCAAATCAGGTAATGTGTAATTAGGAAGAAAGAGAACCAAGTAACTGCCAGGGGTGTGCACAAATGGTCTAAACATTCGAAATTCGATTGAATTCGATCGAATGTGAACATTCAAATTCAAACATAATGTCTACACATTTGAATTTAAATATTCAAATGAATTTCGAATGTTCGAATGAGTCCCTATTCATGTCCAGAGTGGGAAACTGTTTTCCAGGAGTGAAACAATCCAAAATCTGAAGAGAAGATTTAAAGTTAATTTCAGAAGCCAATTTATCCTGATGTATCCATACAGATACGTACAGGATAAAACGGGATGCATATGGGATAAAAACGGGATGTGTATGGATGCATACAAGATTCATATCATTGGATATGTATCGAATATTCAAATGACTAGATACAAATGTTGAAATAGCAAGGGTAAAACACTTGAGAGTAAGAGAATTACTTATGAAACTAGTAACAAAGTGGTATAA
>MTQE01001134.1:7832821-7849092 GCA_014337955.1 Aspidoscelis marmoratus | reverse complement strand
TCCTTTTACCCTGAGGCTTGAGAAGCTGGTGGAAAAACCTGGGCAAACGTGCAATTGCTATACAAATTCAAACGAATTCGATCGAATTTGAACATTTTGAATATTCTTGCACATCCCTAGATGAGACTGAAGAGAAGTCACAACTAAACAGGAAAGAAAACTTGCCTGAATAAAGACAATGCTGAAATAAGCCCTCATTGTATGTGCCAAACCACAGCTGTTATATGGCTTGGCAGATGCCCATCTATCCTCATTGAGAAACTTGTGGACTCAGTAGCTTAACTCAGTATCTACAGGCAAGATCCCCTCTGGGACGTGTGGTTAATATGGCTTCAGTCACCGCACAAATCCCAGAATGCACTGCAAAGCATCGGATTAGAGAACAGAAAGAAGTTAGGGCTGACAGACATCTGGGACTAACCCTGATTACAAGAAATCCATTACTTTGAAGAAGGTCAAGGACAAACACAATCTTTACAGAGAAGAACAAGGAATAAATGTATATAACACTATGACTCAGCCATCAAAGAGTTCCAAATTGAACAGCTGAAGCTCTTATAACACATTCTGTGCTGAGGTTTTCCATGGCAATTCACCTTGCAAAAATTGTTCTATATAAATTTTTTTCAGAAAATCAATCCGATTAGAACTAATCTATTTCTTAAAAATCATTATTTCCCCCCAAATTATATAGGATTAGTCTGTTGGCTAAGAAGTCCTAAAAGAAAGACATAAAAAGAGAAAGAGAAGCTAGGTCACAGTGACAGTAAACTTGGTCTGCATCCAGATGTCGCTTTATTAACTCCACTATTTTTGGATATTCCAGTATAAAGTATTCCCTTTCTTTCTTTCTTTCTTTCTTTCTTTCTTTCTTTCTTTCTTTCTTTCTTTCTTTCTTTCTTTCGTTATTTAGCTGTTTATTTTTATTCATTCATTCATTCATTTAATTTACATTTTTATTCTACCCTACACCCGGAGGTCCAGTGGGTAACAACATCTAAAATCAAACATCATTTAACATCATTAAAACATTAAAACAATAACAGCATCTCCCAGTGGGAAAAGTATCTCCGCATTTAACCGAAGGCCAGGGCAAAGAGGTGCGTCTTCCCTGCCTTCCTGAATAAGTACAATGAAGGTGATAGATGCACCTCAAGAGGGAGACTGTTCCATAGCCTAGTAGGGGTGTGCATGGAGCTCCAGCCGAATACCCCCGCCACAGATGTGGGGGTATTTGTATCCAGGCATGGATATTCTATCAAATATCCATGCAAGGACCAAATAACCCTCCCATCCACCCCTCCTTTCCCACCCCCTCTCCACTTACCTTACCTTCTCACCGCCGCCATCTGTGCCACCTTCTTCGCAGCACCTTCCTGACGGTACCGCCACCGTGACTGCTGCCGCCACCCCACACGTCTTTCAGGGCCCTCTGGAACTGCAAGCAGGCTTCCTGGGAGGTAAATACAGGCCTTCCAGTAAAACCCCAGATAAGGGGGGCCCAGGGAGGCGGACAGGAACAATCTGGTGGTGGCCCAGGCCTCTTCCAGAGCCCGATGGAACCGTGAATAGGCTTCCTGGGAGGTAAATATAGGCCTTCCGGTGGGTCCCGGGAAGGCAGGCAGGAGCACTGTGGTGGGCGAGAGCGCCCTATTCGATCCATCCATGAACCTCAGGATCCGGACATATTCATCTGGATTCCAAATGCATGAATAATTCGTGCACAACCCTATAGCCTAGAGGCCATCACTGATAAGGCCCTCTTCCAGGTGCCCACTTCTTTTGCTGCTGAAAGTGGTGGGACAGCCAGGAGGGCCATATGCTATTTGTGTGTAGGTTCCTTGAGGCTATAATGGGCTGGATGGTGGCCAATAAATTGAAGGTGATTCCAGATAAAACAGAAGTGCTGCATGTCACAGGGTCTTGTGTCTGTCCTCTATGGGGTTGTAATGACCTGGAAAGGACAGGTGCAAAATTTGGGGGGTGGTCTTGGACTCTGAGCTGATGCTTGAAGCTTAAGTGGAGGCCGTGGCCCAGAGTGCCTGTTCCCACCTATGGCTGGTGCACTAGTTGAAGCCTTTTCTGGACAGAGATGACTTGGCCACAGTTATCCACGCTCTTGTAACCTCCAGACTAGACTATTGTAATGCACCTAACACGGGGCTGCCCTTGAAGACGGTTTGGAAGCTGCAGCTAGTGCAGAATGCAGCAGCTAGATTGCTGACCGGGACAGCTGGCTGGATGCACCTCACACGGGTCTTAAAAGAGTTGCACTGGCTGCCGATTCACTACCGAGCCCAATTCAAGGTGTTAACCTATAAGGCCCTAAATGACTTGGGCCCCCAAATATCTGATTCTGAAGGAACGTCTACTCCCATATCAACCTGCCCGTGCCTTAAGATCTGCAGGGGAGGCCCTTCCATCCAGATCTTAAGGATTCGTATGGGATTGGACATCCATATCGAATACAAATCCCACCACATTAGAAGGGGATCTATTTGAATAAATATGAATTTTCTTGCATTCAATTTGATCTGAATCAAATACAAATCCCTACCCACCTCCCTTCCTATCATACGCAGAGCCAAGGAAAGCGAAAGTCCTGATGCCTTCAGGCCTCCTCAAGGGAGGAGACCCTCACCTCTGCCTGGTGAGTGACACTTGCTGTTTCTATTCAACTATTGTAGGTCTCTCACTCAAACCTCAGAGGGCTTGTCAATTGCCTGCCATAGATATAAAAGAAAATAAATGTTTGAACAGGCAGCGTCCCAAGAATCCTACTATTGACTGAAGCCATTGAATAAGTTTGACTCACGATGCTGACACTATTTTTGTCCTTTAATTTTATTGTTTGTAAGTCACCTCTAAAGCTATCACAGCTCATCAGTTATTTTTCAATCAATTACCGTCTGCAATTTTTGAACACTGTTGGCAGGAATGAAAAACTGCTTGACCCGCAGGACCCACAATTTTGTTACAGAGAAAAACTTTCCGCCAATGTAAATGCCTTCAGCTCTAATTAGGTTTGGGTCACAACCTGTGGCTATATGCCAATAGAGATTCCAATCCCAAACTTTTAATAAAATACACAACCAGATCTTATGAACTTCAAACCAAGCCTATGAAATGCAAAGGAAACATAGAGATCCTATGGGTTTGCCTAACCCAATAGATCTACTTTATGTGGTACCACTAGAGGCCCTTTCTGCATTAGGGCTAATTCTGGATTATATTCCAGGATGGAAACCTGCCATCCATGTGCTAATGCAGACTATGGCGGGCCCTGGGTGGGACTTGTCATGGTCCACACCAACATGCAGATAGTGGGTTCTTATTCTGAGATATAATCCGGAGTAAGAGCCCAGGTGCAGAGATCCTTATGACCCAAGATATTGCGAGCTGAAATGAATAGTTAGGACAGTGTGCATAATTAGTTGGAGGAATCAGATGTCAATGTTCCCCCACCCCCAAGATTCTGCTAGCATTATGAAGAAAGCTACAGTACTTAATTTGTTTTCAGCTGGTCTCATATGTGTATTTTAAGAGGGTGACCTTAGGGCAGAGAGAGGAACAGAAATGTACAATAAATAGTATTCAGTTACTTCACGAGAAACATGATAGTACTGGCGTAAAATTATCCCTCTGGAATATGGTAGAGGCAAGGGCTGCCTCCGGACAAGCAGAATACATCCATAGTTAAAGGTAAAATCACAACATACCTACTGCGCAAAGACGGCCAGCTGTCCTGACTCGAAAAGCAGCTCCATAGCTTCCCTACTGGAAGCTGTGAGAGCTGAGTCGGCGCACACCATCACATGGGTTGAGGCAGCCAATCAGATTTGAGCTGCCCTTCCTGCTCTCATTATTCTGTTCTCACTGTTCTCTGCCTGGACTGGAGGGAAACTTCAGATTTCATTTATAGTGTGCAGTGAGTGTCATTAAATCAGCATTAAGGTGAGTGTGCAGTCCCGATCGGACAATGCACTGCCACAACGATCCATCAATCGTCGTATGTGACGCCTTGACTGGGACTGGATGCAACCAAGGTGTCATAATGGCAAGTGGAAAAGAGAAGCCAAAGTATTTACACTGGGCAAGACACCAACACATCTGGAAGAATATATATTTTGTAACCACTGCATTAAAACAAGAAACTAAGGGTGTTTTCGCACTGGCCGCAGAAACCCCATTAAGGACACATACAGGACACATAGAAAACTTACCTTCCGCACTGGAGGATGGATGAGCGATCCTTCCAGGCGGCCGCTTAGGTTCACTGGCATGCGAGATCCGGCCTTAATGGGGTCTCACCACTGAAAAATCCATCCTCCAGGAAGACCTGGAAAATTAGTTCTTCAGTCTGTCCCCTCGCCTTGATCAGTTTGGAAGCAGGACGCTTCCGCACATGGAGAGGTGAGGGGATGGATGTGCCAACTGCCACTATCTTGGGAAGGGCAGAAGCAGGCCGGTCTGCCTCCGGAGTCCCTCCTCCACGTGCCACGCACTAGCGGAAACGCGCGGTGACTGGCAGCTGAATGCTCCAGTCCCATGGCTCTGGGGATGGCGGTGGCGGTGCAGGAGGCCGGCTGCCTTCGGAAACGGGTTCTGCGGCCTCTGCACAGCACCCAGAAGATCTGTCTGGCAGGATCCGTCCTCCCCACACATGTGCAGACACAGGAGGCCTCTTCGGATCCATCCCTATTTAGGACGGATCCTCCGGAGGACAGAGCGCCAGGAAACGGATTTTCTTTAATCCATTTCTCGGTGGCCAGTGCAGAAACGCCCTAAGAAGGAAAGAGTGTAAACTGTAAATTGCTGAAAGCCTATCTTCACTTTAGAGAATATTTAGAGGGAACTTTGATACTATGTGTGCGCGTGAATGAACATCCAAAGAATCCAAGTATGTGCTCCTTACCTGCTTAGCAACTAAAAAAGTAGGGGTTAAATTTAGTAGCTTGTTTTGTTTATACAATCTTACAGATCCTATTTACAAATAGCATACAGATCCCATACAGATGCATACAAATAGCGTACAGATCCTATATACGAATGCATATGAAAATCATACAGATCCCATATATAAATGCATACAAATAGCATACGGGTCCCATATACAAATCCCATACGAAGCTTCATATGAATGTATCAAAACATTCGATTCAAATTCGAATGTCAATCTTCTAATGTGCTGAATTTCAAATGTTACAAATATTTGTGCACTTCCCAAGAGCTGGGTGATTGGTGGAGATTTACAACTGCTCCCAAATAGAGGAGAGAGTAGACAAGCTATGGAATAGCTACTGTAGACAATGGCTGGTGGCAGCTAAACATCATTGTCTGGTAACTGCCTATTTCCAATATGGCGGTGCTGTTGTTTGATGTTGGACCACATAGGTTGTGGGTAAGCAAGGATTCTTTATGAGGCATGAGGCAGTTGACCTGGGTAGATCAATTGAGAGGGGTGGACCTTGCTCAGGTCTGCCCATTTAGATCCTTAGTGTAGCATTAGCAACAGTTGGAGGCCAGGGAGGTGGAGTTGCTGTGGCCCATAAGGCTTTTATCTGCTTTGTCAAGAAGCCTTTCTGCTGTGGAGTGGTTTTTTTTTGGGGGGGGGTTGTATGTGCTGCTGGATCAGAAAGAGGAAGGGGATGATGTTCATGTATCACCAACCTTGCCACACAGAATACTTCCTGACTGTAGTAGAAGTCTATGAAGCTGATGGGTAGGAGAGTCAGATCAGACAAGGGGAAGGATTTCTTCACCCAGAGGGTCATCTGTCTATGGAATTTGGTGCCAGAAGAGGTGGTAACAGCTACCAGCCTAGACAGCTTTAAGGAAGGGTTAGACAAATTTATGGATGACAGATGTATCAATGGCTACTAGAATGGATGCCTAAGTATATCAAATCAGGCTGAGAGGACAAGCACGATGCTTCTAAGGACATTTGCTGGGATTCGATAGCAGGAGAAGATTTGCCCTTGTCTCTGCTTGAGATGCCCATGGGCAATTGGTGGGCCAATGTGTGCAACAGGATGCTGGACAAGATGGGCTGTGATCTGATCCAGCAGGGCTCCTCTTATGTTCTTATGTTCTAACTTAGGCCTTGTAGCAGAAAAAGGATATCGTTTTGTCTTAGGAGCCAAAATCCGGACAATCCCACAAACTTCCATCTGTGCCAAAAGACAAACAGGAGTAAGAATGCTGTTTCTTTAAGAACACTTTCTGAGTCCATCTCTCTCCATGGCCAAAGTACTGTCCTCATTTCAAACCTGGCTAGTGGAAGGCTGGGCCCCAGAGGTAGAAGAATGATGCCTAAATCTCCTAATGGAGCTTGACAGCAGTGGGATTAAAAGCAGAAGCATTGCGTCCAAAAAGTAGTGAGTAAGATCTCATCACCTTGCAATCAGCCTCTTCCTTTAAAGAGCTGAACCATAAAATAAACCTTTGATTGGGATGGGTAGGTGGGTCGGAGAAAACCAACAGAGCAATTTTAAGAGCTGGAGGATTCAAAAGGAGGGTTGTACATATTCCATGGCAGGGAGAAGAAGGAAGAAGAAAGAGCACTAGAAAACAAAACTCTCATGGAGGTGAGGGGTAGAGGAGACTTCATCTTTACCCAGAAAAATGTATGTCTCATTCTAAAGAAGTTTGGGAAAACCTAACACAGAAAGTTCCAAGTCAAATGGGCAGCAGAGACCCTGTTTACAATTAACTTACCCCTAAAATCTGAACATAAAGTTAATTAAATTCAAATTGTGAAGCTCAGTTTTAATAATGCATGCCTTTTAAAGAACAATTTCATCCCAAGCCATTTGAATTTCTATGGAGTACTGATGGTCAAATGTCACTGAAGAAGAGCATATAAATACAGTATTGTGAAATGCTCCCCTTCAGTCACTAGAAGGACACAGGAGAGGATCGCCATAGGTCAGATATAGTCTGTCTATACCAGTTTCTTCTGACCTCTGATTTTATGTAGAAGGTCAGTTTATATTGCCCATATATTTTGGTAGTTGTTAATACTTTGTTCTCATGGCACTGTATCTCTAAACCAAAACTAAGAAATTCTTTCATTCAGTCTTGCAAGACACCTTCAGATCATCTTCTGTCGAAGGGCTGAACTTTACAGAGGACCACAAGCATCAGACTAGGTAATAGAAGGTATTCTTGGGCAGAACTGAGAATGAAACAGAACTGGGTTCTGCAGATTTGACATCTAGGATAAAAGGTTGTGCCATCTAGAAGAAGAAGAAGAAGAGTTGGCTTTTCTACCCCTCTTTTCCCACCCATTTAAGGGGACTCAAAGCAGCTGACAAAGCCTTCTATTCTTCTCCCCACAGCAGAACACCCTGTGAGGTAGGTGGGGCTGTGGAAGCTCAGAAGAGAGCTGTGACTAGCCCAAGGTCACCCAGCTGGCTTCATGGGGGAGGGCGGAATCGAACCTGGTATTCCCAGATACGAGTCCAGCTCCCTAACCACTAGACCATCTAGGGATGTAGAAGAATATTTTTTTGACATTCTCTTCAAGTCGATTCAAATAATTGAACATTCAATTCAATTCAAATTTAACAAAATTCAATTCGAATGAAGCAAATTCGAATCTATTTGATTTTTTTTTCGAATTTGCACTTATGGATGTCAACAACATGTTTAGATGTCCACAACATGAGTAACTGCATTAAGAGGTCACGGCATTAGAAATGTTGAGAATTGCTGGGTTAGACAAATTCATGGAGGACAAGTGTATCAATGGCTACTAGGATGGATGCCTAAGTACTTCCTTCAGGCTGGAAAGACAGGCAGAATGCCTCTCAAGGCCATTTGCAGGAAGCTGGTAAAAGTCTTGCCTTTGCCTTCTGCTTGAGGATGTCCAGGGGAAATTGGTGGACCACTGTGTGAGACAGGATGCTGGGTTAGATGGGATGTGGCTTGATACAGTGGGGGCCCTCTTATGTTCTTAGTCCAGGTATGAGAATCTCCATTAAGGCTCCAAATTTACACCTATGAGTTATAGTCTATGCTTCAGAAAATTTAAACAGTACGTGGTACTCTTCACTGCTCACCTCTAGCCTCCAGCAGTCCAAGGTATTTGGGATACCCAATGCATTAGGCCAGAAGCTTTCAGCATCTTAGTTAAAAGCTGCTAATGTTCACATCTTCCAGGGATTTATCTGAGCCTTTTAAAAATTCAGCTAAAGGAATAGCCGTTGCTGCATTCCTTCCCCTTCGCATACTTTCCTTCCAAATTACTTGCTTTTTCCAATTCCGCAGACGGCTCCTGTGTGCCAATCTATATACTTTACGTAGACCTTGAAGTTATAGATGCCTGGACTTGAGGATTGCTGATGAATTTTTTTTTTAAAGTTCTACCACATAGTCAACTAACATGCCAGATTAAGATCTTTTTCTCCCTTGAACTCCATTCCACCACATATGGTCGTTTTTATGTACATTGCTTTAAAATATTGCACTATTTTGGCTTGGGATCTGAATAACCTCCAGACATCGGTTACTTATTCTGCTGTATCTATGCTTTATTCCAGAATATGAAAATATAGCGAAATAAGTAATCAATGTCTGGATGCAGCCTGAGGAATATTCAGGTTGCATCCCCATTTAAGATTTAAAGAGCTTTGAATTCGTTGTCAGAGCTGAGAGTTCCCAAAGGATCAGTGGAATGCACAGTTTCTGAGGATTAAAGGTCCCAAAACACAGATTAGCTGTATTCAAAAAAAAAAAAAGTCTCACTGCTGGATTTAGAAATAATTCTCACTATTTGGCAATGGGGATGCAAGTAGTCTTTTGGGGATGGGCAACCATGCTTTAGGGGAGTTCTCATCACTTTCCCCTATGCCACTGATAAGCTGGGATTTCCCATCTGTTCCCTGGCTGTTTGCTAATGAGGTCCGGCTGCCTGAAAGACACGGGAGAGTTGTAACATTGTAACGAGCTCATTGTGCTCTGTCTACCCTTTCAACTATAGAAAAGAAAACAAAAGAGGGTGAGAGGAATCCTATTGCCTTTTGACTTCCACTGGAAGCTCAGTGTAACAAATTGACAGCTTCCCTCCAGGGGGTTCCAAAAGTGTGTCAGTTCTTAAAAGACTACCGACTTTAGGCTTATTAGTCCAATACCACCCAGCGGCTGAAAGTGTTAGTGAGCAGCTTGCAATGTAATGAGAGATCAGACAATACAATATAGTGAGATATCAGACCATAGCAGAGAGAGTCTGATTTTACTTAAAGAGACAGGGATCGGAAAGACTTTAAAATGCCTGCCATGTCAGGGACTCTTCTGCCAGTGAGTATAAGGCTTTGGAGATTTCCGTCCTGCTCCCCTCCTTCCTTCCTTCCTTCCTTCCTTCCTTCCTTCCTTCCTTCCTTCCTTCCTTCCTTCCTTCCTTCCTTCCTTCCTTCCTTCCTTCCTTCCTTCCTTCCACATGTCTTTTGGCTCCCTCTCTACTTCCCCATCACAATCTGAATCAGGCTTATATAGGGGATGGGGTTTGGATCCCTGCCCCAATGAAGTCAGGGTATGAGCGGGATTCTCCCCTGCAAGTCCGCATAATAAGCTGCCCGTGGGAACATGAAAAAAAATGGAGCTCACTGATGATTTAAAACACACGGATTAAAACCCAGAGTAAATTGTGCAGTGGGAACCTGCCCTCCGAGCACAATGTTAACACACAGTAAAGCCCATTCAAACTGGTTTACTTCAGAGTGTTGGTAGGGAATTCATTTCAGACCTTCTTTCAAAGGACAAACATTGATCTGTAAAAGCCCTGCATTGCAGGTTTCTCTGCCCCCTTCAGAATACAGCACTGAAGCATATATCTGAGGCAACCCCACTACATTTTCCTCCCTAAAAAGTGCTGAATACTATTGCTGGAAAACCCATCACTGCAAGTTTTCTGGCAATACCCTTTTTTTGCTGCCTTCTGGACAGGGCCACCATCATTGCTCTGTCCTCTGTGCATGTGCAGAGGCTGAAAAGGCATCCACACATGTGCAGAGGTGCTGCCATACACATCCAGCTATTTGGGACACCCAAATGTCCAGATGCATGCGGCAATATAAGGCAGGAGACCGTGCCGGCCATGCTACTCTCTAGCTAGGAGGCAGTAATTGAGCAGGGAAGATTGGTAACTTGTAGATTGGTACGTTCTAGACTGGACTACTGTAATGAGGTCTACATGGGGCTGCCCTTGAAGACAGCTCGGAAGCCGCAGCTGGTGCAGAATGCGGCTGCTAGATTGCTGACCGGAACAGCTGGCCGGATGCACATTACGCTAGTCTTAGAAGAGTTGCCTGGCAGCCAGTTTGCTACTGAGCCCAATTCAATGTGCTAACTTTAACCTGTAAGGCCCTAAATGGCTTGGGCCCAAAATATCTAACGGAATGCTTTCTTCCATATCAATCTGTCCATGCCCTAAGGTCTGCAGGGGAGGCCCTCCTGGTTGTCCCACCACCCTCAGTAGCAAAAGGTATAGGCACCAGGGATAGGGCCTTTTCTGTGGTAGCTCCCAGGGTGTGGAAGAGTCTCTCTCCTGTGGTGTGCCAGACACTTTCAGTTTATGCATTCAGGAGAGCAGTGAAGACGCACCTCTTCGCCCTGGCCTTTGGTTAAAGAAGGAATGGCTTTTCCTTCCCACATTCAGGCATTGTTATGGTTTAATATTTTCATGTTATATGTTCGCTGGTTTTTAATGCTGTAACCTGCCCTGAGACCTTTGGGTATAGGGCAGGATAAAAATTCAAATAAATAAATAAATAACAAGAAATCCGGATGTGGCCTCTGCGTCTAAGAAGAACCTAATGATTGGCTTGAGTTGGTCATCTGACATGTCTCCATCTGGCCCTGTCTAGTGGGCTAAGTTCTATTTTCAAGTCTTCTTCTCTGGTACATTTTTCTCTCTGTTTTTCATCAGTCCTGCTGTTGCCTGGAATAGCAGTGTCAATGATAAACACTTTGTCTTTCTCCACGATTGTGATGTCTGCCGTGTTACGGTCCAGTGTTCGATCAGTCGGAAGTTGGAAGTCCCACAGTAGTTTGGCTTGCTTGTTTTCGACCACTTTTACTGGTTTATGGTCCCACCACTTCTTTGCCACTGGTAGATGGTAGTTCTGGCATAGGTTCCAGTGGATCAATTATGTCACTACATTGTGCCTCTGTTTATAGTCCGCCTGTGTGATCTTTTGGCAGCAGCTCAGAATGTGGTTGGCCATTTCATCAGCTTCCTTACAGAGCCTGCACTTTGGGTCTTCAACTGATTTCACAATTCTAGCTTTGATGACATTTGTTCTGATAAGTTGTTCTTGTGCAGCGAAAATTAGTCCCCCTGTTTCCTTCTTCAGTGTTCCGTTGGTCAGCCACAACCAGGCCTTTTCCTTATCCACTTTGTCTTCAATCTTCTCCAAGAACTGTCCGTGCAGTAGCTTGTTGCGCCAGCTATCTGTCTGGTTCTTGGTTTGCTGCCCTTTAAGGGGCTTCCTGTTATTTACTTCAATCAGGGCTAATTCTTGGCTTTCTATCATCATCATCATCATCATCATCATTATTAAGAAGAAGAAGAGTTGGCTTTTCTACCCCACTTTTTTCACCCATTTAAGGGGACTCAAAGCGGCTGACAAAGCTTTTCTATTCTTCTCCCCACAACAGAACACCCTGTGAGGCCGGTGGGGCTGTGAGAACTCAGAAGAGAGCTGTGACTAACCCAAGGTCACCCAGCTGGCTTCATGGAGGAGGAAGAACAAGAAGAGTTGGCTTTTCTACCCCATTTTTCTCAACCAATTAAGGGAACTCAAAGTGGCTGACAAAGTTTTCTAATCTTCTCCCCATAACAGAAAACCCTATGAGTTAGATGGGGCTGTGAGAGCTCAGAAGAGAGCTGTGACTAACCCAAGGTCACCCAGCAGGCTTCATGGGGGAAGGCGGAATCAAACCCAGTATTCCCAGATAAGAGTCCAGCTCCCTAACCACTAGACCAAAGTTTATTCATAAAGTGTTATAGTTGTACAAAGTGCTGCACAAAAATAAATGGAATTAAATTAGAACAATGAAGTACAAATAAGCAAAGTTAAAATTACAAAAGTAACAAAAATTAAAATTATAACATATAAATAAATACAATCAAGGCTCAACTTCTGACTTGCATCTGTATCCCATGGTATGGTATGACTCATGTCAGCCTCCAACCAGCACAACAAATTATAGTATCCCAAATATTACTGAAATGAAGGTGAAATAAATGTAACTTGTTGTGGTCTTTAAAAATCCTCATCTGTAAATACTGATGCCAAGTGACCACTGTGTAATTACTGAATATTCAGGAATTTTCTGTTTTTTATTTGACATCCAATGAAATCTTACCCAGATAACTGGCAAACTATTTAACGTCATGAGGGCATATGCATATTTATACTTAAAATGTAAATATTTAAAATGCCCAGCTGACTCACACACAGAATTACTCAGATGCAATAACACACTACATCCAAGCGACACACTATTTGCTTGGGAGTTTCATGGTTCTCTGAACAAATATTTGAGCCCCTGACAGGTTTGAGCAAACTGTTCCTCAGCCATCTATGTAATGTTCCTTCTTGTCTTTTATCTCTCCCATTTTTATTAATATTAGAAGGATAATCACTCAAGGTTTACTCTTCCATTCATCTCAGATAAGATACTTTTATTATCACCAGATTGTTATGGTAATTAAGCTGCCAACATCTTCCTTCCCAACGAGGGCTCCCAGAGAAATCTCAGGAGACAGAGAAATATATATACAGATACAAAACTTCCATACAAAGAGCAATGTAGTCGGACCCCCATATCCACCAATTTGGTAACCATGGTTTCAGGTAACCACAGCTACTGGATCAGCCCCACCCCACCCCATCCCCCATGGGCAGCATAAGGGGAAAGCATAAGGGGAAAGCACCCAGAAGCGGAAAGCCTATTTTGGCCTCCAGAAGGCCTATTTCCACCTCCATAGAGCATTGGAACAGGCACGTGACATCACCGGAATCAGTCCCAAAATGCAAGAGGATTCATGGGAGGGGAGGGGAGGCGCCCAGTGGCATCACACACCTATTCCAATGCTCTCCGGAGGCCAAAATAGGCCTTCCAGAGGTCAGAAAAGCACTTCTGGTTCTTGGGTTGCACAGGACATGAACGGTGAGCATCGGACATGAAACCCGCCTGCTAATGACGTGAGAGTCAGTCTCCTCCCCTAATAACCCGGGAGCATCCCCAAGCCTCCAAAATTATGCGGGCTTGCCTCCCAAACCGTAGTGAGAACAGTTTTCTTCAGGAGTAAATTTACTGCAGATTTGGGCGATTTGTTCCCCGTGTAGCCCAGTTTGGGGGCTTTGCATGGGGACGCTCTGTGTCAAATTCAGATTTGATTCAGACTATAGAGTGCATGGGGATGCGACCAAAGCTTTGTCAGCTGCTTTGAGTCCCCTTAAATGGGTGAGAAAAGCGGGGTAGAAAAGCCAACTCTTCTTCTTCTTCTTCTTAGGCCGCTAATAGTTAGATACACCCTATCTATATCTACTTCTTAATAAATAGTTAATTTTAAAAGCACAACCACCTTGTGTGTGCTAGTTATTAGCTCCAATGCTCCAAAAGTAGCAAGCAAGACTGCAACCATCAGCTTGTCTTTAAAGCTCAGCAAAAGTAGGAAGATGTAGAGTTGGCGTTTCTACCCAACTTTTCTCATCCATTTAAGGGGACTTAAAGCAGCTTACAAAGCTTTCTGTTCTTCTCCCCACAAAAGACACCCTGTGAGGTAGGTGGGGCTGTGAGAGCTCTCTGAACAGAGCTGTGACTAGCCCAAGGTCACCCAGTTGGCTTCCTGGAGGAGTGTGGAATCAAACCCAGATTTAGCAGTCTAATCACAAGATACTGCAGATACTGGCAGCATAAACAAATACAGGCAACTATTACAAAATTTATTGTGTGTCCTTTTATATTTTTAACCAAGTGTTTGCATTGTAAAGAAGAGCAAGTTTATTTTATTTTATTTAGCCTGTATTTGTAATGATTCATGTTGGCCAAGAAAAAGACATTAAAAAGATCATCCCCTCTCCACAAACAGGAATTATGAAGCTTCCCACTCCATGCCCAGGAAAAACCAGTATTCCCAATGGACAAGGCTTAAAACATAGGCATTTTAAGCTTCACATTCAAAGTTGCCTAGCAAAATATTTTCATGAAACACTTATAAATATTGTAGACCGTGAGACAATGTAGCATTCCCTGAAGTGTACATCTCTTTGTTAACAAGCTTCTGCCAGTAAACGTGAACATCTCAAACGGGCATTTGATCTAGCAGAACGCCCGTCCACTCCCCGGATCTAGAAACTGCTCAGATGAGGTTCTACTTCTGCTTGACTTCAGGAAAACCAAGACCTTTTCCCGGGGCTCGCCTTCTGTTCCTCAGCTGTTCCCTCGCAAGTCAAACAAGAGAAGCCCAGGCTTCCCACCACCGCGCAGGGCTTGACGGAACCTCTGTGTCTGGAATTTGGCAGCTACAGTAGCACTTTGTTAAAAACTGAAATGAGCTGTCATTTCCCAGCCTCTTCCTTCCAGTGCCAAATGCTTTCTGACAGCCCATTTAAAACTCAAAGCACTTGCATTTACCATCTCTGCAATAGAACTGCTGACTGTAACAATAGAGGAGAAAGGAAGGGGGGGGAAGCAAAATAAACAACAAAAAACAGGTTAGAGGATGCTATGGGATATCTGCCTCCATCTTCTCTCAGGACATCTGGCACCCAAGTTCTATCCCATCGTCACATCTCTGTACTGCCATATTTCTTATTTGTTTATTTATTTGTTTGTTTGTTTGATTGTATTTCTATCCCGCCCTACACCCGAAGGTCTCAGGTCTTGCCTCAACTACTCCCCTATCTGATCTCAGCCAGTCAGCAGTGTGTTCATCTCCTAGCACAGCTTCTATTTCCTGCCTCTTGTTTCAATTATCGTGTTGCGCCCTCCCTTAAGATGCTAAAGCAATGACAACTTGGAAGCAGGCATACTTATTTGTTTGTTTGTTTACATTTTTATCCCACCCTATACCTGAAGGTCTCCGGGCAGGTAACCACATCTTAAATCAAACATCATTAAAACAATAACAGTATGTATTAACACAATAGCATCGGCAAGTGGGAAGGGAAAGTGTATCCCCCATATAACCAAAGGCCAAGGCAAAGAGGTGCATCTTCACTGCCTTCCTAAACGTGTACAGTGAAGGTGATAGATGCACCTCAAAGGAGAGACTATTCCATAGCCTAGGGGCCATCACTGAGAAGGCCCTCTCCTGGGTGTCCACCCCTTTTGCTGCTGAGGGTGGTAGGACAACCAGGAGGGCCTCCCCTCCAGATCTTAAGGTACAGGCAGGTCAATATGGGAATAGATGTTCCTTCAGATATTCAGGGTCTACGTCATTTAAGGCCTTGCAAGCGAGAGTTAACACATTGAATTGGGCTCAGTACTCAAGCCCACCAAGCACAAATCCATGCAAAGAATGTCAAACATAACTGTCGCTGAATTTGGCTCCGCCACAGCTTCCTGGTAAAGCATGGCCAAACAACTGGCTGCTGGCAGTACAGGGGGGAACCACAAAGCTGTTGGAGTAGACTGATTGATCGTGCCAAACTGGGCTTCAATCCGTAACCAAAACCCAATCTGGCACAATGAAAGGAGTTCAAATGTGGCACCCTTACTACAGTTTTACTCTTATGTCTCTGCTCTGGTCTACTGATTTTCATGACAGTTCAGACTAGATTCAGGTGCAATCCCAAAAGGTAGGAAAGGACTACGTTGAGTTTCACTTCATTATGCACTGGGGGCCATTTCAGACAAGACTTATCTTTGGCTTATAAGGCCCTAAATGACTTGGGCCCCAAATATCTAAAGGAACACCTTCTCCCATATCAACAAGCCCATGCCTTAAGATCTGGAGGGGAAGCCCTCCTGGTTGTCCCACCACCTTCAGGGGTAAAAGGAATGGGCACCCAGGGGAGGCTATGGAATAGTCTCCCCCTTCAGGTGCGCCAGGCCCCTTCATTGTATGTGTTTAGGAGGGCAGTGAAGACGCACCTCTTTGCCCTGGCCTTCGGTTAAATGGGAATATTCTCTCTTTCCACTTTACAGACACTGTTATTGCTTTAACATATACTGTTGTTTTAATATATATCTGATTATAAATGTTAACTGCCCTGAGACCTTCAGGTATAGGGCAGGATAGAAATGCAAATAATAAA
>MTQE01001134.1:7807619-7832622 GCA_014337955.1 Aspidoscelis marmoratus | reverse complement strand
AATAAATAAATAAATAAATAAATAAATAAATAAATAAATAAATTTAGATCATACCTGCTCTGTCCGGTTGTGATCACATGGGGCTTTTTTGGGGTGTCCATTTTCAAAGTGCATCACACTATTTAAAGAATAGGTATTTAAAAACCTTCTACCTCACTTCTGCATCTTTGCCTTCAGTGTTCATCACTCATTGGCCACCTTTGGTTTGAGTTTCCATGGCCCTGATCGGCTGGCTAGCCATAGCAGCAATTTATAGGCTGGGATTTACTACGGGAGCCTCTGTAGCTTCCCACTCAACTGAACCCAAAAGTGAGGCACCCCTAGAGTGATGAATTCCTGTCCGGGAACAGAATCAATGGTTTCATAAATCATTTTTTGATATTTTATATCTTTCCCTTAAGTCTCAAATTAGCCCTGGGATGACCCTTTTATCATATCTGATCGCAGCCACAGTCTTGATTGTAGGTGATACCATTGCATATCTATATCCCATCATGCCACAGAGCAGCAGGCACATGATCCCACCCCCTTTGAACTCAGGCTTGTATCTAATTCCCAGTCTTCTGCAAGGATACACTAATTCCTATCCCATTAGACTCAGTATTCCCCCAACCTGCAGTAAATTCCATGGTCACTGAGATGCCACCATATTAAGAACATAAGAGAAGCCCTGCTGGATCAGGCCACAGCCCATCTAGTCCAACATCCCATCGCACACCGTGACACACCAAATGCTATGGGCATCTGAAGCACAGACAAGGACAAACCTTTTCCTGCTCTCAAATCCCAGGAAATGGCCTTAGAAGCATCCAATTTGTTCCCCCAGCCAGAAAGATGTACCTAGGCATCCATTCTAGTAGCCATTGATACATCTGTCATCCATGAATTTGTCTAACCCTACCTTAAAGCCATCTAGACTGGTAGCTGTCACCACCTCTTCCAGCAGCAAATTCCATAAACTGATGACTCTGGGTGAAGAAACACTTCCCCCTGTCAGACCTGACTCTCCTACCCATCAGCTTCATAGAGTGCCCCCTGGTTCTAGTATTGTGTGATAGAGAAAAGAAATTTTCTCCATCCACCTTTTCTATACCATGCATAATTTTATATACTTCAATCAGGTCCCCTCTTAAATGCCGCCTTTTCAGACTAAAGAGGCCTAGGTGTTGCAGCCTGCTTTCATAAGGGAGGTGTTCCAGACCCTTAATCATTCTGGTTGCCCTTTTCTGCACCTTTTCCAGTTCCACAATATCCTTTTTGAGGTGTGGTGGCCAGAATTTTACCAATATTCCAAATGTGGCCTCACCATAGTTTTATAAAGAGGTAAAATGACACTTGCTGACTTGTTTTCTATTCCCTTCCTAATTATTCCCAGCATATTCCAGTAGTTCTCAGAAGGTGTTCCCCTCACTGACCAACACAGAATTTTGGCTTCAGTCGAACAAACACAACCCTAAGCCTCTAGATTTTCTTCCTGGGTTAGAATCAATTCTGGTGATATTTATTCCAAGCTGATTCTCTGCACTTTAAGCAAAAAATACAGGCAAAGACTTCACACATCTGATCTATATATGTAGTAGGATGAAAGAATAAATCTACGCCGGGGCAAGGAGATATACACCCTGCTAACAAAAATAAGGAAAAAATAGCACATTGGAAACTTGAATTTACATTTTGTTGGGTTTTTAGTCTGAAGGCAAGTTGTAACATGAAACAGTTGGCAGTTCACACCACTTGCTAATTTAGAAGCCTTGGTCTTAATTCTGCCATATGAATTGCTCACAACTGATGCCATTAAAAGTAAATAGATTTCTAGCCATCTATGGATGCACAAGGAATCCTGGAAGTGACCTCAGATGAGAGTTACATACTAGGGATGCGCATGAAACATTCCAAATTTGATCGAATTCGGTCGAATTTGGACATTAGAGCTCCAATTGAATGTCTATACATTCAGATTTAACATTCAAACGAGTTTTCAAATCTTTTGAATCATTTGTATGAATTTTTGGACAATCGTATGCAGACGGATACGTACACATTGCATACGTAGCTGTACGCATCGTATTCATATCTGTACGCATTTGTGCAATTGCGTACGGGCCAAAAACGAGATGCCTACGGGATAAAAATGGGATGCGTACATATACGTAAGGATGTGTATGGACACATTTGAATGTTGTCAGCATTCGTATCTTTAAATACTAATAAAAAAATTCATACGAACAGATTCAAATCAAATCAAATCCTGAAAATTGCATTTGTGCGCACCTCTATTACATACTTTTCCTTTGCTGCCCTGCAGAACTATTGTTCTACTGTAGTGGCAGTTCACAGACCAGCACCCATAGGACAACCAGGAAAGAGTGAGGCTACAGTCGGAAACTTTGCTTTGGTCTTGGGGCAAGTCCACATGGTCTCGTATACCAGCCACCAACGCCACACATGTGTGGTTGTCTTTTTTGGTCCCTGCAGACACATGATAGCCAGGGTCAGCATGGCAACTCCATCCAGAAGGTAAGTTAAAGCGCTATTTTGGGGAAACTTGTGATCAGTCAGGTTTTCTTGAACTATAGTGGCTTTTCACAGTCCTATTTCAGGGCTATGGTGGAGACGACACGGGTAAGTGCAGCAACGCGACCATATCCCAGACATTATTGTGCTATATATCCCCCATTTGGAGGAGGGTTTAGCCTGCCTCTCCAGCCATTATGCCTTGCTGCCCTTCTAGACAAGCCATCTTGCCTACTTATACGTATATTTTCCTTGGAGCTTCATGATAAGATGAGAGGAAACACAGGATTACCTACAACATTGGTTGGGAAATAATAAAAGAAGCAGGCAAACCAGCTTCTTTAATACCTCTGTAAAATCTCTGAGCACAGCTAGCTTAAGAAGAGACCTGGAATGGGATATTTATTGAGCAATTCTGCTCTAAGGCCACATCAATACATATGTAGTGAACTACGACCCTACGCAGCATTGGATTCCATTAGAAGCTCCCTTGGAGCACACACCTCAATGGAGTTTACCATGCCCTAGCTTTCAGGAACAGCTGGAGTGAGAGGGAACATTCTGTTGAAGTTCAGTTTTTAATTCACTTGAAACATTTTTGTTGCCTCCCCAGGGAACTGCAATGTGCAGTAATCCTGTTTGATAAAACACCACCTGTTAACAGCTACGCCACTAACTTACTCCAAGTATCACCACCACTGATTGCTCTCATGCTAAAAAAACAAGGAAGGATCTGTTCTCTGGATAGAACTTGTGTGTGGGATAGGTTCTTCGGTCACCTTGCAGCATTCGGGAAGTATATGTAACTCATCTCTTTTAGGGAATTTTTTTTTTTTGCATTCGAATTTGAGTTGAATCAAATGTCAAAACACCCCATTTGATTCAACTGTTTAAAATCCATATGCAATAAAAAAATGACTTGAATCTGTTACATTCGAACCTATTCACTCAAATCTTAGATATGAATTTGAAGATACGAATGTCGACAACATCCGTATGTGTTATATGTATTTGTACGCATTTTATATGCATCCTGTTTTATTCCGTACGCATCCTGTTTTTGTTCCGTATTATAAGCGCAAATGCGTACAGATATGTATGCTTTTCGTACAGATACATATTTGCAGTTATCTCTGCCAGGATAGGCTCAAAGGGATCCTGGGAAAGGGGTGGTGCAAGCACGGTTAGCACTGTGTTGGCCTGTCACCATGGCAATGGCATCATACAGGCACATTGGTGCCATTGTAGTGGTTCTCTGATGGCAGTCAGGTATGCTCCTAGATGGAGCATACACAATGCACAGAGACGCTTCCCTACTAGAAGTGTTTCCAGGAGTGCTGAAGTTTCCCATGGTCATGGAACGGGAGTAGGACGGGAAGCCTAAGACAGTTCACGACGCTTTGAGCATTCACACAGAGGGGCGCAGGGATGCATGTAAACGCATTCCGGAGCGCCCGTGTGCGAATGCTCAAAGCGTCGTGAGCTGTCTTAGCCGGCAAACGACGGCAAGGGGCGGGGAGACAGCTGAGGAGGCTCCCGCAGCCGGTGCTGGCTGAAAACAGCTGATTGTCAAAGCTGCGCCGGCGGGGGAGGCAAGCCCGCGGCTGTTAGGGAGAGAGAAACATGCGCGAACGCTTCTCCTCCCGAACGCCTGCGGGCAGTTCGTGCGCACCCAAACGCATGTAGAGCAGTTTAAAGTGCTCTACATTTGGAACGCGCGGAAGACAGCTCCGGACATGCCGGGACGCAAACTCGTCCGCAGCAAAGCGAATGCTGCGCCCGGAGCTGTCTCCCGCGCATTCCAAACCTGAGTGTGCAAAAACGTCTCAGGTGTGCAACCTGCACACTCCATTCACATCTCTTCCGGATGGAAGACATTCAAATGGAGCATGTGACCACTGGCACTAGAATTGCCATGGCTCTAGAATTGCCTCTTGAGTGGAAGTGATTCACACTTAGTTGGCAGTTGTGTTAAATAAATTCTGGACCACACTTAGCTCCCAGCAAATCATCATTTATTTTGTGACACAAATATAATGCATGCAAGGGAAGGAGAGAAAGGACCTCCTTCCCCTTTTAGAGATAACCCCAGAGTTAATATAATGTTGCTTGTCTCCACCCACAAGGGTTTACTAAAGGCTAACTGGAACAATTTTGCAACCATAGCAAGAGAAGGACCTTGTAAATGCCAAATAAAATGTTGTATTTGCAGCAAACAATTTGTACTCTTGTGGTTTTTGTTCTTCCCATTGCCCTGTTTCCTGTACATTCTTGAGATTACAGGACCTTCCTATAACTGTCAGATTCCTCTTAAAGGTCAGCTTACGAAATCTCTATAATATAAGGCTATTATTACTTAGATTAATATGGCTTTACAGTGATCATTTCTGAGGATCTTTATTTTATAATCCATACTTGGAGAAATTCTGGCTAAGTTTGGGATAGACTGGACATTGCGAAATGTGGACACCCAGTCTATTGCAGACTTTACCTGGCCATTGCTTTGAAGAAAGGTGAGAATTGGCCTTACATCTAGCTTTGCCACCTTGTGTCAATTTTTAGCTCCATCTGGCAGCTACTGAAGCAATGCAGTAGTCTGGTTACAGGCCAGAGGGAATAGCTAAAAGGTTTTCATTGTCTCTATGTGGTTTGTGTCATCATGGATGGTTGTCCAACTGATTGGCTTATTGTCACTTTTATTTGCAAGTTACCTTCCTTGCTAGTAAACAACCTTGAACATGGTTTTTGAAAACTTTGTATTTCCCTCCTGACTGCCAGGGCTCTGTATTTTGAATTCAACATCTGATTAGGGATGTGCACAAATGATTTTTTTGTATTTGATTCATATCAAACTGAATTCCAGAAAATTTGTATTCGTTTGAATAGACCCCCTTCGAATGTGGTAGGATTTGTATTCAATACAAATGTTCAATCCCATACAAATCCCATACAAATGCATATGGATCCCATACAAATGTATACTAATAGCATATGGATCCTGTATACGAATGCTTTCAAATAGTGTACAAATCCGGTAAGAAGCTTCATACGAATGTATCAAAACATCTGATTTGAATTCGAATGTGCCGACATTAGATTCAAATTCAAATGTCTAAATTCAGGCAAAATTCAAATGCTACAAATATTCATGCACATCTCTACTGCTGGAAAAGTTTTGCCCTTGTCTCTGCTTGAGGTGCCCATGAGCATTTGGTGGGCCGCTGTGTGCAATGGGATGCTGGACCAGATGGGCTGTGGCTTGATCCAGTGGGCTTCTCTTATGTTCTCATATGTTCTTGTGTTCTGATCAATCAAATTTGCAGTTTTTCCCATTCATTGCCCACAATCCCCTGCTTGCTTCTCTTCCAAAAGGTATAAAAAGGCTACATTCACCCCATTCATTAAATGGTGGTCCTTTCTCCTCAACTTTGCTGACCATCAGCGGTGGTCTTCTTCTCATCTGCTGGGCATCACTGAAATCAGCATTGCTGAAGTCTACTTGACATCGATAAAGAAGAGTGTGTCGCAGGACCATTTCAAAGCCTCAAGCATACTCTTCCTCCCTTGCTCCCACACCAAGGCCGGAGATCTTGGTTCATCTGCCTCCATCTTCTCCAACTGAAGAGAGAAGCCTCAGCTTGACTCCTCTTTCCCTTTTGTCCCCAAAGTCACTTTCTGTGTTTTACAGCTTCATGCAGTTGAATATCACTTCTGTACTTCCCTGCAGCTGCTCCAAGATCAGATCACTTGGGAAGACGTCTTCCTTTCTCTCTCTCCCCTGATTCTTCTGTCTCTGCTGCAGCCTCTACAGATTTTTATGACAGTTCAGACTGGATTTAGTTGTACTCCAGAAAGGTAAGAAAGTACTGACTAGTAACTTACTCTAAGAACAGACACTGTTTATATGTCTATAAACTGATGGGGGGCTGAGCTTTCTGCAACACACCAGGGAAAGGTTCTTGGACTTTTGGTGGACGGCAAAATGAAGGTGTCAGTCCAGTGTGCAGCAGTGCCAAAAAAACCCCCAAAACCCTAATTCAGTTCTGGGAATAATTAGGAAGGGACTAGAAAACAAGTCAGCAAGTATGATTTTGCCTCTTTATAAATCTATAGTGAGGCCACATTTTGAATATTGTGCACAATTGTGCACCACACTCAAAAATGTTATTGTGGAACTGGGAAAGGTGCAGAAATGGGCATGTTGGATTGCAACACCTAGGCCTCTTCAGCCTGGAAAGAAGGGACCTGACTGAAGTATATAAAATCATGAATGGTATAGAAAAGGTGGATAGAGAAAATTTCTCTGTCATACAACACTAGAAGCAGGGGGGATCTATGAAGCTGATGGGCAGAAGAGTCAGATCCGACAGGGGGAAGTATTTCTTTTCCAGAAGGTCAGCAGTCTGTGGAATTTGCTGCCAGAACAGGTGGCAACAGCAACCATCCTAGCCAGCTTTAAGAAAGCATTAGACACATTCAGGGATGACAGGTGTATCAATGGCTACTAAAATGGATGCCTAGGTACATCTGAAATTCATTTGAATGTTAAAATTAGAATGTGTAGAGGTTCTATTCGAATTTGAATGTCCACATTCAATCGAATTTGATCGAATTTTGAATGTTTAGGACATTCATGCACATCCCTATGTTTTGAGTGTCAATTGCTACTTGGAATGTTTCAAAATAGTCATGTTCATATCCTTACATGCAACACCTTCCAAAATCCCCTCTTCTGTACTTATGTTGGTTTGTTTGTTATACTCATATTTGAATTGCCAAGCTAGCTTGACACAAGCTGGCTTGTTGCAAACAATTCTGCTTCCCTCCAACTCACCATAAGTCAAGCCAGGGTGAAATAATATGAGATTGGCAGCAAGCTCAGAACTATGACAGCTTTCTGTCAGAGGGAGGGAACAGTTGATTACACACATTTCCCCCCCCCCATTCTGTAATTACTGCTGTCTTCATGGGTGGAACTATGTCACCCTTGTGGACAATGTCATCATACATGCACCCAGAGAGCTTCAGATCACCTACACAATGAGGAAAGCCTCAGACCACCACTCTGAGGAGGCGGCAGTGGTGGTGGTGACAGAGGTGGTGTGTGGAAACACTTGCCTTGTGAGCAGACTGGTAGGTGGGAACGTGCCCTTAATCTCCATAAAGCCAAGGATTGGCTGACTTAAAATGAATACGTCCATGCAGTTACCTTGGCTAAGGAGATGCAAGTGGTTTGCCATCCATGGAGACGCCTAGAATCAAACCCAAGAGCTCTCCTTTCCAGGCAGTTGCTCCACCACTAGCCTACGGCCAACAGAGTAATCAGCCATCAAGTTGCATTTTCTCTTGTTCTTCAGGACCAAAGGAGCAATGGGATTGGAGAAAGACTTTCATTGGAAGATTCATTTTGGTGTTTCTAATTACAGTTTGAACCACAAAGGATCAATGTGATTTGGCAAGATCATCATACAGCTTCCAATCAGAGCATCATACTCCATCCCATTAGGGATGTGCAAGAATCGAATACTTGAAAATTCCATTCAAATTATTTAAATTCAAATTTAACAAAATTCAATTTGAATTAAGCAAATTCAAATCTATTCGTTCAAATTTTTTATTCAAATTTGCACTTACAGATGTCCCACACACATCTTCCTGATATCTGTAAACATCTGTATGCATCTGTACATGTGAGTATGCATCCCGCAGTTATCCCGTACCCAACCCGTTTTCATCACGTACGGATCCATACAAATGTGTACGGGTGCGGGAAAGGTGCGGATCTTCAAGTACGCATTGTGTACGAACCCGTACAACATACGAATGTCCGGATCATTCAAATGAATAGACCCAAAATTCCAAAATTCAATTTGAACGTTTAAATTCTGAATTTTGGGAGATTCTATTCAAATTTGAATGTCAAAATTCAGCACATTAGATCGAATTTTGAATGCCTACGAATATCCGTACACATCCCTACATCCCATCATCTCTGCAGGAGTGCTCCACGAACTGCCACTGTAAGGGTGTACACACAAACATGCACATGCATGCATGCACGCACACACACACACAGCAGATAACATGTTAATTCAAGTTTACACCCACCCCACATTTTTTTGTCCAAGGAAAATTTTGAAAAGAGTCAATCAATGCTTTCGTTGGCAAAGGACATGTGACTCCATAAATTTTTCTAACACGCTTCTTTCAAAAACACTCAGATCTATGAACCGGGGCACGGCGTTTAACAGCCCTAGCTACACTGTATACTCGTTGCACTGAAGGTGCTTGAAATATTTAAGGCAAAGCATTAGGGTTGCAAAGGACAGAAGAATAAGCAGATGGAGGGAAGAGAGATGGGAGAACAAGGATGAGAGGCAGAAAAAGCAGTAATTAAAACAGAATAAATACAAGCACAATTGCAGTCATGACAGCAAGGAAGAGGAACAAAACTACTGCTTAGGAACTGAAGATGGCTTCATATATACTTCAGCCTGCCAACTAAAAGTGTCCCACTGTGCAACTTCCATTCATTTTTTTCCCCAAAAATTTAATACACGTTGCAGTGCAATCCTGATGCACTTTATGGAAAGTCTTCACTGAATGCAAAACTTCCTTCTGAACAAAAGCTATTAGGATTAAAACATCTTTGCAAATGCCCTGAATGAGCCAGTTTGGTCTAGTGGTTAAGGAGATGGACTCTTATCTGGGAATACCGGGTTTCATTCCGTCCTCCCCCATGAAGCCAGCTTGGTGACCTTGGGCTAGTTACAGCTGAGCTCTCACAGCCCCACCTACCTCACAGGGTGTTCTGTTGTGGGGAGAAGAATAGAAAGCTTTGTCCGCTCCTTTGAGTCCGTTAAATGGGCCAGAAAAGCATGGCAGAAAAACCAACTCTTCTTCTTCATTAATTATTATTATTATTATTATTATTATTATACTATTACATTCCCCCCACCCTTCCTAACACGCCCCAGGCAAATCATATTACTCCCTTCCAACAACCATGAAAGGTAGACTTTCACCCAAAGTCACCACAGAGTAGAATTCCAACTAGGGATGTGCACAAATATTCAAAATATTCATTACTCATTTGAATTCGTACAGATCCAGACACTTGTATATGAATCAAATGTTCGGACACTTGAATTTCCGAATTTGAATGAATATGAATATCTCGAGTTATTCATACAAATAATGCAGACATTTGTATCTGTATGGATATGTGTGCATCGCGTATGTACCCGTACACGTCCCGTCTGTATCCATATGCATTTGTACGGGATGAAAACACAATGCATACAGGATGTGTATCACGGGATATGTATTGAATATTCAAATGAATATATACAAATGTATTCCTATCGAATTGAATGTCTGGATACTCGTTTTTCATTATTCAGACAAATTTGGATCTTTGAATATTCAATTCATTACAAATCAAATGTCAAAAATTGCATGTCTGCACACCCCTAATTCAAACCCTACTGAAAGTGCAATTAATATGAAGATGATGAGGGCATGCAATTTCAGAAAAGGTCTCTTATAACATTTCAGGTAAAATTCACTCACTCTGCAGGGCCCAAACACATATAAACATGTCTGAGTTCTGTGTGCAACATTAAAGTTTAGTGATCTGGAAAGCATGTCCTATGAGGAAAGGTTGAAGGATCTAGGAATGTTCAGCCTGCAGAAGAGAAGACTGAGAGGAGACATGATAGCAGTCTTCAAGTATCTGAAGGGCCGTCACAGTGCAGAGGGATCGTCCCTATTCTCACTTGCAAAAGATGGGAGGACTAGAAACAATGGGATGAAACTTCAAGGGCGTCAATACAGATTAGATATTAGGAAAACCTTCCTGACTGAGAAGGTGATCAGTCAGTGGAATAGGGTGCCACAGGAGGTAGGGAGTTCTCTTTCACTGGAGGTCTTCAAGCAGAGGCTGGGATGGTTTAGGAAATCCTGCATTGAGGAAGGGGTTGGACTCAGTGACCCTAGAGGTCCCTTCCAACTCTATTATTCTATGAAAATATTTTCTCTTTCTGAAAACAGAGGATTATTTGCTCACTTCCTCTTGGTTTATCCAACAAAAGAACTGGAAAAGAGTATCTCAGGTGGGAATCACAAAGTGGAACAGTGCTATGCCGATGAACTGATGCAGTTCTCCCCTTAATTAGATTTTCAGGGCTAAATATTTCAGTGTACCAACAGCTTCCAAGGAAGCACTGCATTGGACCTGTAAGCATTGTCCTATACTTGAGTGCTATCTAGTGGCCAAAGGCTAGATCACAAGAATGTGCCTCAGAAGTTCATATTTTCCAAAAGCAATATAGGCTCAAAATCAAATATAAGTTACAGAAGAACATAAAAAGGAGCCCTGCTGGGCTGGGCCACAGACCGTCTTGTCCATCATTCTTTCTCACACAGTGGCCCACCACTTATGGGCATTCCGAAGCAGAGGACATAGTCAAGACCTCCATCTGTTCATGAAGGTTTAGATCACATTTAGCCATCACTTCTTTCTATAGCAAATGGGAGCTGAAAAGAACAACAACAAAAGCCCAAATATAATATTGAACCTAGATTGCAGGGTTCCAGACTGACTCACAAAATCTTCACCCAAAACCGTAAGAACAATTCAGTAAAACATATTGAGATAATGGATCAGAAAGGAGATTATAAGGAAGAAGAGCTGGCTTTTCTACCCTACTCTCCTCACCCATTTCAGGGGATTCAAAGTGGCTGGCAAAAGCTTTCTGTTCTTCTCCCCACAACAGAACACCCTGTGAGGTAGGTGGGGCTGTGAGAGCTCAGCTGTGACTAGCCCAAGGTCACCCAGCTGGCTTCACAGGGGAGGGTGGAATCAAACCCAGTACGCCCAGATAAGTTGGACAGAAAGGAAATAATCTGTAAAAGATCCGATATGTACATTGACAAGCAAATTCAAATTTATTTCTGAGTTCTGATTCCAACATCTAAAAAGGAGCATCCTGTTTTCTATAATGAGGAGGGGTTTTACCTTGTGTCCCTCAGATATTGCTGAAATACAGCCATCAGCCAGCCAGGAGAAAGATCTGCTTGGATCTGCTCTGTGACTCCCTTTCAAGATCTGATTTGTTTTCTCCAAGGTGAAGGGCCACTGCCTGTATATCTTGTGTTCCTGCTGAAATGAAATCATACCTGCTCACTTTTCTCGTGGATTGAGCCTCTCTCTGGCTGCCACGGTAGACACAGCAACAGATAGCCCACTATGCTTTCATTATGGGAATCCTTGTATCTGTCAAGGCCTGTGGAAAAGTATTACTGGGAACCACTGAACTGAACCCTAGTTTGCACTCTATCCTTCACCTTCTGTTATCATCAATAAATGGAGGAACCCTGTATGAGCAGTTGTGTGACTTCTTGACGGGTTCTCGATCCCGGGCAGAGATTCTGAAAGCTGCAGAACTTCTGAAAAGAAATGCAAAAGCTTATTCTGCTTCTTCATTCACCAAGAGTGAACTAAAATGTGCGATTTCTTAACAGAAGTATGATGCTTTATTATTAAGCAGTAGGGGTGTGCATGAATGAGATTTTCAGCATTCGATTCATAAGAAATCAAATGTAAGTAACATTCGTATTCGTATGAATGTGCAACTTTGAATGTTCAGACATTTGATACTAATCTATTCGTACATATTTGTTCAAATATTCAATACGTACAGATGTGTATTCGATGATATGCATCCCGTACGCATCCCATGTTCATCCTGTACAGGATACATATGGATATGCAAGCGATGCGCACACATCCGTACCGTTAAGCAAATGTCCAAGCTATTTGTACGAATGTTAATGTATGAATGTCCACACATTTGATTCATTTATGAATGTCCGAATTCATGCAAATTCATACAAATAACAAATGGTACAAATATTTATACACATCCCAACTAAGCAGGGTTCCAAAAAGTGGTACTCTAAGAAGACAGATATTGTTGCAATACTAGTTTTATTTCGATACGGTTTAATGGACTAATCAATAAATGTTTATTATAATACTAGCTTTGTAAAAAGGCACCCTGGCAATTCGGGAAATTATAAGCCCATAAATGCAATATCTGTACCAAGAAGCCTGGTAGAAACACAGGTAAAATGACAAAGTTGGAAAAGAATGGATCTCACTGAAGGATGACCAGCATGACATCCACAAATGAATTCTTTAAGAATACCTATACGTGTGTATTGTTTAATGCTGAAATGGAACTTTAAAAAAAAATTAAAATCCCTTAGCAAAGATTTCTGATTAAAGTAATCAGTTCAGGAATGGAAAGCTTCATGAATGTCCCGGTCTGAAAACCATCATCCTTGATGTCAATGAAAAAGTAATTGATAACTTGTCACTTATCCTTTGATTTATTCCATTTTATCAAGTAAAAATATTTATTATAGTCTTACACACACACCCAAAATCCTAAAGATAACACAGGCAGATAAAACATTATTAAGAAGTTTTGATTTAAAAAAAGGACAGAGCAAGGCATATAAATTCTATACCAGAGACTTGGAAGAAAGGCAAATATTTAAGAAGGCTTCAGAGCTAGACATCACCTTTGAAGATCAAGGCTGAAGATGTAGCCATTGCGAGAGTGATGCTAGCAGATGAGTCAAAGGCCCCATTCCGACACAGGATTTAGTCAGGCTTGAAGTCAGCTCAAGATCTCCCTGTCCTGACAGTTTCCAAGGGATCAGCTGTTTCTGCAGGTTAATGTCCCAAAACGCAGACTATCCCTATTTGGATTGAAAGAGGTCTCACCGGGGGACGTAGAAATCATCCTCACTATTTAGCAATGGGAACACGGGTGGTTTTTTGGGGGGGGAGGAAACCATGCTTTAGGGGCGTTCTCTTCAGTTTTCCCTGACCCAATGAGAATTCACCATTGCATGCTAATGAGACTGGCTGCCAGAAAGGCAGGGGAGAGCTGTAACATTGTAGCAAGAGTTCAGTGTAACAAATTGGCAGCTCCCACCCTGGGGTTGTCGGCTCTTGTGTCCCCCTCCTTCCATTCACGCCTTTTGCCTGTCATGCATCCCCGCCATTTCTGATGTTCTACAGTTGATTCAAATTCACCAGCTCCAGTTTTGATGTTCCAAATCGTTTTGACAGCGGACTCTTCCCTGGTCGTTCCATACCTTGGTACAATCATAAACATCCTTTCACATCCCATCACAACTCACTTCCAGCTACCATGGCCATCTCCAGACAGAGCAATTTAAATTCAAAGTTTAGCAATAAACCAATGTATACTCAATGCAAAGGTAAAATCAATTGTCCCAACTAAAAATTACCTCCGCAGTTTCCTGTATCTGCTCTGAACACATCAAATCCACTCTCAATCCACTTTGAATCTACTCTGGATCTGTTGCAGACATGATTGGGCAGCTGCTTTCCCACCTCCTGAGGTTCACAGATGTAACAAAGCTTTGTACGAATGTATAGAAACATTACATTCGTATCTGAATGTCAATCTTTGAATGTACCAAAATTCGATTTGAATGTGAATGTCCAAATTCAGACAAATTTATACAGATTTCAAATGTGATGAATATTTGTTCACATCCTTATCCATCACTCTCTTTTCATGGTTAAGTCTGAAGTTACAAGCAAATTTCATAGGAACTTAATTTTTTCAAGTGATTGCCTATAAAAACTCCTAAATTATAATCAACAGTGAGTGCATTTTTGGAATACAGCTTTGTTAAAAGTTGCTGAGTTATACTCAAATTTCTCAGGCCAAGTGGCTCAACCTGGGCCATTTTTTTTACCCATCTAGTCAAATGAAGAAATATATGTGGCAATTTGTTGAGCTAATTTCCACAGATTAGGAACAGACTACATTTAAGCAAGTTTCTATAAAAGTATTGGACAACCATTGTGCCAAACTAATGCCACCCGTCCCTCAGAAACCAGGAAGCCATAGTTTACAAGAGTGTGCCCCCCTCAAAAAATGTTTGGAGCATGGAGTTGTGGTTTTGGGTACAAGTTATTCCAAAAGGTCAGAAACAATCTAGGCTTCTCACATACATTTCCTTTCCAACCAGGCTTAAAGATAGAGACACCTTTGGTGTTATGAACTCCCAGCGACGAAGAGGCAACTTTTCTGAGACTTTGAGATGGAGCAAACTGAATGCTGACAAAAAATACCTGCGATTTCAGACTCAAATTTGCTCAAAGAAGAAAGCATGCCTGATCATATTTAAAGCCTTTGAGATTAATTGCCAGATTAAATGCAATCTTACTCCCAGATTGTCCAGGTAAGCATCTGCACACAGATGCATTTGTATGTATGGCGCCACAATCTTGTGACAATCTCTCTTACTTAACGCCAACCTTGGGTGTTTTTCCACTGTCACTAAAAGTACCCATTAAGTACCCATTAATGGGTACGAAATGGCATTTTTGTACCCATTAATGGGTACTTAATGGGTACTTCTAGTGACAGCGGAAAAACACCCCTTGGCTGAATACAGCACTTTCTACAGTATTTCATTGTTGTTTTATACGCATTGAATCTGTCAAAGCCTCAGGATCTTTTATCATTCCTTGTTCGTGTTGGAATACAGGACACAAAGACAGGGTGATGATCCCAGCCCTGGTCAGCCCTGCAATTGTCTTCAACCTAGTATAGTACTCATGCTCTACATGTCAAAGAAGCTATATAAAAATGATGAAATATAGGTCTGGCCAAAGAATGGCCTTCTAGATGATGTTAAGTACAGTACAGATTATTCTTTGCCACTGGTCAGATTTGGCTGGTACTCACAAAGTTTTAATTCATCAATGATTCAACAACTACAGTTGGTCTGCTTTTAACTATGAACAGTAAATGCTTCCAGTGAGATTTAATGGTATAGGCTGGGGATGTGCAACAATATTCAAAACATTTGTTATTAGATTTAATTTAGCCAAATTTGAACATTCGAATTTGAATTGAATGTCCAGACATTCGTTTTTTAATATTCGAACGAATACAAGTATTTCGAATCATTTGTTTAATTTGGACATTCATATGTGTACAGATACGTATGCATTACATACGTATCCATACATATCTTATTTGTATCCGTAAAAATCTGTACAGGATGAAAACGGGATGCATACGGATGCATAAGGATACATAGAAATGTTGTTGACATTTGCATCATCAAATACGTATCAAATACTTGTACGAATAGATACAAATGTCTTCGAATTGGTTTGAACTTTTTTTTACAACTTCATACATCGATTTCAAACAACCAAATTTGCATTTAACATCCAGCAAATCAGAACATAACTGTTTCATAAACACTGTCCAACATTAAATTACTTTCGCCGAGTCTCAACGTTTAGCTGTAGTAACCCAATTTAGTTAGTGGTAATCAGTTTAACCAGGTGAGGAAAGGTTGCAGAAAGTTTGTTATTGAGAAAAGTGGACATAAATGGTGAGAGACAATGGAGATAAATATTTGTTTTTGAAGAATCCAAGAACATTTGACCATTTTTCTGAAAACTAGATCTGGTTCAAACTGGTTTGAATTTTAATACATTGGTTTTTCTCTATTCGTACGAATTTGGACATTCAAATATTCTATTCAAATCAAATGTCAAAAACTGAATTCATGCACACCTCTAGTATAGGCAATATATTATTCGCATCTGCTGGCCACTGAAAAGGCTACAGATCTGGTCACTGCATTGAGAGAGTTCCTCCTACTGCTAGGCAAGTACTATTCATAAATAGCCAGTTTATATACACCTTTCTGCAAAGTTTGATATTCAGAATCAAAAAGCTGTCCTACTCCATAGTACATTACAGTAACTTCATGTGTCAATTTCATGTTAAGAGAGTTTCACTTATACATGGCTGACATAATTTGATTTCACTTGTTAATGAAATCCTGACAACTTCCAATAATGAGATTTAGCCACTAAGGAATCACCTACAAACATTAGTAGATGAGGTGGCAATTACTTCTTTTGTTTTGGTACAGTGGGAACTAAACAACAGATTTAGTCAATGGATCACTGTATATAACAAAAAATAAGCATAAGCATTAAATGACTGGGAATCAAAACAGTAGGTACTGTTCCATGTAAGCAAGTCTAAGTAAGTAAAAAATAATGCACACTGAACAAACAAATTCCCTAATTGCACACACAGGTTAATGGCAGATAATTCATTGAAAGATTCAACTCCTCTATGCTTCTGCAAAAATTAACAGCAAAAGGATGTGATCACACAGGCACTTTTGGTCACCCCGGGGTGAATTTGAGACCAATGGGACAAAACATAAAATATATATTTTAAAAAACCCTTTACCTCATTCTAAAACTCTCCTCAAGAACCCTTTTTGCAGAATAAATGACTCTTGGGGTTCAGGAGCTTCTTGTAGCCCATAGCAGCCTTCTCACGCCATTAATCCATCAAGTCCTTTGAAAATCTGTCTGATATGCAATCGATCTGAAGGCAAGGACTTTATTTTTAAAACCTGTGTGACATGCTTGTCTTTGAAGTGTCTGCAGATGACGCACACCTCGATCAAAAAACACTCAGCCTAAAAAGCTGGATGTTGGGTCAAGACACAATGACACAAAGACAAAATTTAAAGAACTAATGAGAAATAACCGCAAGGAGAGGCATATCCCTAATTTACATCATTCTGTTGCATCTGAACCTTCATTGTATTGAATAGGAGTCCATCCTGAGTTATGAAGACCTGATGCTAATGTAGCCTAAAGCTACTGATATTTCTTGCTTCTGGGCAAGAAAAAGTTATGTTTTTATTCCTTTGATATATGTACTTATCTATGACTTAATTACAAATCTACATTCTTAAATCCACACCTATATTTTTTAAATAATTACCTTTCATGATGCTTTTGACGAGTAAGGGGACTTGTGGTGCCAGGATGCAAGGTGGAGGTAGGTGTAAGGGATCTGGGGCACCAGGATGTGATGGTGTGTGGGGGGGGAGTCAAGACACAGTGGGAGGTGAGGCTGGGAGCAAGGGGTGAGGTGGGGGCACCGGGATGTGATGTAGTGGGCTCTGGGAGGGGGCACCGTGGGGACAAAGGTGAACTTTGTTTTTAGAGTGCCCCCCTTCACAAAAAGGCAAAGTTTTTTCCCCTTTCACTTCAACTCATGTACATTCCTACTTCCGTTACCATGCGCACAAATTTCCTGCAACTGTTCCAGAGGAATACTATCTGCACATAGATTGAGGAGTGTTAGCAAAGACTGTAAACCCCGTTTTTCAGGTCTACCACTTATCTGGATCAAGAAGCCCTCAGCACTCATTAGATTCAGATCTCTTCAACTCCTGTATGGACGATGCGGTCTTAATGGAACCTTAATCTGGCCTGCTATGCAGAAGGTGCATTCCTTATATGGTGCCTAATCCAGCACATCCCTCCATCATGCCCTACATCTTGATCTAGATCTATATTATCCGGATCTCACAAGCACCTATTTCACTAATCTGAATCTATTTAACCTGGATTTACAGAGGTTAGTGCAGAAGCAGCCCAGAAATGAGCGCTACAACTACTTCTGACACACTTAGGACCCTGAGAAAACTAAGTGCCAGGCAAATACAGTGGACTCGGTACTTCCACTGGTTTAGTTTTGAGCTGAAGTACTCCCCAGGAAACACCAGGTTCATCCCAAAAAGTAAGGGAAGCTTTAGATAATGTTCACATTTCTCTGGGAACTTTAAGGCAACAGCTCCTGAAAGTGCTTCTTCACATGCCCCTCCACCAAGAAAGGCATCAAGGAAAGCAGTGTCCACAATAGTGGAGAACAGAACACAGCCAAAGAGTCTGTAGGTTTAACAGAGCAATGGCATTAGCCAGCTTAGTGGCTCAGTAAAGGACTGCTCCTCATGCTCTACAACTGTTGGTTCTACAGATCAATTCTTCATGGTTCCTAAAGATTTCCTGTGGCTGTGGACAGACTAGTAAACAATACAGAAACAAGTCATTTTCAGGCATGGGAGCATTTGAAGGACTACTTCTCTCCTTAAGATGTGAGAACGAGTCTGAAAAGCCCCCTCACTCAGAGTACACCAAACAATTAGGCAAAACTCTCCTCAGGGGAACATCAGCGAATATACACTATGTGTAACTTGTAAGTTTACAAAATAACAGGGCCATTCCCAACTTTCTTTTGAAACCATTGTATTAAGAACAGAAAGGCAACATGGTTATTAAAAAAGGTTATTAAAAAAATTGGAAAATCATAGCAAGTCCAAAGCAAAACTTGACTCGAAGCAATTGCAAGGCAGTTCCTTCCACTGCCTTGAATAATGAAGCTTTTCAAGCACTTCCAAAAGTCATCCAGATGATCCTCAAGTTTTCTTATTCCTCAAGTTAAAGGAAAAATATCGTGCACCTGAAGCTAAGCACGCAGATGCTCCCAGGGCTGTTGCAGGGTTGCAAGGGACAGAGAATGCCAAAGACCCCTGAAGCTTAGCAGTGAACACCAAGGCGTTGTGGCCTATTACTCCATGGGGAGGAATGTTCCTAGCAGTATGCAAGGCAATTATTTGGGTCTTGCAAACGTCATTCACCTTTTTCTCTGAGGAGTTTTCTACAGAAAAGAGAAAAAAAAGAGTAGTTTGTGAGATTCAGACTCAGCGTTCAGTCCAGACAAGTCAAAGCAATTTGCAACTGGGCCAGATTCAACATGGAAATCACTCTCCAATGCTTTCTTTACACCTTTCTTCGATATCAGAAGCAAATCGGCGTGCAAATCCCTACCAGAGAACAGGAAATGGTCCATGTGGAAGGAAGTAGGTTGTCTTTCCTTTAAAGCTTACAATGGGTGAGGAAGAGTTGGCTTTTCTGCCCCACTTTTCTCACCCATTTAAGGGGACTCAAAGCAGCTAACAAAGCTTTCTGTTCTTCTCCCCACAACAGAACACCCTGTGAGGTGGGTGGGGCTGTGGGGGCTCAGAAGAGAGCTGTGACTAGCCCAAGGCCACCCAGCTGGCTTCATGGGGGAGGGTGGAATCGAACCCAATATTCCCAGATAAGAGTCCGGCCTCCTAACCAATAGACCAAACTTATGAAACCGAACTGTAAGGAAGCTGCATCCAAGCTTCTTCAGTGAATCAGAAATTGCAACACTACATTTGCTGAAGGCATCCCATTCGTGAAGCAATTAGATGTCACAGTATAACGATCTGTACTTTTTCTTTCCTACTTTTTAATGACGTTGATTCCTCAATTAATCAATAAGGTTGTGTACGTCTATCCTGGTAACAGTGCAATTCCATGCATGTCTCCTTGCACCTCCTCCATCTTAACTCACCTATTATCATTTTTTTAGAATGAACATTGCCCACATAGTGTCAGATTTCAGAATAAGCAGGCAAATAATTATTGTTCCCATTAAAACAAAATTTACATCACCTGCATCTGAAGAAAGACTATATCAGTGATGGGTAACCTTTTGAGCTCGGTGTGTCAAAATTTGCAAGCAAACCTAGCTTAACTCGGGTCCTGTGTCACATCTAGAAATATCCATAATTTTGTGATATTTATAGCTCTAGTAAAAATGTTATATTTTTGATATATGTATTTTATTAAAAGCAAAAACAAATAATTCTTTACATTAGTGACTTTTGTTGCTAAATCTTCAATTGAAAGTTGGTATTGTGTACACTTCAAGAACAAGCAAGCACTACACGTCCAGGTGTCAGGGTGACCATGTGTGTCACCCAAAAGGGCTTGGCATGTCACCTGTGACACACGTGTCATAGGTTGGCCATCACCGGACTATATGGTCACGAACTGTTTTTGTGGCTTTCCTTGTACCTCATTTTATAGGATGATCTTGTTTAAAAGAGATACAATTCCAACTTTGAACAGAATCCTCCACACATCCTCTGAACTTCCCATCTGGATGTCTCAAGAATAGCAAGACTAGAGTACAAGTCTCTAGAAGAATGGCAGCTGACGAGCTCCAGAAACTTCTATGAAACTTATTAGTCAAGCTTGAACGTACCAGCATAAACCCTTCATTGAGAAAACAAGGAAAAACATAACCTTGTTGACTCTTACAGTATTCTCAGTTACTATCTATATCATTAGCCCTGGAGCCTTTCTGGACAGACTACTGGGTGAGATGTCCGGAGTGGTTCTTCTCCTACTTGCCTTTAAGAAGAAAATGTGAGGAAAATATAGCACTCTGTTCCTTGGCTGTTTTGCACTGGGATTCTGCCAAGATCCCTTCTTTTTCTCCTGATGTTTAGTATCCATGTGAAGCAGGAATAGCTTCTTTATGGATTTAGCTTGTGGTCTCTGCTCTATGAGGTAGTAAAGGTGATTAATGGGATGACTAAGCCAACACTCAAGGCCAGACAAAAAATGGATGGTTTTATCCGCCCAAATCAGTGATAAGAAAATGGTCCTAATAGCATTCAATTTCCTGAAAAAAAACCATCTTCAGGTTGCAAACCAATCAATCAATCAGCCTTTTACCACAGCCCATTATTTGAAGGCCTCAGGGCAGCTTATGATTTACGCATTTAAAAAAAGAATCCAAAGTAACCCATGACAATGCTCAGTATGTGAAGATGTCTTTAGGAACAGTTGAAAAAACACTTGTTGGTTCACAGTAGAGCTGTAAGACTAGTACAGTCAGACACCCATACCCACTGATCTGGTAACCGCAGTTTCAATTATCTGCAGTGACTGGACCAGCCTGCCCCCAGGATTCATGGGAAGCTGAGCAAGATTTCCTATGATTCCTATGAAATCTCAGGATTTCCAAGAAATCACGGGAAACAGTGCAATTTCCTACTATTTGAAATATCCATGGTTTTCAGTAGCTGTGGTAAAGCCTGGAACCTATCCTCCGGAGATATGGGGGTCCGACTGTACTTAAACGTGATATTTCAACATATTAAACCAATGTGACCTCCACGGAGCTTATTTTATACTTCAGGGTGCTATTTAATCCGTTTCACTTTAAAATCCCAAAACAACCTAGCCTCCTTTTACCTGAATAAGACTTTTACTCCTTAGGAAATTTCAGATTTTTTAAAAAAAAGTTTTATCACCTGCCAATAAAGCAAGATGGATGGCTGCTAGCAAAATGATTTTTCCAGTGGTTGTGCCTCTGGTTACTAAGCCTTCCCACTGGACTCTGCCTGGGACCAGCACTTTGAGTGACTTCTAAGATATTCTTTTTAGGAAAATGATCCTGGAATTCTTTAAGAATGTCTTAACTAACAACATGAAATTGGGAGACGCTCACAGAATTACTGTTAAGCAACTGTTATACAAAGGAGAAATAAATAAACCAACAGTTTTACTAGATGCCTACAAGTACCATGTAAGGCAGATGCAAATGGCACAGGCTGGGAACTGCAAGCAGATAATTCACTCAGATCCAAATCTAACTGTCTTGGCTCTGCTGGTGGCGTCAAACGATCAACAGAAAAATAAACCTCTTCCAATGTTTCTGCCAAAGAATTGGGTGACGTTCCAAGAGGGTTTATTGCCTGCAGTCAAATAAACAGGGAAGAAGGCGGCTTTATTGAGGAAGGAAACTCAAATCTCTGAATTCTGACAATGCCCATGAACGGAATTCAGAGTTCACTCACAATTGTAGGATATACCCCATTATTTGGCAAAAGGTAAATTTTAGAACACACCGAGAAGAAGACATAAAGGCCCAGTCACTTGAGAGCAGGGGTAAACGGCACACCCTCCATACACAGAGAAGGCCTTTTCACCCAGCGTGTTCATCCCTTGGAGGTATCACTTCTCAAGCAACACCCCAAAAGTTTATGTTCTTGACTTCAGGATCCTCCCTTTGATGGAGGTCCTATCATCAAACACAGCATAATCTGTGTCACACTTACATGTCCAAGCATCTGACTGAAAACAAACTATTGTGGCACACATCCGGCTTACGTGCCCTAAGCAGCGAGGGAGGAAGACCTGCAGTGGCAAGGGTTGCTGCTCTTATGCTAGATGTTACGATAGCTAAACCAGGTTGCCCGACCAGCACAAGCCGTGGGGATCCACCATGTGCTTAATGGCGGACTTGGCAGATAAGAAAAACAAAGGGGAATGAAGAGTCGGGAGACAGCAGTAGACGGAAAAGGAGAACCAGTTTATTGGTGCAAGAGGTTTTTATACAGCACATAAAGGGGCATGGAGAAAATGACATCGATGCAGCATCAGGGGAGATGACTGGAGGAAAGTTGCTGTCTTCTGGGGCAGACGTCCTTCTGATATCACATCCTGCAGTAGGAGGCGGGGAAAATCCTTAAACAGGAAGAGAAGAGTTGTCCTTTTAAAGCCATGTGCTTTGTGGACTCCATAATGCCTAAAGGCTGCTGCATGGAGTGGAAAGAATTCAGCACCATGGTGGTGCTGAGTGTGTACTGCAAGCTTATGGAACAGGGAAATAGTTGCTCCTTTTACTCCGAGGCTTGAGAATTAAAGGTGGGGGCTGCAAGAAGGGGAAACTAGGGGAAAGCTGTGCAGCCTGGAAATTACTACACGCTGTGGCAATATACAATTTCGTCCATAAATATTTGGACAGAGAATATTTTTTGAATTTTTGTTCTGTACATTACACATTACCACAATGGATTTTGAACAAAACAATTCAGATGCAGGTGAAGTTCAGACTTTCAGCTTTAATTCACTGGGCTGTACAAGATGACTGCATAAAAATTTGAGGAACTAAAACATTTTTTAAACTCAATCCCTGAAAGTCTGAACTTCAACTGCATCTGAATTGTTTTGCTCAAAATCCATTGTGGTAATATACAGAACAAAAATCAAAAAACGTTCTCTCTGTCCAAATATTTATGGACCTAACTGTAGTTGTCCAAGGCAGAGCCCAAACTAGAGTTGTGTAAGAGGGAGAGAAATAGCTTGGAAGAGAGTTCTGGGAATCTGGACAACCACAATGGCTTCAGTTAACCAAATAAAATCGGTCAGAATTTTGGAAGATAAAGATATCACACATTTCCCCGGAGGCCCATTCCCATTCTAAAACAGATCTTTATATTCATCAACGTCAAACATGGATATTAGGAGGTACAGTAGGCAGCAAAAATCAAGTATAGTTCCTGTTTTTTTCTCTGCTCTGTGGCTTTAAACCCACTACTTTTGTACATCCCAGAGGTATCAGAATCACAACTCTCAGCCCAAAGTCAGGAACAATGCAGAGTATGGTTCCAGCGTGTTCTTTTGGCTTGATTCCACATCAGAAGACAGAAATTTGAGATAAGCACTGAGTATATGAAGCTTCTCAGTTGGAACCCCTTTTTCTTGCCTCTCTGCTGAACAGCATAACACACACAGGTTCTCATCCCAAGGCCCATCTTTTCTGCATACCTGACTACTCAGCAAAAAGGAGGAACATTGGATTTGTGATAAAGGCAAGCAGGCATGGCTGAATCTCAAGAACAAAGATGGCACTACAGCAGCCACAGCACTCTGGGAAGAGGTCAGAAATCCTCCAAATTACTAATTTATAAATCTGTATTTTTATCATGCTATATACCAGAGAAGGTTACAACTCTAAACAATTATTTTAAAAGTGAACCCAACTAAAACCAATAACAGTAACAGAAAGTGGGAAAGAGAAAGCTACTTCCTCAGCCAAAGAACAGGATAAATAAGTGCATGGCTACGTTACATCTCTAAGATACCATCTTTTTTCCCAAGCTAACACAAATGAGCTTACCTCCAGTGTTCCAGATGAGTCCAAGATTTTGCTCTGAGGTTCTCCAGCAGGACTTGTTTTTACAAGATTGAAAGTATCCATGTTCTACCAGAAAAAAGTTGTGTACTTTGTTAATAAAGCAACCCCAAAATACAGATATGCAACTTGATTCTTATAGAAGAATGTTCAACAAAGAAAAAAGGTAGCTTGAGGCCGTGTCCCCATGCACGTTTGGTACGGTTCCAAATGCGGGATTGGCAAGGGGCGTCCCCATGAGTTTTGGATTTGGTCTGTGGAAAACAGACCAAATCCCCCCAAACCGTGCCAGACGAGGACCAAATTTGACACCCGAAAGTACAAGTCTTGGCATGATTTGGGGGTTCGGCACACATTGCTTAGCAAGCCGGGACTGCGCATGGGAACCATCGCGGGCTAGCCGGGGAGGAGATCGGCACTCACGTCATTAGCAGGTGGGGTGTGCTTGCTGTTCCTGTCCTGTGCGTTGGAGATCACAGCCGCTGACATTTTAAAATCCCGACTGCCAAGGCAGGATAATGGCTTGATTTTTGTTCCAATTCCAAAAATTTTCACCCCCCATTTCCCAATTGCCAAGGCTACCATGATTTTCTCCCTTTTAAACTTGGTGGGTGTTCAAGTCATTCCTGATGGACCAAAGGTGTGCAAAACTGCTCAAGCGCCTAACTGTCGCTAAACCTTGTAGTGTTTTAAAATTATTTATAAATTTATTATTATGAAGTAAGCTTTATTTTAAC
>MTQE01001134.1:7790868-7802012 GCA_014337955.1 Aspidoscelis marmoratus | reverse complement strand
ATTCGAATGTTAGATACAAATTTGAAGATACAAATGTCAACAACATTTGTATTTAGAGGTATGAATGTCAACAACGTATGTACGTTATACATATCTGTACACATTTCATATGCATCCCATTTTTGTTCTGTATTATAAGCGCAAATGCATACAGATACATGATATTCTTACACGTACCATTTTTTCTGTATGAATCCATACATAGAGATATGTACATTCGAATCATTCAACTGAATGTTTAGAAACATTCAAAATTTGTTCCAATTTTTAAATTCGAATGTGAAGACATTCTATTCAAATGTCCACATTCAATTGAATTTTATCGAATTTTGAATGTTTAGAACATCTGTGCACATCCCTAGTTGGTACCCAAGGCAGAATTATTTCAATTCTATCATCATTACATGATTTTTAAACAGGATGGGGAAAACGCTTTATATTAAGATTTTAGGGATAAGTTTCTTAATAAATTATATTTTTATTCCTGTGGTAATAAAATAACTAAGCATTCATTACTTTATATCAAAGGCCAATCAGGATAATAAGGCAATCTTTTCTCTGTCAAATTTTGGGCCTCTGCCTCTGCAACAATCTCCAATGATTATGTCTAAGCGTACCTTGAGGCAGGAATGCTCACTAGTCCCATCATGCCTTGGTCTTAATGTATTCATTTTACATTTCTGTTTTAATGCTGTAATCTGCCCTGAAACCATTGGGTACAAGGTGGGATAGAAATGCAAGTAAATGTACAAGGAAGAAAAACTATCTAGGCACAATGAGGCTTGGGCATTTGACAGCTACGAGGCAGAAACTGAATTTGTATTGTATTTTGTTCTTCCATTTGTTGCAAACTGCCTTGAGCAAATTTTACGTTTGGAAAGGCGGTATATAAATAAAAAATGGAAATAGAAATCTTGCAAAAAATCTTATTTCCACAAGGGGCACAAGCAAGGGCTATTTTACTAGGTTTGGGAGAGGGAATTCCAAAATGTAAAGGTCAATCTCATGGAAGTAAGTGAGGAATGGGGGAGGGAGGGAGAGGAGGAATAGCTAATTTGAAGGAGGAACTTTATTTTCCACTTGTTCTTTTAAGACAAAACTTGTAGTTAGAAAAGGATAAGGAAAGCTGTTGAGTCTAGATAGGATTATTGCCCAGAAGACTTGGGCTTTCAGTTTATTTTCTGGATGCAAAATCTTACTGATATACAGTGGTACCTTGACATACGAGTTTAATTCGTTCCGTAACCTTGCTCTTATGTCAAATCGCTCGTATCTCAAAGCAATTTTCCCATTAATCCATTCCAGCTCCCAAAACACCACCTCAGTTGTTTTTGTTATGTACTGTACTGTATTTACATACTCGTATCTCAAATCTTGCTCTCATCTCAAAGCAAAATATCACTCGCTCGGCGGCTTGTATCTCAAAACACTTGTATGTCAGGGCACTTGTATGTCGAGGTACCACTGTATAACACTTAAAAGGTTTGTTCCAATTTTCTTTAATAGTGTTTATCCTATACAAATGCCCAATTAAGTAGTTTTCCAAATCATCAGAAGGATCAAGGAGAAAATGTATTTTTCTAAGCTAAATTTGGCAAGAAGGGGGAAGGAAGAAGTTGTCTGGCTCCCAGCGTTCTCTCCCTAGCACTTGATATGAGAAATTAAACTCAACTATTCCTCGGCAAATGCCTGGTAGCAGCAAAACCAAGGTGGCCACAGGTAGGAATCACTACCAAAAGCGTGTGCAGCAACTTCACACTATGCATAAAAAATAACGAAGAAACATAAGACCTAGATGAGTATGTGCTCCTCCTTTCAGACAGCCTAAGTCTATTCAAGAAGGAAACTTCTAAAATTAGGTACATTATTAGATCTGCATTTATAAATAAATGCTCAGTTATATGCTCAGTTTTCTGTCTCTGCATTTTGTAACTCCCTTCCACCCAACTAGAAACTTTTTTAAAAAAAACACCTTAATTTGTGGTGGCTGTTCCCTCTGATCTAGGCTTGAGTTCTCACGAGCGTTCTGGAGGGCACCATTTCCAAGCAAGTCACGTGGGTAATGGGAAGAGTCTGCAAGCTGGTTGTGTTCCAAATATGTAGGTTCCAAACATTCCAAATCCTCTCTCTCTTCATCATTACCATTACAACTCTAGAAAAAGCATATTTCCTATCAAGCTTTTTTAGACAACAATTTTCACTTTTAATGCACATGCATTTTATAACATTAAATATGTTATTGGGCATATAAACTGAAATCAAAATTATCCTCAATCACAAAGAACCAATCAAAAATTTCACTGGTCCAATACACCTTTGAATTTGAGTAACAATCCTTTAAACAACACAGAAGTTACTTTAAAAATCCTACCCAGTTTCAAAATAGGTTTTTCTTACATGGCTGGCAAACTGCTACTTTGGCTGCTATGCTAGTAAATCTAGTGGTTCTTTGAATTCTCACTAACCTTTTTAAAAATATGAGTAGAACTCTGCTATACGTTGCATACATTAAGAAACTTATTACCTGCCTACAGTCTTGTAAGGACTCTCTTACATTCCCATCTATCTTATCTTTCCTATGCCATGACAAAGGAATGACAGCCAATGTCATTAATTAACTGATTGATTGTATTCCCTATACCTGAAGGTCTCAGGGCAGGTTACAACATTTATTTATCTTCCCTTCCCGCTTACATATTTTAACCATGCTTCCCAAATGCTTTTATGCAGTTGTTTAGAAAACAAAACTTTAAAAACTATCAGTAGTTCCTAAACAGTACATGCACTAATAGCCTCTCCACTGGATTACTGCAATGTTCTGTGTTATGTCATCCATGATGACCATTCAAACGCTTCCAAGATGGTCCTGTGTTGGGCTTTCTCCTGCGCTGTGTTTTCAAATGTGTGTAGGATGGTTTCCAGTGGTGGTTTCAGCCTACCAGGTTCTACAGGACTTTGAACTACAGACATCCAAAGGACCATCTTGTCTAATATCTATCATCTCAGAGTCTTAGGTCCTGAAGAAGTGATATGCTGACTGCACCATCTGATCAAGCCAAGACAGTGCTGGGACAGGTGTGCATCAGCAACCTTCTCTATGGTAGCATCAGCTCTGCGATGTAGAGTTCCACCTAACGTGAAACCACATTTTCAGAAAGCAGCTTAGAAAGTTTCTGTTCACTCTTGCAATGCCCTTTGATTTGCTAACATGGCTTTACGAGGCATTTAAAAGGAAATTCCTCATACTTGGCATTCTTTGTGATTTTCTTGCTTCTGAGAGCCTGCATGGGAACTGGAAGCGCCAGTACACAATGACATCGAACTGTGGCCCATGAATAACAAGACTAGATATATTATGGGAGCAATGCAAACATGTTTCACAATCTTGATATTCACTACTACTACTCATACAGTCCCAGGAAAAGCAAGGAAATCACAAAGGATCTCAGGTTCCAGCATGTAGGTTCTCCACCTCCCTCCTAGAAACCTAGCAGAACTGCTCTAGTGTGCTTAATTAACAGACTACTTGGTAACACTGGGGAACTGTTTCAAATCATTTGAAATACTCTAATGTACAATCATCTGGTTTAAAGATAATGTCTTCAATGCTCAAAAAGGCACTGAGAAATGTTACAATATTTTCTTCCAAAACAGATGTTGGACTATAAAAGTTATTAACATTAAATACTGTATTTACTGGCGTATAAGATGACTTTTTAACCCCGAAAAATCTTCTGAGAAGTCTGGGATCGTCTTAAACACCAGAAATACCCTCACCTGGGTCCTGCTGGCCACAGCTGCCAGCACAAAACTGGGGTGCGCAGCCTAAACCAAGCCTTGGACTTGGGGAGAGACAGCAGCCTTACCTGCTAATCCCAATAATGTGGCTTGTAGCTTTCCTTCTGGCGCTGACATGAGGAAAAAACCTTGCTAAACGGGTGTTCCACGAGCGAAATATGAAGAATCCTGCCCTCATTTTCTCTTCTCTGCTTTAGAAGAGTCTGCCGCTGTAGCGCGATTCGTCTATGACCCAGTAGGGGAGGGGTTGAAAGCAGAGAGGCTTTTGAAGAGAAAATGATGGTAGAACACCCCCTCCCCTACAGGGTCATAGACGAATCGCACTAGAGCGGCAGACTCCAAAGCTGCATTGCAGCCACAGATCCTTATCAGAGCAAGGTTTTTCCCTCGCATCAGCGCCAGAAGGAAAGCTACAAGCCACATTCTTGGGATTAGCAGGTAAGGCTGCCATCTCTCCCCAAGTCCAAGGCTCGGTTTAGGCTCCGCACCCCAGTTTTGCAAATTCTCCATTTTAAGTAGAAAAATTGGGGGTCGTCTTATACACCCAGTCGCCTTATACGTCGGAAAATACGGTAAATAATGCAGAACATCTTTTGTTCTGATAATGAATTTGTAGGTAGTTACCAACATCCACCTGAAAGCAGAAAGCTCAGATGCTTAGGGTAATGATTGAAGACATCATCAACCCTCCATCATTTCTTGCAGGTCTCTGGAATATTCTAGGTGGTAACAATCTGGTTCTTATGAAGTAACTCCAACTTCATCTACCCCAACTTACACAATCTTGTTCAGAGTCCTTGGACAATTATCAACATCATCTTTTTTTATAAAAAAAACATCTCTCAGAGTTTATCTAACACTATCAGCCATAGCTACCAAGTTTAGGTTAGAATGGGGTACCTCCTCCTCCACATATTAAGCTGAAAAATATGGACACAACCTGGATACAACAGGATAATCTTTGATTATCTTACTGAACATATTTTTTTTTATAAATTTTAACACACTATTAATGATAATAATGGATCCTATTGGACAGAACATGAAAACTTCCAAATAACAATGCTAATGTTACCAATAACACTATTCCTAGCATGATACAGCCACAGAAAAATGAAAAAGCACTCACCCTTCCCTCTGCCTTCAGATCAATCACATGGGTCTTAAATTAGACAAATCTTTTCAAGTGAATTTAAAAATAAAAAATGAAAAATGTAACATTTATAGGAATTCAGCTAACAGTTAACTGGGAGCAAAACTCAAAAGCTATAAATTCCCCACCCGGAATAGCATTTCAGTCCTGCTAGAATCCAAACTTATTGCTTCTGGAACATTATCAAGATGCTCCTCCTGAGGTAAACAAGCATGTACTTCCGACAAAACATTCTGCTCTTTTGGACTTGGTTTTATATACAGGTTGAAAGGACTTAGTTCCATGAAAGCCTGGTTAAAAAGGCAAGAGAATTATAGGTTAAAGATTATTCCATTACAGCAAAATTACATGCAACTAAAAACACATAGGTATAATCATAAATGCAATTTATAAGATGAAAACTCAAAAAGGTTCAATATTTAGCATAAATACTGATTCTAGTAGACTGCACTGGAGAACTCTGGGAACTGTTAAGGTTAACTCTGCCAAAGATTCATGTCAGGAATAGAAACCTGAGCTGAAAACAAACTTGGCCAAAACTATGTTCTAGTTCTCAATAAACAAAGAGAAAATGCACCAAGAATACACAACTTAAAAAAAATGCAGTAGCTACTAAAATATTTTCTCGCCTTATTAAAATGTCCTCACTAAAAACACACTAATTTATACTGTATTACCAGTGCAGGGCTCCCTCACCTTGCAAGGAATGTTCTCTCTGCAGATAAGTACATGACCCTCTTGTCTCAATATATTGTGCAAATAGATATCTTCATCAGAACTGGTGTCACACAGAAAGAGGTAAAGGATGCCATCTATGTATTCATCCACTACTCCTACCAGTAACCTTTGTCGACAGAACTGCTGGAATTTAAGTTTGGCATTGACAGTCCAATTGTCCTTGATGAAAAAAGTAAAAAGCACCACAGAATGCATAAGTTAATTTCATTTAATATGTATTTCACAATCTGTTTAATAGCAGAAGTACATTAAACTATGGACAGTATATAGAGAAAGCAGAATGACCTCACTGAAAGCAGATGATATCTCATAATTAAAATTAACATTAGAATTCAATCCACTCTTGTTCTTTTATAATTACAACTCTCACTCTTTTATAATCCACTGATTTTTACATCCATGACCATTCTTTCAACCCTCTTCATATCTTAGGAGACAAATGAGGACCAGACCTCCATTAGGAAATGTGCACACTAATTTTGCCCAATTTGGTTCATACAATGAGGCATTTGTTCAAATTGTTCCACACAAAATCTCAAACTGGCTGGTTGGGAGAGGATGCCTCCAACACATTTCCCAATTTACAAAGCTGTAGGGCCAGTGGATGATTTTTTAAAAGAATTTTTTTTAAAAAAAAAAGCCTCATTTTCCAAAAAGTCATTAAAAACAACTCTGTAACCCTACAGTGGAAAGCATGTGGGAGGCATCCTCTTGTAATCTCCATCAAAAAAATTTTAGGGGGGGGGGGAGTTGCTTTTTTCTAATTACTTGGGAATACTCTATTAGGAATAGTGAAAGCATCCTTTTTGAGGGTACCTCCAGAGGTCAAGGGAAAATTGTGGGATCTTCTTTAGGTCCAGCAGTCACCTCTTGCCATTTCTGCCAGGCAATCCTGGCAATGCCAGACTCTGACCTCATATCCCAGCTCTCTGCATTATCATTCCCCTACTTCCCTGCCAACTTTCAAGTGATTTGGTACCTTATATAATTTTGGGGGGATAAAAATATAACTTTTTCCCTAACGGAACACCAGAGGCAAATTTAAAAAAACATAAAAAACACAAAACCTACCAACCAAAAAATCAGGCAAAGCAACTAAATGCCTGCTGAAACAACAACAAAGCCAAAAGGCCTCAAGAAGAAAGCAGAGGTTCACTAGCCAAAGAAAGAAAGAAAATTTAGAAGTCCCTTTAATTTCTGCTGACAGTTTTCCTGCAGACCAGGCCAAAAGACTTAGGTTAGCTAAAAATAAAACTAAAGGCCTTTTAATGTCTGCAGACCAGGTTGTTGTGAATGGGTTCATCTAGAATAACTAAACACACCCTTAGTTCCTAAATCATATGGATCACTACTGTGATGAGCAGTCCAGTTTAAGTTAATATAGACTAGAAATCTCAAGACACAATCTAAAGACATATGAATTGGTGGCAACTGGTGGGCCACTGTGTGAGACAGGATGCTGGACTAAATGGGCTCCACTTAATTAACCAAGTTGCTGAAGCTATGCAGATGTGTATCTAGTTTAGCGCTTAGAAGAATGATCTCCAAAGAGTTCTAATTAACCCAAGTTTCCTGACAGAATTGTGTGAAATACCGTACAGAACTCTAAAATATCTGGATGCCAGACTCTTGTATACACCAAGAACAGAAATCAACTGTTCACAGTTGCATTGGCACTTCAGTTACACATCCATCCATCCATCCATCCATCCATCCATCCATCCATCCATCCATCCATCCATCCATCCATCCATCCATCACCTGTGTGGGCTTCACCCAGGCTAAGGAACATGGAATAGCTTGGGCCGGAAGCTTTGTATAGCAGGACCTGTAATAGGAATTACAAGTGAGATAGTAAATACTTGGGTATTACATGAGTGAGTCTGGAAGACTCTTCCAGCTTCCTGGTTACTCTACACAGTGATTCCCTTCCTTCCTACTTGCCAAGTTGCAACTTTTAAAAAATAAACAGAGCCCACCAAGGGAAGTCTAAGTTAAACTAGGGATGTGCATGAATATTCAAATGCATTTGAAATACGATCGAATTGACCAAATTTTGACACTTGAATTTGAATCAAATGTTTACTTAAATTCAAATTTAAAGATTCGATTTGAATTTTGAATTTCAGATCTATTTGTTCAAATTATTCGGACATTTGTATGTGTATGGGCTCGTACACGATGCATACTTGAAGATCTGCATCTTTCCCACATCCATACGCATTTGTATTGATCTGTACGGGATGAAAACGGGATGCATATGGACATGTACAGGTGTGTATGGATGTGTATGGATCCAGGGAAGATGCGTACGGGCATCTACGAATGCTGGCAACATTCGTAAGCGCGAATTCAAATAAAAAATTTGAATAGATTAAAATTTGCTTAATTCAAATCAAATTTGATGAGTTCAAACTTTAAATATTCAAATCGAATCGAATTTTCAGGTACCGTATTTTCCGGCGTATAAGACGACTGGGCGTATAAGACGACCCCCAACTTTCCAGTTAAAATATAGAGTTTGGGATATACTCGCCGTACAAGAAGACAACACCCGGCGTATAAGACGACCCCCGATTTTTGAGAAGATTTTCCTGGGTTAAAAAGTAGTCTTATACGCCAGAAAATACAGTATTCAGTTCAAATTGAATCCCAAAACTTGCATTTGTGCACACCCCTAAATTAAACCAAGTGTAAAAAAGGAAGAGTGAGACTGACTATGAAACAGGCATTGCAGCAGATACCTTGTCTTATGCATGGTTTTACAGTATTTCACAGGAAGGCCAAGCAGTAGCCACAAGTAACCAAGGTTCAGAATAGACTGAGGTAACAGAGAGGAATACAATACTATGGCAGCAATTCCATGCAAATTCTCACAGAAGCTGATCCTACTAAACAGAATGGATTACCCAGACATTAGCTGATCCTCAACTGAAACGTGCATGACGGAAAAAGGGATGAGCGACTCACGCTCTGGGCTCCTTGGTGCTACCCAATTTGCCTTTACATGTTTTCTCCAGCAGTGGCAGAAATGCACTGCTGGAGGCCGAGGACATGGGGCACTTGAATAAAGAAACACTATCAGTGTAATGCTGTATGATCTTCACGTCTAGATTGCTCACGAAATCACACAGTGAAGTGGGTATAAAAAGGGTAAAGAAAATGTTTTCTATCATTTACTTACTTAAGAAACCTCAATGAAGATTTCTGAGCTGTCTGCATATTTCCAAAGTCTGGGTAAAATACTTCCACTTCCTGTTCATTAAGAATCTGATGAATGATAACTCGATACCACCACGTGCCTACCAAATTCTTTACGCAGCAAAGGTGACCGGGACGTATTAAAGCTTCAGGCATGATATAACGGTCAGCTACATTTTTATTGGAATATAAGCGTCTGAAAGACAAGATTCAAGTGGGAAATGAACACTGTAATCACAATGGTTTAGGTAGCTATACCAATTGTCTTCAGTAGAGATTACTCTAAGAAAATAGATTGTAGGGTTGTAGGCTAAAAATAGTACAGTTGTTAGGTTAAAAAATAATCAAGATTTCTTTAGCAGACCTACATTTTGACTGCCTTTTCTTCAACTGCACAGCTGGAAAAATCAACTTTAAAAATAAAGAAAAATCTAAGAATATGCTGTAGAGGAAGCAGTGGTAAAGAAAAAAAAAGTTCCTCCTGGCTCAACCATTGTAGTGAAAGACTGTCTAAAGCCATTATCTCATGAGGAGAAACTCCAAGATGATTTAATAGCAGTAACTCCCAACCTGCACACAATTTTCTGTTTCACTTTTCAACATTCCGGGGCTTATATTAGAAAATATGAAAGCCAGTTGCAGGAATTCTCTAATCAGCTGAACCAACCAGCAGTTGAACCAACTTGCAGACAAACAACATCCCTCTCAGTTTCTATGCGCCTCCTCACCTACACCAACACCTAACCCTGCTGATGCCTTTCTTAGCAGGCCACAGAGTTTACAATAGGCCCATTCTGGCTAACTCCCAGGTATTTTTTTTCTTCTGGGTCTACATGACATGTGTGTGGTTCACTACTGGTTTCACCAGGACACTTACCTATGCAAGAAAGAGGCATATGGAATTTTACTGATGCAGTTTAGGTAAAGAGAAGCTCCATGGAGTTAGAACAAGCTGTGACATGGAGCAACCCATGACCCAGAACATGCTGCAATGTGATGCTGCCTGTTTGTGACAAGAGCTGAGAAATAAGAAAACATGCCTTGACCGAAACTGAGCCAATATAGCATGTTCTTCAACTGGTGCTTTAACCTTTCTAAAATTTTAACTGAGTGCATCATGACAATTTTGGGGGGGAGGGGGATATAAAAGGTGAAGACATTTGAGAGTAGGAAGGAAGGAGAGAGGAGTCATGAATTCATGCAGATGTATCATGTCACCGGGGTCAGAGTTCTGCAACTACCCCTTCCTCTTTTCTAATCCCAAACTAGTGTGTGGGGAATTTAACATATGTTTGATGTCTGTTTTATGCCTCCCTCTTGTTAATTTGATAATTATTGTAGCTCTTAAAATCTGTTATTAAATCTTAAAAGCATCATTATTGTTGGGTTCTTCCTTCAACTACACTGGAATCTTGGTGGGCAGACTGGTGAGTGAAGAAGGAACTGTCTTATCTATAACCCAAAACTCTTTTGAATACTTTGGGGCTGATGCTGGTCTTGCAAGGGATTTGGTGCTCCTTGGCCATAGGCAGTTTAAACGCAAAGGCCAATGGTCATTGTTCATCAAAACCTTGCAATTCTCGGGGCAGGAAAGGACAAAGTATCTCTATTGTGACTGTATGAAAGAAAACAGGTCAACCTTGCTCAGAAAATCAATGTATTGCTTTCTTAACAAAGGAAGACATAGCAAATGTCTTAGTTCTACATATTTTGCTACCTTTCATAGGTTTTCAACTTGGCTTGTCAGGTGATACTTCTTTACTCTTGTTTACTCTTAAGGAAATGAAATCATATTATTATCACACTGGAATGTGCCTGTTTGTAGTTTACATTTTGCTTAGCCCTACACTTTTAATGCTACCGATTCAAACTTACTTCCCATTTTTTCTGCTGTGCACTTCTTTTTTGGCGGAAACCTTGTGTCATGATTTCCATCCAAAATTACAAATACTTTTCCATCTTACTGTAGGCTGTACAAAGCTGCATTTTATATTAATTGTCATTCTACCCAGAAACCTTCAGTCTTTTCCCCCTTTGCCTTGTTTCCTAGGGTTTTACATATAATTCTCAACTGTAACCATTTTGGTCTTGGCATCCAGTACCATTCTGATGAACTGGATCCGCCATCCTATTGTGTAAAAGAGCTAGGAAAGTCTTACTTGTATAACAATTGGAACCGAGGAGGGAGGGAGAATCTTCATGAGCCTAGAAAACCAAACCATTAAGCCCCCTTAAATTCACACCTGCCAGCAAA
>MTQE01001134.1:7769764-7780720 GCA_014337955.1 Aspidoscelis marmoratus | reverse complement strand
GAACAGCAAAAAGCAAGCATGTGAGGTCTTCAGTTCCAATTCTTCTGTTTCTTATTGCTGGAATTTTTCTATTCTCTTTACTTATGGACTAGATGGGCTACAGCCTGATCCAGGAGGACACCTCTTACGTTATTACGTGCGGAGCATGATAAAGTGCACCATACATGCACTTGCCTTAGACCTTTCCTGCCCGGTCCCGTCCACTGGTGAGCCATGCACACCTCTATGGTGCATAGAGACATACTGCTCAAGTGTGCTGGTGCATCACGTGACATGCTGGCACCAGCACACGTGCACATTGTGTCATCAGTGTCCTGGTGATGGCACCAGAGCATTGGCCCCAGCATTGGGAGTTGAGATCACAGTGCCTGGACATGCATCCCGGGTAAGTGTCCAGGCACCAGCGGGGGTGGGGTGGGAGTGGGGAATAGGCTTGTGTGTACAGTATTAGCATTTGCTAGTGCAAATGCAAATACACATCCCCCAGACAGAACAGGAAATGAGAATTTGCCCCTGATCTCTGCTAATACCAGTGAATCAGTACTACAATATGGACCAGGGCCCTGAACCAGAACACAGAACGGAAGCAGAAGACATGGTTGCAAACCCACTGTATCTAATGGTACTTTGTCCTTTTCTTGCACTCTCTGAAATTCACATGAATGAAAATGTTTCACTACCCTCACAGGAGACCAGTGAAGGTAAGCTAGGTTCTACAGAAGTGGGCTCCCATGCAAAGGAGAAGGAATGTTTCAACCAATTCAAAGTGCTCATTACTGCAAATCCTTTGAGATATACATCAACATAATGAAGCCTGCAAGTCTTTCAAACAAAATAGTTATGGCAGAAGAAATGTCTCTACAGGATTCTTAAAACTCGTTCTTCATATTTACTACATGTTCCTCAAGTCCAGACAGATGCTGTGTTTTGTACTTTGACTACTCACTTGCTTCATTCTGTTAACAGGACTCTCCAGCGGTGTTTCCTCCGATTTTGTCCGAAGTACTAAGGTATCAGATGCCTCTCTTGGAGTTGGACTTTGATTATTTATAGGCAAGCCAGGTGTTAATGTCTCTGCAACTGCTGCCGATGTTATAGAGAAAGCCTCTTTTGTTTCATTTGGCTGCATCTCTACTTTGCCTTAAGAAAACAGAAGGTTTGCAACTATAACTTCACCAGACACCACTTCCCACATTCCCTAGGTATGTAATATTAGAAAATTTCTCACTTACTTCCAATAACATTTTCCTGATCAACAGATTCTGTTTAAACTTACAGCAGAGTGTGAAAACAGTCTTATAGCATGCCATTTGTTTCATCACTTTAACCTACTTGTTAGTAACAATATTTAAAAGGGCAGACCCAGATCTGCCTGTTGTCCATAAATAAAGCAACAAGGTCCAATTATCATCTTCTCAGGAGATCAAGAATACCATTATTCTGTACAGCCAAGAACTATGTATGCTGCCTTGAGCTCTTCAGAATAAATGATATAAATATTGTTCAGCAGTTCTGCCAATACTAATTTTATCCTAAAGCTTTATGAGAAAAATACTCTAACAATCACTACTGAAAAACAGTATGTCAATTTCACATTAAAGTTGTGGAAGGAGAAGAGTTGGCTTTTCTACCCCGCTTTTCTCACCTTTAAGGGGACTCAGAGTGACTGATAAACAGAACACCCTGTCAGGTGTGTGGGGCTGCGAAAGCTCAGAAGGGAGCTGTGATTAGCCCAAGGTCACCCAGCTGGTTTCATGGAAGAGGGCAGAATCAAACTCAGTATTCCCAGATACGAGTCTGGCTCCCTAAACACTAGACCAAGCTGGCTCAAGTATAAGTCAGAATATGACACAAACCATGGTTTACTGGGAATGAAAATCATGCTGGTAAATATTGTTCATTTATCATTTCCTCACTCTGTTCTTTACTGAGGCAAAAAGACACAGACTACATAGACTGTGGTTTATCAGACTTTTCAAACCAGAGAAATCTCACTGTAGAACGTGTATGGAACCAGTGTCTTTCAAACTAGAAAAGTCATCACAACCAAAGTTTGTTCTGCCTCTAAAAACCTGAAACAAACGTATGGAAATTCTTGCCAGCCATTACACTGTGCAATCTGTGATTAGCAGCAGGAATATAAGTAACAGTACAAACACTGAAGATATCAATAACAGTAGATATTTACTGCCTTTCCCCCCACTTCCTTGGAAATACGTCTACCCAGCTGTTGCAAGCACTGAACCACTGAAATTGATTCGTTCCTCTTTCCAACAGCTACTGCTTCATTTTCTGTTTGTTAAGATAAGAAAATACATGTTCGCACATGCTCTCGGCTGCTCGCGCAGCAATTTCACTCAGACTCTGTAGAATCCACCCTGGGTAGAGAGCTGCCCTACAAACTGAATTTCAAGAACCTTAAACTCTGTATCAAAAGAAGGAAGCATAAAGTAATGGAGCAAAAAATAAGGATGTAAAGGTGTCAAATAAAAGACCTTTTCTGAAACCAGGATTTAACTAAATAATATCTTACATTTTTGCATTTTTCCTGGATGGTTATGACTGCAGTGCTCCTTTAGAGTCAACAGGGATCCAGCTCTTGTTGGCACTACTGTGATGATATCTGAAGCTGCATTCAGCACCTCAGACATAGAGTAGAATCCGTAACGGACAAAGTCAAATTTTCTCCCAAAGTGCCAAACAAAGGATTTCTCAAAATCTGACAGCAAGACAGGGGAAGATGACAACAATTCCTTCAGCTCACTTTTTATCACAGCCGGAAGAGGTGGAGGTACCGTACGCCTCAGAGGAAGAGAAATCTGGCTCCTACTTTGGCCAGAAAAAGACCTGGAATGAAAATTATAATGTCGCTTCTGCCTGGAAAGGTATGACTTAACACTGCTCTTCTGTCTGGCAACCAAGCTTGCAATCCCCTTGGTTGATTCATCTGCAATAGCTAAAGGAAAAAATACAAAAAGTTGCATGTTGGATGAAAAATGTAGTCAATCCCCCCTCACCACTTTCTGTTTTGACACTGAACAGAAAAGCACTACCCAAAGAGCTAAAAACATCATCACTGTATTATGAACAAGCATTTCTCCAGCTCTACATATAAAAGTATTTTCTTTCTCCACTAAAAAGATTATTACAGCTCTGTATTTTGTCTTATGTTTAATATTCACTATTTCCAGATTTAATTCGCTATTATTGTCAGAGGTATCTAAATACCTACTTTTCTGACTTTTGCTAACCTGTCTGAAGAAAATACCCAGAATCCTTCATTGTACAGAAAACATAATCTTGGCATGCCCTTCCCTGAGATATTATGCTGTTAAGTATTATGTACATTATCCTTCTTGCTTCAAATTATTTGCTTGCTACATTGTAATTATTATTGTAATTGTTGATATATACACATTTCTAAAAATCTCAGACTTGTTTTTTTCTATTGTATCATAGTCCTGTAAATGAATCATGACCATATACTTATTACTTATAATTAACAATAAATCAAGCACAATTCTTGGTTTCCAAATTTAATCTTCGGATTTTAAAAATGCAGTTCATATTTTAGAAAGGTTTAAGGAACAGGTGAACCGTAACTATAGTGCTAACAAATCACTATGTCTTGTACAGGAACGTGCAAGAATATTCAAAACGTTCAAAATTTGATCAAATTCATTCAAATCCAGACACTCAAATTCGAATCGAATGTCTATACATTTGTTTTTTAACAAACATATTCAAATGTTTTGAATCATTTGTACAAATTATATGGACATTTGGACATGTACGGAAACGTACTCATCACATACATATCTCTACGCATCTTATTTGTATCCGTATGCATTTGTATGGATGAGTACAGAACACAACGGGATGCATACGGGATAAAAAAGGGATGCGTACACATGTGTATGGATGCATATGGACACATATAGACACATACAAATGTTGTCGACAATCGTATCATCAAATATGAATCGAATATTCATACGAAAAGATACAAATGTATTCAAATTGGTTCAAATTTGAATACATTCATTTTTTTTCTCTATTCCTACAAATTCGGACATTTGAATACTTGATTCAAATTGAATGTTGATCATTGCATTCGTGCACAGCCCTAGTCCTGAATAATGCAAGGCTAGAAAATGACTTTGCCTGCCTTCTTCTCACAGTGCTTCTTTAATTCCCTATCCTAATTAAATATCACATCCACAAAAGTCACATCCACCAGAGTCAATTTCTTATATCAGTATCTAGCTCAAACTCGGTGCCAGCCTGCTAGACATCCCACAGCCTACAGACGTGCCATAGTACTTGTACAGGTCTTCTTCTAAACCCACCTTTGAATACAATTTCACCATTTCTAGCAGTGCATATCTCAACAACATCAGGCATATCCTTCACCAGTTCCACGGCTGAACTGTAACCCAAAGCGCGAAATGGAAGCTGCTTTCCTATCATTGACCTGTATTCTTTGCTTAATTCTGCAAGCGTGAGGCCTTCCTTGCTGGGCATCAGCAATGACCTCACTTCTTTCTTCACCAAGTTCATTAAGCATTCCTGATCTGTCATGCTTACCACTAAGTAAGGGACAGAAAGGGAGAGAGGAAATATATTGTAAAAAGTTTTCAACTATTTTTTTTCTTTTTGCACCATAGGTATTGTGCAGGCAATACAGTCTGTAAATTAAAAAATGAAAATACACCTATGATCACAGGTTAAAAAAAAGCAGCTCAGAAGCAGCACAAAGACAATAACATGTAGCTCTTGAATTGTCATTCCACCTCAGACCCTCCTTTTATTATTTATTTATTTATTATTTACATTTCTATCCCGCCCCATACCCGAAGGTCTCTGGGTGGGTGACAATCTTAAAACAGATTAAACAAAGTATACATTAAAAGACTTTAAAAAAGATTCAATAAATATAAAATGATACACAATATGTTTAAAATAATAGTGTCTGTACTGGGGGGAAACATAAGCAGCTCAGCCAAAGGCCAGAGTAAAGAGGTGTGTCTTCACCGCCTTCCTAAATATATATAAGGAAGGGGCAAGACGCACCTCAAGGTGAAGGCTATTCCACAGTCGGGGGGCCATCACAGAGATGGCTCTCTCCCGGAAGCCCACCAACCTCACTATTGAAGGAGGTGGGACAACCAAGAGGGCCTCACCACTCGATCTTAAGGCACCTAGAATGCTCATGGGGGTCAAACCAACATGTAAACTCTCCCATCTCGCTTGCAGACATTGTTGTTTTAATATAATATATTGGATTTTAAATGTTGTTACCCACCCTGAAACCTTGTTAATTAATTAACAATCCCAGCCCAGAACTGTCGCTAGCTCATTTCTGAGCTGCCTCAGAGTTTTTTTTAACTGTGTGACATTTGCACAGAAAGCTGTTCTCAAATTGTGAGATAGCAAGAGAACATGGCTTAAGCCTACAGGAATAGGCAGGACCTTCAAATAATTTTTCAACTCTACCTATCAGTAATTCATACCAGACTTGAACTTTAACGCAGCTTCAGTCCACCTTCAGCAAAGTGACAAGTGATTGGGCCTGTTTGTGCTTGCTGCATTTGTATGGTATAACAACACCCTAGCAGGCCAGTAAGGATCCAGAGGGGCAGTGGCCATTCACATGTCAAGTGCTAAATTAGACCTGTTACCCGGCCAGCAGTGCTCACAGTGTCAAAGACCATGGCAACCTCCAGCGCATGCTCAGATGTTGCTATGGTAATCTGGATGCTGCACAATGCATGCGCAGCCACAGTCATACAGCCAGGCACACTTGCCAAGCCATGCGTAGAAGACACACAAGTACAGTATGTGGGCATTTGGGGGCATAAAAGCAGGCATGTGTACCCTTAACGACTGAGACAGAACATGGAAATCTCTTCTTCCATGCAATTATTAATGCATTTTCAATGCTATCAGATTCACAGAGGGAAGTAGGTGTAGCCAATCCTGGGGCCTTTCTGCACCTAGCCTTATTCTGGATTATATCCCGGAATAAGGGCCTACTGTCCACATGATCATGCTGGCTATGGCAGGCACCAAGCGAGGCCTACCATAGCCTGCATTACCCTGCGGACAACAGACCCCTATCAATCCCAAGACACATTCCAGAATAAGGCCAAGTGCAGAAAGGCCCCACTTCCTTCTACCTCTTCTCCGAGGACCAGCGTTCACACCTAAATTTTAATCCACTTTCAGAACGGAAGGACAGACCAGCGAAGCGAACGGCCGTTTCCTTTCTTCTTCATTACCTAACTCAAAAGGTGGGTTTTTCTGAGCCAGAATAACGCTGGAAGAAAACCGGCTCGCCACTCTGGCGACGCCCCTTCCCGTTCCGAAAGTGGACTGAAGCCGGATTAAAACTTAAGTGGGGACGCAGCCTCATCAGTCTGTGAACAAACAACCGAAGTGTGAGCCCATACGCCAGCGAAGGAGGGAAGGGAAGGGAAGGGAAGGAGGGCAACGCAGGCCCACGCGGCCCGCTTCCCCCTCGCAGGCCTGAGGGGGGGGAGGCGGCCCAAGCCACACGCGGCCCTCCCTTGTCTTCCACACTGCGAGGCCGTGAGGGGAAAGAAGCCTCCCGGCTCAAGGGCCAACCGACCCGGCCGGCCTCACGCTATTCACGGCGAGGAGGCGCCTCCCCTCCCCTTCCCGCGTGGGACCCGCTTTGAGCGTCCCGATGGGCGGCGGCGGCGGCGGCGGCCCGTTACGCTCCCGTCTCTTCCATTCGACGCCGCCTCAGGCCGCCAGGCGGGCAACGGAACGGGCCGAAATACCTCCTGCTTTTGGCACCTGAGGCCTGGCACACCTCCTCGCCGCCTTTCTCAATCCCTTGGACCCCGGCCCGTCCCTCCTCGTTATCCAGCCGGGCTGGGCTGGGCCGGGCTGGGCCGGGCCGAGCCGGTAGACGGCAAAGAGGGCCAGGAGCAGAGGAGCGGGTTTTTATCTCTCCTTTCCTGCCTTCTCGCCCTCTAGGGGTCGAAAAAGGCAGGGAAAAGCCTCCCCCAAGCAGGCCGTCTGTGAGGTGGATCTCTCCCTTAGCTATGGGTGGAGGGGAAATACAAGTAAATAAAAAGTGAAACTTCTGTCATGGATTTTCATTGACGTTTCACGGGTATACCGCCTTTCCCAAAGGATTTTTATTATTATTATTGCCCAAGGCGGGTTACGACAAACAGGAAAATGCGCCATGCGAAATGATCGTCAAACCATAGCAATAAAGATGCTTGATAAAAATGGCGCACTATGGCAAACGTTGCAGAATGAGCCCCAAAGGTAGCAGAGGCCAAGTGGAGTCTGATACAAACGCCCCCAGTCCCACAAGGAATAATCTGTGAGACAGTTTGGTCTAGTGGTTAGGGAGCTGGACTCTTCTCTGGGAATACTGAGCTTGATTCCACACTCCCCCATGAAGCTAGCTGGGTGACCTTGGGCTAGTCACAGCTCTCTTCTGAGTTCTCACAGCCCCACCTACCTCACAGGGTGTTCTGTTTTGCGGAGAAGAATAGAAAAGCCAACTCTTCTTCTAAGATGTCCATGCCCAGCCAAGCTGGAGAGTCATCCAGAGGGCAGAGGGGTCTAGGCTGCCACCACTAGACCACCCCCAGCCCAGGCAAGATGGCAGGGTTCTCCTCCTCAGGCAGGGCTTCTGGCAACTGAAATCCATCAGCAGCTGTCCTTTATGGTCTCTGGTGTAGCTGAGACCAGGTGTGGTCCAGATTAGCTGACCAAAGGCCCCAGTCCCACAAAGAACCATCTCCTCTAAGATGTCCATGCCCATCCAGGCTGGACAGTCATCCACAGAGCAGAGTGGTCCAGCTTGCCACCACCAGACCACCCCCAGGAGAGATGGCAAGGTCGTCCTGAGTTGTATGGTAGTTATAGGGCACTGCATGTTGATGCGCTTTTTGGACCCACAACTATTTGTGTGTGTGTGTTTCTGTAGGAGCACACCACACTACTGTCCACAAGCATCTAATGTCAAACTGAAATGAAGAACACATCTTTAACTGCTTGGTTGCCTTAGCTATTGGAGAACTTGAATAGTGGTAGAACAAAACCCAGCAAACCCTAAGACATAAGCAATGGTAAACCACTTTTGTATCTTTGCCAAGAAAACTGTACAGAGGTGCTCAAGGAGTCAGCCAGAAGTTGGCCACAACTTGGCAGGAGTTGACAATAATTCAGAAGGAAGACACCAGAATTCAGTGGATCTTAACCCTTCAAGTGCAGATGGCTTTGGCCTGAATTCTTAAGTCCATTGAAGGAAAAAGAAAGTTGCCACAGTTTTATTTTAAACTTCTGATTGGTTGGGTGCTCCTGCTGACTCCCTCTCTCCTCTTTTTAGCTTGCATTATTATGCTTCTGCTCTGCTTTGTACTTCCATATGCAGTGGGGTAACCACTGTGGGAAGAGATAGCCGGACCAGATGGACCATTGGTCATCTGATATACTATAGCATGCCTTGTGGATAATGAGATGAACCTAATCATAGTATCCTCATGCTCACTTCTGCAGTTTGGGCTCAGGTACCTACATAGAAGGAGCCATAGGCCCTTTCTGCGCTGGGTCTTATTCCAGATTATATACCGGAATAATGACCTGCAACCATCCGGGGCCTGCTGTGTATTGCACCAGCAAGCAGAAGGTGGGCCCCTGTGTCAGAACATAATCTAAATTATAATCCAATGCAGAAAGAGCCTAAAAGTGTAGTTTCCCACCTGGATGGGCAGGTTTTTATTAAAGCACAAGCTCAATATCTAGGGACTGGGTTGGAGGGTAAACATCTACTACAGCAACCTTTTGGTTGACTTTTTAAGAGATTAGGTAAGAGGCAAAAGTGAGACTGAAGCTTTCTATCTGCAACATTTTGCTGCAGGAACTCAAAACACCACCCAAAATTGTGCTAACAAGCAATATTCTTGGGTGAAGCCCCTCTGAAATAATTGCTTGTTTCCTGAGTGAGGGGCTGGTGTTTTTCTTGCACAGTATATTCATTCGTGTGTTTGTTTGTTCATACATTCATTCATTTACATTTTTATCCCACCCTATACCTGGAGGTCTCCGGGCAAGTAACAACATCTAAAATCAAACATCATTTAACATCTTTAAAACAATAACAGCATCTGCCAGTGCAAAGACAAAAATACCTCCCCATTTAACCAAAGGCCAGGACAAAGAGGTGTGTCTTCACTGCCTTCCTAAAAATGTACAGTGAAGGTGACAGACGCACTTTAAGAGGGGGACTATTCCATAGCCTAGAGGCCATCACTGAGAAGGCCCTATCCCAGGTGCCCACTCCTTTTGCTGCTGAAGGTGGTGGGACAACCAAGAGGGCCTCCCCTCCAGATCTTAAGGCACAGGCAGGTTGATATGGGAGTAGATGTTCCTTCAGATATTTGCGGCCCAAATCATTTAGGGCCTTATAGGTTAAAGTTATGTGTTCATCTGGTAACTGCTTTCCATATTTTAGCTTTTAAAAATGTTTTTGGTTGCCCAGAGGTTTTATTTGGGAGTCCTTCTTGTCAAATAGTACCAGAAAATTAGCCTTGACACAGCAGAGAAGTGTTCATTGTGTGGTTCATAAATGAAGAAATAGGTATTGCATGGAAGGCGAGAGGCTTAAATCATCAAGTTTGCAGTACTAATGCACTTATGGACTTTTTAAAAAAGCTGACAATACGGTGAGTTAAATTCTGGGTAGACTTACAAGATGTCCATAAGACAAAGTAATGTTCTGTATATGCATCCTCAATCGTCTAGTCCTTGCAGAACACAAGGAGACAGAAGCAATGAAGGTGCTTTGAGCAGATTCAATTAGGCTGTGTTCCCATTCAAGATTTAAAGAGCTTTGAAATCATTCTGAGTGTTGACCATTCCCAAAGCTTTAAAAGAAGCCAAGGTTTCTTGAGAATTAAAGGTCCTGAAACACGAAGAATCCCTACTCACATTAAAAGAGGCCTCACTGCTGGATTTAGAAATAATCCTCACTATTAAACAATGGGAATGCAAGTGGTTCTGGGGGGAGAGGGAACTATGCTTTAAGGGTGTCGTCCTCTCTTTCCCCTGATCCAATGATAAGCCGTGATTTCATCTCCTTTTCCCTGGGCTCTCGCCATTACTTGCTAAGGATATTGGGCGTGACTGAAAGGGGACTCAGGAGGAAGTGAAGAATGAGAGAGATCAGACCACAATGTAACAAAAAAGAGATCTGAACAACGTAACAAGAGATCAGAACACAATGTAACAAAAAAAAGATCACACGAAAGAGATCAGACCCACTCCTTTTGCCTCCATTTCACACTGAACTGCTTTGCCTGTCTGCCTGGCTTTTCCCTCCTCCCTTCCAGTGAGCCAGTTTGGTTTAGTGGTTAGGCAGCCAGCCAGACTCTTATCTGGGATTACCGGGCTCGATTCTGCCCCCCCCCATGAAACCAGCTGGGTGACCTTGGGCTAGTCACAGCTCTCTTCTGAGCTCTCACAGCCCCACCTACATCACAGGGTATTCTGTTGTGGGGAGAAGACCAAAAAGCTTTGTCAGCCGCTTTGAGTCCTCTTAAATAAATTCATGCACATACATACTGGACACGGTACATTGGAGAGAGACCGTATAAAATCTATAGGATCCATGGAATTCTAGCCCTACAGAGAGTTGGATCCATTGTTTGGTGCAGCCCATGTCAGCATGGGATTATCCTTGATTTGGCACGCAGTACCTGTATCAGGTGGATACAAAAAAAATACAAATGCAATAATGCAATTGGTGCAAAACTAGCAGGAGTGTAACACTCTGAGCCTACATACCTGGTATCATAACTTATAGGATGCAATCTATGCAGAAGGGCTTTTTCTCAAGTACGACATATGCAAGGCATGGATTATTTATTTATTTATTTATTTATATTTCAATTTATATGCCGCCCCATA
>MTQE01001134.1:7726705-7737478 GCA_014337955.1 Aspidoscelis marmoratus | reverse complement strand
TTTTTTTTTAAAAAAACGCAATTATTATTATTCATTAATAGGGGTGCGGACAAATGCAATTTTCAGGATTCGATCTGAATCAGATATCCGAAAATTTGATTCAGTTTGAATCTTTAAAATTTGAATTTAACCAAATTCGATTTGAATTAAGCAAATTTGAATCTATTCATTCAAATTTTCAATTTGAATTTGCACTTACAAATGTTGACAACATTCATATGTGCCTTTACACATTGTTACGCATCCCATACGCATCCATACACATCTGTATGCATCCCGTAGTTATCCTGTATTCAAACCGTTTTCATCCCGTACAGATCCATACAAATGTGTACGGATGCGGGAAAGATGCGTATCTGCAAGTATGCATTGTGTACAAACCCGTACACATATGAATATCCGGATAATCCAAACGAATAGATCTAAAATCCAAAATTTGTTTGAATATTTAAATTCAAATTTGTGGGCATTTTATTCGAATTCAAATGTTGAAATTGGGTCAGATTCGATTGAATTTTGAGTACATTTGAATATCTGTGCACATTCCTATTCATTAATATAGTTTACAATATTTGATTATATTTTCCCCTTCATTTATTTATTTAAAGAAGTAAGGCTGGTGATATATGCAACAGATCATTTGCTGGTCAGATTTGGACTCAAAATGATAGCTTCTCTCTGCATTGTTGGGCCAAACACATGTTCTCTGGATCCTTGCCCAGGTGTCTCCAGGAATAAGTTGTAGAAATCTTGGAAAAAGTTACACTACTTACAAGCGACCAAAATAAATCACGTGGCACAACTTGTGTTGGGCCATAATATTCCAGACTACAGTACAAGGAAGAAATTATATGTTCCATTGAAGGAATAAAATGCATATACATTGGGATTTACATTGGGAATTAAATTGATATGAAAAACGTGTTAAAAGGAAGCAAACAGCATCTGGCAATCGGATTCAAACTCGATTTTCTGTCCCCACTGTCCTACCATTTTAAACGCTTCCCAAAACGGGTTGGGGAAAGCATTATTTCCCCTCCTGAGCCTTTCCCCACCCCTCTCTCCCCACTGGCTTTGATCTGATGATGTGGGGAATCCCAGCCCCCTCCCTCCTGCTTTTGCTGCTCCTTTGAAAAGGGAAAGCCTGTTTGTCAAGGCAAGGCAAGGCAGCCTTTTAAAGGAAGAAGTATTTTTTTAAACAATCAACTAGGTCCCCTCGCCTTCCTTTCCTTTTTAAAAAAGGCTATAGCAATGTAAGATCCTTCAAGCACACACACACACACAGAGAGAGAGAGAGAGAGCAGCCCTTTGTCCAAGGCAAAAGAGAAACTTGAAAGGCAGAATCTTCTGATCTCCTTCCCTGTCTCTCTCTCTCACACACACACACATGCTGCTGCTGCTGCCCTGTCAGCTCCTTCCTCTTAGCTTTCAGGGAAGCCAAAAACTGCCGGCAATGTGGCAACATTGTTACCCGTGTCCCTGGGTGTGAAGGAGTATTGTGTGAACTGTTACTTTGTGATCAGGGAGAGGCTGGCTGAGAAGGAAACTGCTGAAGAAGCCCTGCACTTTAAAAATCTGGCCATGGGCTGTCCTGCTGGGAGAAATCCCACCCATTTCATGACGGATTTGCCCCGATAATGCTGTAGCGCTCCCACAGCAATAAGGAAGAAGCATTTTAAAAGCAAAACGGGGGAAAAAACACCTGAAAAATCAGGTGTTTATTTAATTCCGTTTTTAAAGCCAAATAATCCTCAAGATAGCCGTAAAACTGATTGTGAATGGGAACGATGAGGATCCTTTCTGTACCTATCAAACTGTGGTATTAGTGAAGACCTCTTTAATCACCTGACATAACTACTTTTATAAGTACAAGAAAATATATTTTTGTACTTATGTGGGAGACACAGGGGAATTGTATATGCAGTTAGAAAAAGCAAGGCTGGGAAAAGTGGTCATGTTACCTGTATATATTTTTTAGCCTTTAGGGCCTTTGGAGCAAACCTTTGTATGCAGTCACACTTTATGTTATTACCTGTATGCCTTTAAGAATGTAGATATCATCCCCCAAGTATTATTTCAGTCTGTGATTCCGTCCCTAAAACCTTGAGCCGTACCTAGGTCCGATCCTGAGGACTCATCTGCAGAAGGCTTTGATTTTGCTGCTCCGCCCTCCAGATCTTGGATTTTTGTCAGGGCTTCTTCCAACTCCTCATGAAGCTGCTCAGATTTTTCCTCTGCTTGCTGTGCCCGCTTTTCAGCCTCTCTGAAAGAACACACGGCAGAGCGATCTTGAAAACCAACATCAAAGAGCAGGTAACGCAGAGCTATGAAGCATCCAAAGTTCACTCTTGTCAATCTAGCATTCCTACAAGGTTGCTCATTTGCATCTGAATCCAAAGTGGGTATGAAATCTACCTACACTTTCCCCACTGCAAACACCACTGTTCTAATTGATATTGTTTTGTTTTTAACATGTTGGAGTTTAGACGCTGTGATGGTTTTTATTGTTTTATTATATATTATTTTGTTTGATATGTTGGATTTTAAGGTTGTTACCTGACCAGAGACCTTCAGGTATAGGGCGGGATAGAAATTTAAATAATAAATAAATAAAAATAAATATGTGTAACAGAAATGAATAAGTTTCTCATCCCCTGTTACTGTTTTCTGCTGTCTGAAAACATTTCTCTTTGCTTAACCTACTACTGGAACATGACCAGGGCTGGGTACTGCATAACCAATGCAAACAAGTAAGGTGAGCAAATAATCCCCTTCACCAGTCATTGCCTTTTCGTGGTGAAGGGGCTTGCATAGCTCAATAAAGCTATATGCTGCGCAGGACCAGCCATGACAGAGGGTTATAGTGGAGAGTTCAGGCCAAAGGTGATCTACTGGAGAAGGAAATGGCAGACAACTTCAAGAAAACTCCATGGACACAAGGCAAACTCACCACCATACAAGATATTCATTTCAGGCTCTTAAATCTTTGGTGAACAGAGATTCCTAGCACTTAAAAATTCATGTGAGAATGTACACAATACAACATCTTCTAGCAATGAAATAGGAAAATTCACAGAGCTGGAAATTATGACAGAATACCCACCCAAAACCAAAAGGATCGTCACTAAAAGACCCTCCAATTGCTCTATAGCAAGTCATCTAGGGGCAAACTCAGGCATATCTATCTTGTATATATTTTTTAGAACTCACATAAGTCGCTCTTCCAGAATTTCCAGGGAAGCGAGCATTTCAAATTCCTTTTTGGAGAACTGAGTGGTCCATTGACTGGCCTGCAACTCTCTCTACAGTTAGAAGAGTTAACATATTACAAACATGAGAAGATAATAAAGCTATTTGCTGCTTTCTGCACAGGAGCAGGTAGGCCACAGTGGCAGAAGAAGTTAATCAGCAAGCTTCTGGCTCAGATAGGGGTGTTTTCTCCCTTCCATTCCTGTCAGCTGGACAGGAAAGGAGCATAATTAACCAACTTTGACTAGTGCCTGCACCTGGAGAACTAGTCAACTTTGGCTGTCCCCCCACCCCAATGGAATACTTACCTTATTTGATCCAGGGCCCGGTCCTCCTCTGGGTGCCGCCATTTTGGCTGCGGCGCCCTCTGTGACGCCATCACCCTGACAATGCTGGCACTCTGTGCACACACAGTTGCATCTAGGATCATTTGAGATGCCCCCATGCTTACTTAGTGCCAGAAGAAGAGCAAATGCTCCTGCCCAGGACACTTAAGTGTCCGGTAAATGTTGGTTAACATGTGGAGCATGATTTCGTGCTCCACACCTAATCAACAAGTAGTGAACTTCTGGTGAGAGTAGGCATGCTTGGAGGTTGTAACAGCCTCCAATACATGTGGTCTTCTACCAGTCCCTTCTTAAACCTATCCAGTATTTTTCTCATTTTTTGAAAGGCAGGATCAGGTTTCTATAGATGACTTCAGATATACACGCACCTGTGAGACTGTGACTTCTTCTGCCGTCATAGACTTGACATGAATGTTAGCATCTTGACCAATATATCTGACTGGGTAAGTGATCTCAGCACTCTCAGCCTGCTCACCAGCACTTACATCTGGCACTGGTGGGTGTTTCTGGAAAAGGGAAAGAAGAGGTAAAGGAAACATCAAGGAAATCCATCCTTCCCACTGCACCCTAATCCACAGATATCCAGCAATTTCATATCAAGCACTGGAATTCTAACATTAATTAGCTGCCACCTCCACAGAAGAACACACATGGTGAGCTTTGTTGCATTCCAACCTTAATTGTCCTCTCAGATAATAATTCTTAAGCAAATTGTTACTCTAAGGCTGCACACATATTAAATGAGCTCTCAGTCCTGAGAACTAGATCATTTTATTTTGCAAAATACAAATGGCGAAGTGGACTAGTGAGCCAGTTTGGTCTAGTGGTTAGGGAGCTGGACTCTTATCTGGGAATACCGGGTTCGATTCCGCCCTCCCCCATGAAGCCAGCTGGGTGCCCTTGGGCTAGTCACAGCTCTCTGCTGAGCTCTCACAGCCCCACCTACCTCACAGGGTGTCTGTTGTGGGGAGAAGACCAGAAAGCTTTGTCAGCCGCTTTGAGTCCCCTTAAATAGGTGAGAAAAGTGGGGTAGAAAAGTCAACTCTTCTTTTTTGGGAGGGAACTTTACTTTTAGGGATGTTCGCCCTGTTTCCCCTTATCCAGTTATAAGCATTGATTTCCTCTGCCATTCCCCCCTCTTCACTGTGGTCTCTGCCATTACACGCTGCTTTGCTACAGCAATCTAGCACAAAACCTCCATTCTAATTTTAAAAAAAGGAAAGAGACTGGGCTGTTCCCTGTGCTTCTGGGGGTTTCTTGGCAGAGGCATGTGAAGCAGAGGTGATTTGCTGAACTCTAGCCTCAACAGCACGGGTACAGATCTCTTCTGTTGTCCCCCCTTTTCGCTACACTCTCTTCCATTAAGCACTGCTTTACTATAGCAATCTAGCACAAAACCACCATTCTATCAAAAAGAAGGGAGATTGGAACGTTCTGATATGGCAGCAGGTAAATATGGAGGGTGAGGTTTGGATTTCCTGCCCCAATGAAGTCATGGAATGACAGACAGACCAGTGTCCAATTGCTGACTTAATGGGGAAGGAGTTTTGCTGAGGGGAAGAAACAAAACAGGGTGCCCCATCTCCCATGTTGAGCATAGAAGAATGAAGAGTGGGAACAAGCAGCTCCATTTTGAGTCCATACTATAAGCCAACTGATTGGCTTATCTCTGTATCAGAATGCGGCCTTTGAGAAAAGACTATGATAGATAAAGCAGCATAAACAAATAAAATATGTAGTGAATGGATTGGGTTAGTTTAAGGGAGGCATTTTGGGATCAGCAAATATAAATAATGGAAACTCCTTGCCTAAGATCCCTGAGTTTTGGGAAGGTTGGTTCATACATCTCCAATTCTTCCTCCAGTATTTGCCAGAGTTAGAAACGTACTTCTTCATTTTAAAAAATGAAGGATTCCAATTTCATAGTGTCAATATTTGTACCTCTTGCCATAAACGCGTAACCATACCCAAAGATCCAGTTAAAAAAGAGAAACTCAACGAAACAGCTCTGTCCGTGTGCCAACGCTAATGCTCACCTCTGCTTCCAACACTTCTTGTTTGTCTGCCACTTTTGGAGAACTAGGTTTTTCATCTGTCTTGTCTTTGTTTGGAGACCTTACAGTTTGGTTCATAGAAGGAGTTCCCACGGTATGCTCTGAAGACGGTGGCAACTGGCGTTTTGACTGAAGAGCCTGCGAAGTAGCAGAGTATGTGGATATGAGCACACAGCTCAAATGTCCTAAACAGTTAGGGACAAAAAACCTTGTCTCTTATCATAATCAACATGCCCATATATGGAGATGGGCACAGTCAGAGGCTTTTATCATGGAGGTATACTATTATTGAGGACCACTGTAGTGCAGAGTTTAAGGTGTACGGTTAGTACCAATGAGTCCCGGAGCTGAATCCCCACTCAAGTATTAGATGATCTTGGCCCAGTCACTATTCTTTCAGGCTGGCAACATTCCTGTGAGAAGGAGAATGGCACACAAGGGGTGTTTTTCCACTGTCAAAAAGTACCCATTTTTGCACCCATTTAGGACCCATTTGGGTGTGAGCCGGCTGATCCCATTTCCACCATGACACGCATTTGGGAACCGATTGTTTCCACTGCCGTGGGCGAATTCCAGATCTAATGGGTACATTTTGGCCTTTAATCCGGATTTTCTGTAGACCCTATTAATGGGATCTACAATGGGGTCTTCTGCCAGAAAATGCGGATTAAAAGGAGCCTGTTTCCATTGGAAACAGGCAATGGGGTCCAAAGGAGGCTAGGGGAAGGGGATGCACCCACTGGGGCCCCCCTAAACCTAGGCTCCGAAGTCACTTCGAAGCCACTTTGAAACCACTTCGAATTGATTTCGAAGTCTGTGCAAAATAGCTCCGGAGTGCCTTTGAAGTCTGTGCTGATCTTTGAAGTGAACTTCAAAGTGACTCTGAAGTGACTGCAAAGTGACTCCAAAGTCATTTCGACGTTCACTCTGAAGATCAGCACAGACTTCAAAGGCATTCCGGAGCTATTTTGCACAGACTTTGAAATGACTTCGAAGTCAATTCAAAGTGGCTTCGAAGAATGCACCCCCCTGCCCCCCGAAACACCTGGGGTAATGGACCGACACCTTGGGGGTCGATCCGGATTCCCCACATGGGTGCAAAGCTCTTTCCACAGCAGGGATGTTAGCACCCATTGCTAATGGGTGCTGCACCTCCCGTGGAAACACATTGGGTGCTTCCCTTAATCTGGATCAGAGCAGCAGGTAAGAAATGGGCAAGGCACTCGTAGAGTGTTTTTCTACTGTCACTAAAAGTACCCATTAAGTAAGCATTAATGGGTACGTAATGGCATTTTTGTACCCATTAATGGGTACTTAATGGGTACTTCTAGTGACAGTGGAAAAACACACCTAGTTAACATAAGGTAAGGGCGGGGGGAGCAGGTGCCCACAAACAGCCAATCAGGCTTGAGCCCACGCAGGGCCAAGGTTATAAAAGGTACCATCCAGCCAGGTTGGGGTGTTCTATGCTTGAGTTTCCAGGGAGGGAGGCTGTGTGTGTGCCTGACCTGTGCCTGAGGGAAACACCAGGATAGTTCCAGGGTTCCAGAGCTTAGGGTCATAACCTAAGAGAATCCTTACAGCAGCCTGTGGGGGTATAGATTGCTGGGTGGACTGTCTCTGAAAGGGCTTTGATATTTATTTATTTGTTTGCCTGTCTCTTCACAAGTTGTGAGCAATACATCATTTTTCTTATTTATTTCAAAGAACCATCTGTCTGCAGTATTCACTTGAGTCTTATAGGCCTTGGGCCTAGAGAAAGGAAAAGCTGCGGTGAACTCTTTAGCCTGTGGGGGCTAGGGAAGCAATGGCCAACATTTTTATTAATTATAAAACTAATTTATTCTTGAACACCCACTAGTCAGAGGAAGGGGGAGTGAAGTCCTGCCCTGGCTGAAGAGAATGCCACATCGTGCTACAGGACAGAGAAAGGGCAAGTGGGAGAGACATGGAGATGGAGACTGTGGGCAACAGGACAGAGAAGGAAGTCAGGGCAAGAGGGAGGGGGCATGGAGGAAATCACAGCAAGGCGGAGAGGGGAGTGGCAAGAATTGAAGCAGAGGCACTTTCCAAGGTAACATTTCCCGGGCAGCAGCAGGAGCAGGGTGGCCTTCTGGAAAGGGATTAAAAGCTTAATGCTGTGTTGGCCTGAATAAAGGAAAACCCAAATAGAGGGAGGAAAATCCAGAAAAAAACAGTTTAGCTTTTAAAGCTGTAACCATTGGGGCTGGAATTCATGCTGAAGAAGGATTAAAGTGAAGGTGTAACTATGGGCCAAGTGTGGAAAAGCGCAAAGGGTGAATTGATGCCTAGATACTGTCTCCAAGTTGGAGAGACAGACAGGATGCCTCCAAAAGCCATTTGAGAGCAGGTGGAGGTTTGGCTTTTGACTTTTGCTTGAGTTGCTCAGAAGCAAATAGTGGCCCACAGGATGAGACAGGATGGTCTGCAGCCTGATCCGGCAGGGTTCCTTTGTGAATTTAAATGCTTATATCCTGGATTATGGAATGGTCACCCTAGAAGCAGGTACCACTGACAAAACAGCTTCATCTCTTTTTTTAAAAAAATTAAAAGTTAAATATACCTCTATCCCAAACAGGCTAATCAACTCATCTTGGCTGATTAAACTAGTAGGAGAGGTCTTCATTCCAGACAGAAGAAGGGTACAGGTTTCAATCCAATCCAAACACTCTGTCTGGAAAAAAAAAAAGAGAGAATGCATGTGTAACAGAGAAAATGAATATTAAACAAAAAGGGGAAAGGAAGTTATTGATCTATGATAGGCATGTGAAAGAATATTCGAAGACATTCGAAATTCAACTAAATGTCCATAAAATGGAATTTAAACATTCCAACAAATTTTGAATTTTTGAATCCATTTGTTTGAATTATTCGGACATCTGTATGTGTACGGATTCATACACAATATGTACTTGCATGTATGCACCTTTCCTGCATCTGTATGCATTTGGATGGATCCGTACGGGACAAAAACTGGTTGCATACGGGATAACTATGTGATGAATACGGACATGTACAGATGTATACAGACGCGTATGGGATGCGTAACGATGCGTAAAATATGAATGTTGTTGACATTCATAGGTGCAAATTCGAATTGAAAATTCAAACAGATTCAAATTTGCTTAATTCAATTCGAATTTGGGTAAATTTGAATTTTAAAGATTCGAATCGAATCATATTTTTGGATATTCTATTCGAATCAAATTTTCAGATGTGTGATTCGAATCAAATTCCAAAAACTGCATTCATGCATACCCCTAATCTATGACAGTCTTCTAGAGATCCCAAATAGAGCTTCTGACGCTGGATTATAATTTACAGAAACAGTTCCTAAGCTTTTGAATTTGTGCTGTTTTGCTCCTCGTGTATGTTTATGTGAAGGTTTTAATCCATATAAGCTTTTATGACCTACAGCAACCCTTCCCCATAAGAATTATAGCATTATTTGGGGACCAAGGATTTTTTAGGAGTCCTCCATGATTGCCACCACCATTTCTCCATCTGGGCCCTTTCTGCAGCATAACTCAGAGAGAGAGCTATATGCCTTTGAAAGCTAGCTCCAGGGAGGCTTACGCCCCGCTTGCTGACTTCTGTATGCAAGTGGTTGCCACTGTGAGAATAGATTGCTGGACTAGATTGACTACAGGCCTGATTCAAAGGAAAACATTTCTTATGGAGCTGACCCAAACACCTTCTATGGCGTAATGAAGTGGACTCTCCTTTCTAAAGGAATCCAAGGATCTTTCTAAGTTCTAAAAACTAGTTCCGGAACACTGCAGGACACCCCGTTACCCACAATCAACCCATCCCTTGCTGGGTCCGATTGTTACTGGAGTGCAACAGGCTGTCCACATTCAGATGGCCCATCCACATCACAAAGCATGATCCGGGGTGGGGGGTGGGGCGGTCATAGTCCACACTAGTGTTTCGACAGCAACTCCATATTCTGGAATAAATTCAAGAATAAAGGTCGATGTAGAAACAAACCCCCATATTTTTTATCTTCCCAGATTTAGGATGCAGTTGACTAAACACTAGAAAGGCAGGACAGTGCAAAATTTCTGACTTACCTTTATTTTCTCCAACATGGATACTTCACGTTCTGCATTTGTCTCAAAGTTAGCCATTCTACTACGAGTTATTGCTGCAACCATCTCCTTGCAACAGCTGAAGAAACAGACTGTGCTACTCAATTTACAGTGCTATGTTAAACCAGAATGATATCAATGCTATATATTATCCATGCTCTGGTAACTTCTAAATTGGACTACTGTAATGCGCTCTACATGGGGCTGCCCTTGAAGACGGTTCAGAAGTTGCATCTAGTGCAAAATGTAGCCGCCAGAGTGCTGACTGGAACAGCTAGCCGGACACACATCATGCAGGTCTTAAAAGGGCCGCATTGGCTGCCACCACTGAGCCCAATTCAAGGTGTTAACTTTGACTTATAAGGCCCTAAATGACGTGGGCCCCAAATATCTAAGGAACGACTTCTCCCATACCAACTTGCCTGTGCTTTAAGATCTGGAAGTGAGGCCCACCTGGCTGCCCCACTTCCCTCAGTAGTGAAACAGAGAAAGGGCCTTTTCAGTAATGGGCCCCAGATTATGGAATAGTCTTGTCAGGCAGGGCTAGCTGCCTGCCATAATATTTGTATGTAAGATCCTATGGGATTCTGTATATATTTGTATATAATGGCTGCCTGTTATTTTGGAATTGACAGTTGACTCCCACTCCCTGCTGAGGTCAAGTGCTACATTTGTTTGAGAGGTTTTGGTTAAAGGCCAAATCCTGCCCAGCTATGAAACATATAAATATGCTGGGCTTTCTGTTCCAAGTTTCTCCCAACAAGAAATGTCCTAATGCTGAGCTGAAATAAATCACTGTTCATCTTTTTAAAGAGTCTCATGGTCATTCTTTGCCAGCCTGACAAGTCTCCCCCTCAAAGTGTGTCATGCCCCTTCTCTGTATATATTCAGGAAGCCGGTAAAGACCCACCTTTTTGCCCTGGGCTTTGGCTAATGTGATTATATTTTCCCCCTACTGCATATACTATTATTTTAATATTTAGGATATTGTTTTAATTATGCTAAATATTT